>CM050425.1:14862237-14917237 GCA_027564155.1 Gymnocypris eckloni scoliostomus | reverse complement strand
TTTATTTGCATAACGTTCTATGAAACTTCTAGACACATTTTTTTTATTTTAATATTGGTTATATATTTTATTTATGAATGATGCATTTTTTTATATATGTATATCTATGAAAATACTACATTCATCTTTGTAAAATCTAATTTCTATATTTTTTATCTTAATGTTTGCATGTTTTGCCTATCTATGAAACTACTACATTAATAATATTTGTATTTTTTATATCTATACATTTTATATATCTGTATCTATCACACTACATACATTTTTATATTTTATATTTTTATATTGAAAAAAATCTAAATGTGTGCATTTATTTGCATATCCATTTATCTATGAAAATTCAATAATGATTTATATTTCATATTTTATTTAGATTTTTTAAAATCTCAAATTTGTATTTATTTGCATATCTGTATTTGCATCAAGGCAGACGATCTACAGGTTACATACACTCATGTGTTTTTTAATTATAAAGAAGTCATTGTCATTTCACGGCCATCTTTTGGTGCTTTTAGCTGTTTTACAGAATCAAAGCAGACAGAGACAAAGAACAGCCAGACGAGCCCATCATCAGCCCGGCCATGCAGAAACAGCAGAAAAACACTGAGGAAAGTTCAGAATGTTAAGGTTAGTACGGGGCGCGTGCTGCGCAGAGAGCAAGAAAAAAATCCAACATTTCTGCTCAGATGAACTTTGTTGGAGCTCAAGAAGTGTGGCGTATAAAATATGAACTAACTATGTGATTATTAATTGGGCCCCATTTTGATTTCTGTATTCCGGGCTGCATATTGTTCTCCGGCTCTCCACGGGGTCCATCTGAGCGCGCGCGTGTCTAGGGTTTCGGTGAGCCGCGCGCCTCAGCCATTTAGAGAGCGCCTCGCCGCGCACGCCGCGGAATACCAATGAGCGGGGTTAAAAAGGCACGGCTCCTCTCGGAGATGACTCTCCTTCTTCGCGCACCTCCGCCGGGTCTCCACGGACTAATTTTCAAAACCACCTCTTAATGTGGGCTTGTGTCAATCACCTGAACAGACAGCTTCATCCCCAGATGTAGAATAGTCCCTACATTAGAGCAATGCACACCGGCTCCAACACAATGGGGCCCCGGCTAAAAGATGAAAAGCCACTTTAATGCCAATTGGGTTTAAAATAATGCCTTATTCATGTGTTCATGCACACATTTACATTGTAATAATAAGGGCTGTATCAAAGCGTTAAGATACTGGCTTTTCATTTTTGCGCACATGCACGTAAGAAGTATACATTTCAGAAAGCAAGGAACAATTTCTTTACCCCCACGTCTCTTTCAGATGAATGACCACTCTGTAAACTTTCATCTGTTCATGCCGCACGTCTGCTTTCTGAGAGCTTCCGAATCAAACTTCAAAAGAACCGGCCGCAGATAAAAAAAGAATACTATGGGAACTCATTTGGCCCTGAAAGCTGTGTGTTGTAGTCATTTCGCTCCAGACTTTATCACACGCGCTTTCAAAGGCCGGGGTCTGAGGCGGAACGGGAGGACAGGAAATCTCCCATTCAAAGGCGCTTGAAGAGAACAGTGTTTATCGCGGTGTCTTGTTATTTTCAAGGGGCTGCATTTAAAGAGAGTCATTTGGCTTGCATATTAGAGCTGGAGCGATGCTTGATGTTACTCGTGCAAGAAATGACCATTGTGCACTTCTGACGGACTACCTAAGAGTTGAGTTTTGCTTGTACTTTGGTTAATTACAAAACGACATTCTCACAAAATCAAAAAGCAATCCATCAATCAATTCATCCATCCATTTATCTTCCATTAATCATTTTATTTATTATTACATTCCTTAAAAAATACTAAAACGAATTTTTTCAACTTGTGTGTATGTGAATATATATATATACACACACACACACACACACACAAAAAGTGTGTGTATATATATATATATATATATATATATATATATATATATACACACACACACACACTTTTTAAAATCTCAATATTTGCATTTATTTACTTATCTATTTAAAATATGTAGTTAACCTGTTTCTCTAAATGTTTGCATTTATTTGCATATATAGGAAAATACTAAAAAAGCTTACTAAAAATACAAAACATATTTTTTTATCTGCATGATATATAAATATGCCATTAATATTTTTATTTAAGATTTAATTTTACAAAAATATCACATTAATTTTATTCAATATTTTATTTATATATATTTTTAATTGTATAATATTTCATTTATATTTGTAAATGTAAAGGCATATTTGTTTGCTTTTGTAACCAAATTTGGTTCTGTGTTGGGTCACTAATTTATAAAGTCTGATATCTGAAACTAAAAACCTAAAAAATATATATCCCCGTCGCCACCAAATTCAATCGACAGGGTCATGCTCTTTCTTTTCTGAGAAGGATACATATTCAGTGAATCTGTAACTGTCAAGCAAATTTCTGTCTTTGTTTTGGACAGATCTCTTTCCTCTTGTCTTGTAACAAAATCTCTCAAGCCCATCAAAACAGTTTATGAATGCGTTGTCGGGAGGCTTTAAAGGATTTGGGAGAGGCAGTCAGGTATGACAGGGCTCTACTCATCAGCATGCGAGCGTATGAAAACATACAGGGGGACATGAAAGCACCACACACACACACACTTGTAGGTAAGTTATGAAAAGAGTGGTCCAAGGATAAGTATATTTTGATAGAAATCACAGATGAGTATTTTGATTCACCTCAGTGTTAATGAAAATAGCATTTATCATGCCCGCCACATATGAGAGCGCACACACACACACACACACACACACACACACACACAGAACACGCACGCACGCACGCGCACACACGCACACACACACTCTATATATCAGATATAATTGATTGTCCTTGTATGTAGTGCATTTCATACAGAAATGTAAATTTAATTAAAATGCAATTCAATAGCAATTCAAAATTTTCCAGCCCCAAAATCAGAATCATTTCTCTTTTGGTTCTTTAATTAATACAACATACAACCAGACAGACTTTCAAAAACCCAAGGTCTGTTCCTCCACAAGTACCAATGGGGATTATTGAAGAAATGATCTTGTCAAGGACTGAAATACAGAAAGTTATTAAAATCCATTAAGAGGAATTCATGTGAGAATGTATGCACCAAATACCAAAGCAACGTTAAATCCACTAACCAGTCAATGGGGATATGAAATGAAATTGAAATGAGAAAAAGAAGAGGGAAGATATGTTAAAACAAGAAGATAAAAAAACAGAAGTGTGAATGGCGTGAAATACTTCACAAAGTGCTACCGCTGCTTTAAGTGCACTTGGTGAGCGCCTGCTGATGGGTTAACCAATAGATATTACGATAAGTCATCAAATCAAATAAGCAGCATATGACATGAACAAAAATTATTCAACAAATAATAAAGTCATTTGAAAAAGACTCTTTTCAGAAATTGGGTGCACACTGGTATGTTTTTAAAGCTAAACGTGAACTTTAAAAGTTAAAGATCAAAATGACCTTTTCTTGCTGTGCTAAATATGAACTCATCTAATGTCTGTATCCTCCGTTATCACGGGGATTTGGACCGGTCCGTCCGAGGCGGTTTTCTTCTCGTGTGTCTGTCCAACAATTAAAATGATCAAACTAATATTTTCTGTTTAATTTGATCTAATAACAATAATAATACAAATATAATCATTTATTTCATTTTGATGTTTAGCTTAACTTAAAACATAAACATTTTTATTTATATTATTGATATTTTATTTTCCTTAAATTATTTCATTATATTTTATTAAAATATCTAAAAGTTTGCATGTATTTGCATATATATCTAATTAAATAATAATTTTCATTTAATATTTTATTTACATTTATAATTATATAATATTTTATTTATAAACCTCAATGTTAGCATTCCAATCTGTCTATCTGAAAATACATTTCAATTTTATTTAATATTTCATTTTTATCTCTATTTTTGATAAGACATTTTGTTTACATCTGTAAAGAATGACCTAGAAATATAATGTTTTTGTCATAGCATTTTATTTAATAAGATATTTTACTCATTTTGAACAGCCACCAGATATAAACCTTAAATAAATAAGCTCATATAATATTTAATTTGACCACCTGAGCTTAACGATCAACACTTTCTGAAGGTTAAGCATCTGTGTTCACTGATCATTTACTAAAAAGTAAAATATATCGATCTTTTAAAGAGTTTGGTGTAAACGTCCCATTGTCAACTGCTGCATTCACACCATCTCAACATTATTGAAATATATCACTAAAAAGAAAAACCCATTCGCTTCCATACACCCCTTTCCAACCTCCCAGTTTCTCATTGGTAAATACATCATCACTTTGTCATTCATGTGTATGTAACTCGTACTCATGCCTCTGAAAGTGTGAGTGAGTCTCTGGTCCCTCCAGAACGCCCTTATATCTTAAAGCGAGGGTTTAACAGAAGGGAGGGACTGTAGTGTCAAAGTAAGGATTCCTCAGAGTGTCAGCACAAAACTGAATCATTGATTCAAATACAATACTGCTGAGGTGGTTCCAGTCCTCACAGCCTGATGTGCCCACAAATATATACACTGACATACAAAATAAGAGATTAATCTGTTAAAACTCTGTCATTATGGATCCGTTCCAACACGCACTGAGCTGACTACATGGGTAGCATTTTAAGGCATCATACAGTTTGCTAATCAGCCAATCACATGGCAGCAGCTAAATGCATTTAGGCATCTAGATGTGACGAAGACGAGTTGCTGAAGTTCAAACCGAGCATCAGAACGGGGAAGAAAGGGGATTTAAGTGACTTTGAACGTGGAATGGTTGTTGGTGCCAGACTGGTCTGAGTATTTCACAAACTGCTGATCTACTGGGATTTTCACACACAACCATCTCTAGGGTTTACAGAGAATGATCTGAAAAATAGAAAATATCCAGTGAGCGGCAGTTGTGTGGATGAAAATGCCTTGTTGATATCAGAGGTCAGAGGTGAATTGGCAGACAGGTTAGAGATGATAGAAAGGCAACAGTAACTCAAATAACCACTCGTTACAACCAAGCTATGCAGAATACCATCTCTGAACACACAACACATCAAACCCTGAAGCAGATGGACTCCAGCAGCAGAAGACCACACCGGGTGCCGCTCCTGTCAGATAAGAACAGCACACGGAGGATACAGTTCACACAGACTCACCAAAACTGGACAATTGAAGATTGGAAAAACGTTGCCTGGTCTGACAAGTCTCGATTTCATTCAGATGTAGGGTCAGAATTTGGTGTAAAGAACATGAAAGCATGGATCATCCTGCCTTGTCTCAACGGTTCAGGCTGGTGGTGGTGGTGTAATGGTGTGGGGGGATATTTTATTGGCACACTTTAGGCCTCTTAGTACCAATTGAGCATCGTTTAAACACCACAGTCTACCTGAGTATTGTTGCTGATCATGTCCATCCCTTTATGACTACAGTGTACCATCTTCTGATGTACTTCCAGCAGGATAATGCACCATGTCACAAAGCTCAAATCATCTCAGACTGGTTTCTTGAACATGACAATGAGTTCACTTTACTCAAATGGCCTCCACAGTCATCAGATCTCAATCCAATAGAGCATCTTTGGGATGTGGTGGAACGAGAGATTCACATCATGGATGTGCAGACGACAAATCTGCAGCGACTGCGTGATGCTATCATGACAATATGGACCAAAATCCTCAGAGGAATGTTTCCAACACCTTGTTGAATCTATGCCACGAAGAATTAAGTTCTGAAGGCAAAAGGGGTCCAACCCGGTACTAGCAAGGTGTACCTAATAAAGTGCCCAGTGAGTGTGTGTGTATATATATATATATTTACATTTATGCATTTAGCAGACGCTTTTATCCAAAGTGACTTATAGTGCATTCAGGCTATACATTTTTTTGTCAGTATGTGTGTTCCCTGTGAATCGAACCCACAACCTTTGCGCTACTAAACACAATGCTCTAACCACTGAGCCACTTTAAGTATACTTGACTTACACTTAGAACAACTATAAATATATTTGAGCTATACTTGTGCTCTACAATACGTGTTTTCATTGTTATACGGTAGGGGGCGCTAGTACACAGTCTGGACAGAATTTCCAAAAAAACACAAGTGAAGAAGAAACCGATATTGCCATGACAGATTCTTCCACGTGTAATCCAACACGATCATCTGACATAAAACAGCATCAAAACTGTGTAACGAATAAAATATCACTGATGAAGAGCTAATAATGACTGTCAAACTTTGGGGTGTTGATCGACTCCATCTACGTTTTGATTATCATTATCAGGCTTTTTGTTCAAAATGTTGTTTATTTCTTTATTTCTTATGAAACTTACCCACATTCAAGTGTTTAAAAAGAATGCTTGAAGGTAGAATAAAATGTTTATAAGCAGATACTGTTCTTTCTTTAGATTTTTTTATGTTCAGATATTCATACAACAAAATATATACAAATGAATACCTAAATACATAGTAGAATACTTAAGTATTATGTAAAGTTCACTTAAAGAAAGCCTACGAATATACTTTCAGTATAAAACTACTAAACTAGTAGTTTACTGAGACTTCAAAGTGTACTAAAAATGCACTAAAAGTGCATTAAGTGTACTACAAGTATTTCAATTAGTAAACTATCAGTATACCTATAAGTTCACTTTTAGTATAGTTGCAGTACAAGCTAAAAACATTGATGTAAACTAGTTATGTACCCAAAGTTGACTACTTTTATACTAAAATTACACTTTTATATACTAGAAATTGGGACAATTTAGTCCCATGGAGTATTATAATAGTACACTTACAAGTATACCAGTACACTGATATTTGTATAGGCCTACTTACAGCATAAAGTAAACTTAATAAAATAGACTTGAAGTATACTACTTTTTGGCAAGGGTTGTTACCAGCACAGAACACAAAAGCATACTTATTAAACACAGCACGCTTAGCAGCATCACACACTTGCAATGAGTTGGCCTAGTGTTTTGTGTAAAGTGTTTCTGGCCTCTGCTTCTCACACTGACGCTTAAACAAGCACGACGTCTGCCATCTTTAGCAGTTCCCCGGACGCTGAGGGAAAACACAACATAACATACAACTTATCTCCCTCACTCATTCCATCAGTCACTCTTTTTCATGTCTCTCCGACTCTATTTTCTCAGTCCATACTAAAAAACCCTCTTCATCCCACATACTGAGTTTGTTCTTTTTCCCCGTTATGGACAGAGATGACACAAGACACAAGAAGTGATGAGAAAACTGTGGGGAGGCTTCCAGTAGATTGATTCTCCCATCTCCTCGTTCTTTTCTAGTTAGTCTTTTATTGACTACAAAGGTAGGGGCGAAGCACGGGGAGAGGGCGGACCTGGCCTGTTTAATCCTGAGGGCATTGCAGGAAGGTGATCACTTCTTAAGGCCTACAAGGAAATCAGCGGCATGGAGGGGCACTTAAGCTGCTTTAAAACACAGGATGGGAAGAGTTCAGCGCCGCTTCTCACCGGGGATGATGAATGACAGACAAAAACAATGAAGACGACTGAAGGAGAAAAAGAGACACAGCGAGAACGAGGGAATCGGAGGGTAATCTGGTTCAGCCAAATGCCGTCCTCTACCCGTTTCACTTTCACAATGTAGTATATTAATAAGTCAAACGGGAGATGAAAGGATATGGAAACAGGAAATGGATTGTGAAAGCGGATGTTGCATCCCAGATTAAGAAATATAGTTTGGAAACACTGATTTTCTATGTAGTGCAGTCTCAGAAAAAAAGGTACAAAAGCTGCCACCGAGGTGGTATCTTTTCAAAAGGATCATCTTTGGACCTAAAGCATCCATATTTTGGTACCTTAAAGGTACATATTCATACCCAAAAGGCACAAAAGTGTACCTTTTGAACAGATACCACCCCAGTGACAGCTTTTGTACCTTTTGTTTCTGAGAGTGTATCTTCTATCTAGTAGTAGGCCTACACTTCTTCAGAAAATGTATATCTCCCATTACCAAATTATTTTTAATATCTTAAGCATAAACCTAAAAATAGATAAATAAATAAATATGCTAACATAAAAAGAAAAAAATTCAGATATTAATGTATTGTTAGTGGTAGTAGTATTTAATTATAATTAATTATTTAATTAAGAACTCTTAAGACTAGGACTGCACGATTAAATCGAATGTGATTTCCATGCGCATTTTGTCGGTAAAGCCGGCTCTGTAATCAGCACTAAATCTCCATCACGTGCTTTCAGGTGGAGCAGCATTTACTACACAGAGCCGTAGTTCATCTATCTGAAGCATGTGAAAATACCACATTTAATAATGTTTTTACTCCAAACTCACTTCATAACGTCAGTCGAGTGTTTGAAATAAATCCGTCTGTGAGATGATGTACACAGAATAAGGCATGCAACATATTTCATAGTATTCTGAGCAGTGATAAAGGCATTGCATTATATATATACTTTATTATAATGAAAATGATAATAATAAGAACTCAGATAAACAATATATTGTCGTAGTCGTGTGTTTATTAGTCACGTTGAATCAATGAAAGCAGGTTTGTTCTGCGGGGTGTATTTGGGGTTTCCGCGAGAGGCGTCCTCTGGGTTTCAGATGGAGATTTACTACTAATCACAGAACCGTGCTTCACTGAGAGATACGCATGACAACTGCAGCTTCTGATTTATCGTGCAGCCCTACTTAATACTGTATGTAACATTTGATCAGATACACAGGATTGTGAAAACTCAAAGTTCTTGAAATTCTTAGATTTGTGCTTAAAACTAAAATAATTTATTTCCATTCTTAACATTTTATGTAACATTTAATTTGATTAATGATGATTAGATGTTTAACTTTACCAAGATAAGATACGTAATACTTACAATATGATATTTTGTGTGTGAATTGCAGGAAACATCAGTGTATTATGATGAAATGCACAACGCTGAAAGAATACAGGCATTCAAGAACCGCAACAAAAGTCAGTATTTCATATTCCAGTATTTATTTGAACAAACGGGACTGTTCTCCTGAATGAACTTCTAAAGGAGGAAGGTGGTTTAGCTCAGACAAAGGAGTATTTCGGTCCAGCTGATGGTCTGGCCTGCTGAATAATAAGGACACAAAAAGAAAACAAAGTCCTTGATCTGTCAACTAACTATTCTAGCGGTTGACTGTGTTATTTATCTAATTGCAGGCTCAGTGGATTTCAGGGATTTAGATACACAGATTAAACATCGCACCTGCCGTCTAATACCAACGCTTCGACTTTGACCATTTTACCTCCTGCTCCACGTCCCTCTACCCCGGCCATGTCCGGCAGACAGCGCCGGCGATTACCCAGTGTCCTCTGGGAGAGAGAAGAGGACACGCGGTAAGCTCTCACCATACAGATTAAACTCTATTGCACTTCAAGGCAGATCAGTCGTGTTTATTCAGGGCTAAACCAAATGCTTTTCCAAATCTAATTCTTTCTTTTTTTCTAGATCTGACACAATGTGAAGAAATATCACATCTTTAGTTGTTTGATATGAATCACATGCATCTTATGTTACATTCAGGCACCAACTCACTGGTTATTTTGTAGTAAATTGGCTTTGAAAAGGTAAAAACCTAGCAGTGGCTGTTTATTTTATTCAGCACTGGTCGAAGTTGGCAGAGAAAAACAATCTTACATTCACAGATGCAAATGATTCACATCTTTTTTCCTGTAATGACATGTTTACATGGAGTATTCCTTCTATTATAATCTCTAGTAATGACAAAAATAATGACAAAATATATATTTTATTATTTATTAAAAATATTAGGCTATATGCGCACACATATTTATGCAACATAGATTTTACATATGTATATATATATATAAAATGCAAATCATAAGCATATATATTTTTATTACATATATATATGCAATTAAAATATATATGCTTATGATTTTTAATTCCAAAATTCATGGATATAGAGATATTTTTATCTACAAAAATATCTTTTTTTTTCACTTCCACAATTGGCAGCTAGGACAAAAAGTTTATTTTGAACCCTGCATAGATTTGCATGTCACATTATTAGCTAACACAAAGGTTAGCACAACAACGCTGGTTTAGATATTAATTTCCGTTTCCACCGCCGTCTTCCAGGACTGCTTGATCACAGGCCACACGTGTTCCTTCAAGCCTTTACGTTCTCGCCGTCAAACGCGTGAGCGCAATGCACAAAGCATCTGCCGCATTAACCTGTTCACCTTCATGCATGTGCAGCACTCGTGTAGTAGGAAGATCCATCCCACACAACAAATCTCTCTGATAATGATGCTTTTTTCCTCTGGAAAACCTCAACTTTGTAGCATCTATTACAGAGGAAATGAGTGCTGTTTAGCACTAAACTCTCCTAAATAGCCCCCTGTGAGGCATGTATCAACACACGGCTGAGCAACGATGATAAAACGCCCACCATGCATTTGAGGGGATAAAATATGGAATTAAAGTGTGTGATAGATACGACTTCAGTGGAGTGGGAGAACAAAAAGTAAACTCCAGATCGAGCTGAAAGGTCATGTTTGAAAATGATGAGCGACACGTGGAAAGCGTTGGTGGGCTCTCGGAGTCTTTCACAAGGCCACGCGGAGACTGAGCAAAGAGCTGGCTGTCCGAACACATCTCCAAGTCTGAGAGAGCGGCTTTAAAATTAATGAAGGGGGAACTCTGACTTTTAGTCAATGTAAAATTTTCATTAAAGTTATTATTCCGTTGTCTGCGTGGTGGTGAATTTATATCACTTCACATGCTGCGCTCTGAATTTTTATGCCCTGAATCTTGAAATTCACTGGAGTCACGGAGGTGGGAGTGAAAGAAAGAAAGAAACTTATTTCTAAAATCTGTATTTGTGCCTTGTGTTCCAGTTAAAATATGTACAAATCCTTAAGACAGAATATACTCACTGAAGAAGCAAATCAGGCTTGTTTTCTTAGATTGTATCTTAAATATAAATGCATTTGATCTTTCTGCACGGGCAGATTTGTTTCACTCGTTTTTAATGTTTCTTTTACTGCCAGAGCAGTAAGACACAATACACACATTACATTGCTAATCAAATACATATATTAATGATTTGTAAATATGTGACCCTCTCTGTGAAAACCCAGCTAAAGTCATTTTATTGTGATTTACTGTTTTCTACAAAAAATTATCCTTCATAAGGTAAAGAACATTCTGTGAAAATGTAACCTTCATATCTTTAATATTGATGGAGTAAGGTCATGTTAAATATTGAAATTATAGTGCAATTAATGGTTGAAATCCAACTTTGATGCTTGTTATGTCATAATTTAATTTTGAGATTTTAGCCTGGTGAGAGGGTCACATATTTTAAATTGAAAACCAGTAAAAAGATGAATTAAAGGGATAGTTCATCCAAAACAATTCTGTTATTATTTAATCACCCTCAAGTTGTTCCAAACCTGTATGAATTCCTTTCAGGCGTTGAACACATAAGACGATATTTTGAATAATGTTGGTTATCAAAAATGTGCCGGTAGCCATTGAATTTGTTTATTATGGAAAACATTACTATGGAAGTCAATGCTATCATCAACTGTTTAATAACCAATATTCTTCAAGAAATCTTCTTTTGTGTTTAGCAGAAGAAAGAAACTCATGCAGATTTAAAACTTGATTATCAACTTATGATTTTTCATAATTGAAGAGCCCGTTGACATTTGGCAACTGAATTTTACCATATCCCAACCTAACTCATATTTACAGCATCATATTATATTATGACCAAAATGTGTGGTCACAGTCATCAATTGGCTTGTGTATTAAATAACCATATATTAAAAAACTAATTTGTATAATTAAATGAATTATTTATTTTTTAGGTTCAAACTGATAACTCTTTTGTTTTTAAATAAAGTCATTTAAGTTCTTA
This sequence comes from Gymnocypris eckloni scoliostomus, assembly GCA_027564155.1. Classification (NCBI taxonomy): domain Eukaryota; kingdom Metazoa; phylum Chordata; class Actinopteri; order Cypriniformes; family Cyprinidae; genus Gymnocypris; species Gymnocypris eckloni. The sequence continues at coordinate 14,905,266 of CM050425.1, read as the reverse complement.
TTAAAACTTGTTCAAATGCATTTTGAGACCTCGCATTTAGCTAAAATGCTTTTATATCAAATGTATTCATTTGGGGTCAAATAAACCCAAATCTGCATAATTATGCAAGCCTTCATTAAGAATGTTTAAATTGACTTCTAAAGACAACATATACATTTACATTTATTCATTTAGCATATGCTTTTATCCAAAGCAACTTACACATTAGGAATACAACAAGCAATTCATCATAAAGAGGCAAATAAATACGAGAAGTGCTCGTAGTACAAAGTTTCAGACACCGTTCAGAATATCTAATCACCATGCAAATAAACCCAATTTGTGAGACTCGACCACTACTTTCACTCATTACAGCAACCACAAAGTCCACACACATATCATCAGTCACCGGCCACTTCTGAGGTCTGTATGATGTCCCTGCCTGATACAGCACTAAATGAATGAGTAATCTTGAAACAAAAACCACAGATAGAGAGGAAGAACGCACAGCAGCTCCACAGCTGTACAGAATCGATTCTCTGTGCTGTTTAGGGTGCCGATGGCTGCGACTGAAGAGGCTTGAGCTCTTGGGGCGAAAACGCTCTCAGTCAATAGCTCTGAAATGCTATCCTTGTCTCAAGTAGCGCTCCACTTCACAGAGGACTGCTCCATTCTGTGGAGCCTCTAATAACAACTCTCTTCAGATATGAGGAAAACAGCGCCTACACCCCCAAAACAGCGCTTTCAGCCAAACGCCATCAATTGAGGATGAAGATTGTTCTTTTGTCAGAGGGGGAAACTTTGGAAATTAAATCTGAGTTTATGTAAAGATTAGAAAGTAGATGAATCTGCATGCACAAGAATATGTTCTTCTTCTTGCAATCTATGAATGGAATTACTGATGTATATCATAAAAGGATTGTTTACCCAAAAATATAATAATCACCTTCAGGCCTTCCAAGATGTAGATGAGTTTGTTTCTTCATGGAAACAGATTTGGAGAAATTTGGCATTACATCACTTGTTCACCAATGGATGCTCTGCAGTGAATGGGTGCCGTCAGAATGATTAGTCAAAACAGCTGATAAAAACATCACAATAATCCACAAGTAATCCACACAACTCCAGTCCATCAGTTAATGTCTTGTGGAGCAAAAAGCTGTCTGTAAGCAACAAATATGCCATTAAGGCATTTTAACTGTTAACCATTTCTTATGGCCAAAATATGAGTCCATAATTCATAATGATGCTTCCTCCAGTGAATCTGTTCCTCCCCCGTGATGCTCTCATGTCAAAGTCATCTTACTTTTTTTCACGTTTTGGACTGTTTTTCTTATAAATGGTGATTGATCTGAGCATATTTCTCCTGATTCACTGGAGAAACAATATTACATATGGAAAACTTAATTACGCCAGAAGCAACAGTTTGAAAACTGTTAAAAATGTCTAAATGGTGGATTTGTTTCTTACAAACACACAGCTTTTCATTTACATTTAGTCATTTAGCAGATGCTTTTATCCAAAGCGACTTACAAATGAAGATTATAGAAGCAATCAAAACCAACAAAAGAGCAACATGCAAGTGCTATGACAAGTCTCGGTTAGCCTAACGCAATCTACATGTAGCAAATTTCTTTTTAAAAGAAACAAGTAGATTGAATAGAAAAAAGAAACCTAGGTTTTAAGCTCTTCGCTTCACAAGACATTAACTGATGGACTGGACTCTGGAGTGGTTTGGATTACTTATTGTGATGTTTTTATCAGCTGTTTGGACTCTCATTCTGACGGCACCCATTCACTGCAGAGCATCCATTGGTGAATCAGTGATGTAATGCTAAATTTCTCCAAATCTGTTCTGATGAAGAAACAAACTCATCTTCATCTTACATGAGAGTGAGTACATTTTCAGCATCTTATCATTTTTGGGTGAACTATTCCTTTAAATTACAAGAAAAATGGTTAATGTTGACTCTAACGAGAAGAAGACAGAATAAAATTGTTTGCAGACAGGAGCGCTTGCCTGTTGCACAACAGCTGCATCAAATGCCAAAGCATGTAAGACAGCACACAGATGGTGTTGCCATGTAAACAAAAGCAAAAAGCTCCAGAAATGCACTGAGCAATTACATGCTAGCAGACAAGTGAGAAAACACACACAAGCTATGCTTAAAATAGCACACTACCATACTATTCTAACAATTCCTGTAGTAAAGGGGGACGTATATTGTGTAAAGTATGCATACTGTCTTTATACATGCAAAACAAACGAAAAAAGTGTTTTTCCTGAAAAGCGCTTACTTCATCTGACTGATTTTTTAATACAGGACGTGATTTTTAAATGTCAAATCAATCATTTCAATTTCTCAGATTATAACAGCACATCACTACTGATGAGGTCATGTTGCAAAACTAGCAAACTGCAACTTTTCTAGTTAAAAAATCAACTGTTGCACATATTATATTTAAAGAAAACTATTTGTATGCAATGTGCATGAAGTAAAAATAGCTTGCATTCCCATCTAAACATAGACAAACAAAAAACATGCTGATAAAAAAATCCTCACTTTCAAAGACAGTACCTTTCAAATGTCTGAATGAACAAACTCACGCAACTCTCAAAGTAGATGTGATTTCTTTCATTCTGCCGGCCTGCAAACTCCGTGACCCTGAGGATGGAATCACCGCTCGACCAGCTATCCCGCTTCCTCTTTAATCTCAGGGATCAAAGTTGAGTCAATAAAAATCATCTTAGCGTTTGCACGGAAGGGGAAAAGAGCATTTGCTTTCGCACTAATTGGGAAGCATCATATTTGTTCGTAAGAGTAAGCTCATTTAAATCCTAATAAGCTTTTTAGATTCTCGTCGGGGGATTTTGCTAGCGCACCATTGTGTATTGCGTGTTATTGATAACAGGCCTTGTTTTCGGACGTTCAAGTTTGTTAGTTTGGCCTAAATCAATGTTCACTTCATGGGTCTAATTTGCGGAATCTGTAAGGAAAGAAAAGCCGGAAAATGAAGTAGGTATTGAAGTCGTAATAGGCATGTCAATGTCCTGCTGTTTGTCTGGCGGAGAGGATCCACAGGAATGAGTCTTATAAATACAGCTGCTCCAAGATTATGTTCATTAATTCAAATCCCACCACAATCTGGGAACATGCCCAATCTGTGAGAGGAAGTGTGCTTGAGAACGGCAGCATGCATAGAGACTACTGAAGTGAAGATGACAGATGGGTTGAATTACAGGTGCTCGCAATTTTTAACAGGTAAAAGACTGTAAAAATGCAATAGAAACTATTTTTGGCTCTTTGACAATTCACTTTTGTTCTTCTTGACTGCTGTTGTATTGTTGTGGTTTTCAGAAAAGGGATACATTTTAAAATCTCCTTTTGTATAACACTGGTATAACTGTGTAACTACATCCACTCACAGTTGGCTGACGAATCACCTCGCAATTGAGTGAGTGCTCACGGGGTCAAAGGTTATCAGTCTGGAGAAAGAGCCGCTGGACACTGATATCGATGAGGGATCTTGTCAGGCTCAATATTTGACGATTTAACAAAACATGTCACATGTTAAATGCGTATGCCATACAGCCCTTCGCATGCAATACGATGGATCACTCGCCGCTCCAGGGGTTTGAGCACGAGACAACGTGCCAGTGCATTCATCCATAACCAAAAATGACCATACAATCCTAGTGGACCACGGATTTAGACAGTACAACGTGGCATATAACTCATTTCTCTGGAAGGGAATGGGATTGAGGTTAAACCGTGGGCTGCTTTATGGTTTACAAAACGTAGGAAGTGTTCACACACTTTTGGTCAATGAATTGGCGTGGTTTCTCTACTTCACGCAAGGACTCAAACAAAGAGTTCTGATAAAAGACCGATGGCGAATCTAAACTCGGCCAGCTCAAAACACACCAATCACACAGCAAATACACAGATTTGAAGTCCCTATCCGATTCCCTTCCTTGATGTATAGGTTGCATTAAAAATGAACAGTCAATGTCTATATCCATAGAAAAAACGAAACACAAATCCTGATGTAACGTTAAGGGAGGATTTAAGTGTTGGTCTACCAACTATCAAAAATCAAGACATGCACATATTGAGAAAGCCAGCTGAACACAGATAAAGGTGTTAGCATGCAGTACAGTAAGTGTGTTTAATGTGCACAGTAACAGTTTACAGTTGAACTTCAACTGTTTATGAGCTTTACACTGTACATTAGTTGCTTATTAGTCATATTCAGTCTCAAACTGTGAATTTAATATCGCTCAATTGTAGAAAAAATATATAATACATATAAAAAGAATGGAACATGAAAACAAAAAGAAAGGATAACCTCTAAACATCTTATAATCTGTAAGACAATTCTTTAAGAGAAAAAGCCTCAAGTAAATACAAATAGAACAATTGAATAAATGTGTTTGTTTTATATTTAACTAATTGCCAAATTAATAAAATGTATGCTAAAAAAATTACGAACTCATGTAACATGAAAAGCATAAATGAGAATCAATAATTGATTTCCTATATTGATACTAGGTTTACAGTTGTTTTTGTGTTGGGATATTTGTGATATTTTTTCACTTTAAGTGACAAATCCTCCAATAATAAATAAAATAATGAATCAATTCTTTTTTTCTTCTTTTTTTAGGATTTACCAAATTTGTTCAGGTCTAAAGTAGAGAGGAGAGAAAAATAAAACAAATCATAAGAATTCCATTATATTTCCATATCTGTAGGAGCCCTGTGTATCCTAAATCAGAAACTGAAATACAAATTACAAACACACAGAATATCAAAGCCATAAATGCTAATCGATAATCATGTGTCATTTTAAGCTTGCAGCTGTTGTTGTTGGGATATTTGTGATTCATTTTTCACTTTCATAATTCCAGATGACCGGGTCGTTTATGAGACTCCTGCTAATGGGATAGAGCACGCGCTGAGAACTTCTTTCTGAAAACATCCTGGTGACGAACAAAACAATAACAGGTTTTTCTCATTCACTTAAAAGCTTTATTGATAAGAAATACCACACACTTCCATACGCTATCAACTTCCTCTTAATAGAGAATCTCTTTCAAAGCTAATCTTTCAGAATCACACAATTTGGCTATTAGAAAGAAGCCACGGAGGTTCAGATTCTTTCCACAGATGAATGCATTAGTGTGCGCAGGGCAAGCGTCTATTGTGATGTCCGTTTACTCTATTGTGAGGCGCAGTCACTCTCGGCGAAGCCTAAAACGTGCGGGCAACGAAGGGTCAGGGCCGTTCTAACTGTGTCCATATCTGAGACGAAATCAACAGATCTCGTATCTTTTCTCTCCGACTTCTCTCCTTCTGTGCTGAACACACAAGCAACCCTGGACTTTCCACGTCTGTATCAATAGGCCGATATGTACCAAGGTCAGAGTGTAATCTTCTTGAATGGAGCCGCCATCAGAATAATGTCCGGAGAATGTTTACAAAGACAAATCTGCCCGCCTGCCGCGAGGCCGAGCGCCGCATTGGAGATCTTTAATGGAAATAAGTGTTAACACGGACACACCTGCACCAACACTATGTGTTTTCCCTCCGAGGAGCATCTGGACGGATGAAGTGAACTCTGATTCAATTAACTCGTCCTGTAACAAGGGCCACAGTGAGAGGAGTCGGACGCGGAGGACTACTCGGCTCTAGCCTTCCTTCGCGCCCTCGTATGAAAGGAGAAGCTCTGGGTAAACAAATATATATGAATGCGCCCTGAACCGGCAGAGCAAAGGTAACTTACTGTAGCGCTGGAAATAAACACGTGATGAGAAATAAAATGCAATTAAAGCTCAAGTGTGTTATCTTTTCTGGTAAAATTCTCTCTCATACCAGCTTAATATAAGTAAGACTGTCGTGGGTTGATCGCACTAAAACATGTAACACTGTGGTGGTTTTAGTACACCGGTTTGACCTGAGCATCACTAACAGCCCGACACAGCAACACTGACTCAACCAATGGCGTGACTTTGGGGCGGGACTAACCGGTATCTGACCAATGGCAGACCTGGAAGAGCATTCGGAAACCTGTTTGAAAATAATCATCTATTCTGCAAAAAAGATACACAACCGTACAAAGGTTTGGGGTTAGTGTGGTTTAAAAATACTTGTTTTTTTTTTTATGCAGCAAGGATGCATTAATTTGACCAAAAGTTACATTTTTTACATTTATAATGTCACTATAGATTTATTTTTCAAATAAAAAGGTTTGCACAAAAATATGATGCAGCACAACTGTTTTCAACATTGATAATAATAAATAATGTTTCTTGATCAGCAAATCAATATATTAGAATGATTTCTGAAGATCATGTGACACTGAAGACTGGAGTAATGATGCTGAAAATACAGCTTTGATCACAGAAATAAATTACATTTAAAAATATATTAAAATACAAAACAGCTATTTTAAAATGGTAAAAATATTTCAGAATATTACTGTATTTTTATCAGATAAATGCAGGTGAGCATAGGAGTTGTATGTCGCAAATAACTCACAATTCAGACTTTTGAGTCGTTAATTAAGATGTCGAATGTATAATGTTCATCTCACATTCTGCCTCTTTCACAGAATTCAGAGTTTGCATCTTGAAATTAACAAATCACAACTGTGAGATATAAACTAACAATTTTGAGAAAAAAAATCTGAATTGTGAGATATAAACCTTTTTATATATTTCTGGAAATTGCAGAAATAAGCTTCCTTTGTTTAGAAGCTCAAACAATATGGCAAGACTTAGAATACAAGTATTGGATAAAAGAATATGAACACAATATTGAACATATAACTGTATATTAAACATTACTGTGCTGCATCACGCAGCATTTCTGCTTTCAGTGTGAACAGACAAATTACTTTGGGGCTGGATACTTGTCGTGTCTGGTTAGGCCACGGTGTAAGAATGAAACGCTGCCATTGACGATAGTCCCCTATTGTGGTGTGACAAACCAGAGCGCCGGACCATAAATCAACTGGTGAAGGACACCAACGCGAGACACCAGAGTCTGAGAGAAAGGGGCGGTAAAGACACCGCGAGCAGTGCGTTTGCAGCTCTCCGTAACGGAGACGGTGTGTTTTACACGTGTAGATCAGCTGTCATCTCACACTTTTCTCACTTTGGATCTGGAGAGACGATCAAAAAACAAAGCGCTTAATGGCGAGGAGGATTTTGGGGGGTGCTTTCGGGGAGAGAAGGGGCTTTTTATCTGCGCCGAGCCGAACGACACTGTGTCACATCCTGTCTGGAACCTTTCATGTTTCACTTCACTGCACACTTCACAATCCCTCTCCTTCCCTCGGCTGCCACCGAATACATTAGTCTTGTTGTTCTGGCAGTTGTCATGTTTTGAAGACATTCAAGTAAAATACAGAATAATAACAATAGCTGTGATAAAAGCTAATGCAAGTGCAAAGAGAGGAGAAGCCTCAGCTCGATATATGTGCAATCCAAACTAAATGTTATATATAGCACGATAGAAATAAACGGTTAAGTTTGGAATAAATAAAAAGCCAGATTTGGATCCGTTTTCCATAGAAATATAAGCTTGATGTATGATTGAAGAAAAAAGACAATAAATTAAACACAAAAAATTATAATTTAGGTGGTAAAAAGTAATTTAATATCTTAAAATGTAACAATGAGATTATTTCTATGCACTTTCCTTTTCCTTACTAGTCTTTACAAATAAAACCGCATATTCAACAGGATAAGAGTAGAGTGGGATTTCTTTTCATCAGAATTAATTGAATTGTGAAAGTGGGGATGGGTTTTTATTTTTTACAGTCTGAATAGAAATACGTTTCAGGGGGCTGTTATAGAATATTATGAAGCTTAACATATGTGTTCTTTGGAATAGCATGCACTAATGAACGGTTGAGCAGAGAAAGTTATTCATTTTCTTTTTAAACAGACTTTTAACTCCAAAATATTAAGATCATGTTTCATGTCATACAGTATGTTTTACTCATAGTGTGAAGAGACAATATGAGACACTTTTTTGTTAAAATATATCTTAATGACATGTCACATTCAAATATTAATAATATAATTAGCTTAGTGAGGTTCTTATTTGCCTTCTATACTTCAAGTGCCAATTCTTCTAATATTACTTGACAGAAATCTGCTGTGTTTGTAAAAACGCGTGTGTGTGTGTGTGTGTGTGTGTGTGTGTGGAGAGAGAGAGGTTTCAGTGAGAACTGGGGAGTGTGTAAGTGTCTCTCTGATCCATGACATCTGTTCTCCCTGACAATCTGTGGAAAAACCTCTCTCACACACACACACACACACACACACACACGTTTATCTAAAGCTAATAAGCTAATTCTAACTTACACCCCAACCAAAAATAAATAAAAATTGCTATAATTTTTTTTTTTCAGTATATTAGTCCTGTCAAATGGTCGCAATTAATCATATCCAAAACAAAAGATTTGGTTGACATAATAGGTGTGTGTACTGTGTGTTTGTGTTATATATATTTACATGTATGTATGTGTGTGTGTGTGTGTGTGTGTGTATATATTTAGATGGGATTATTTGACAGCACTAATGTATACATACACCATACACACATAACTACACAAAGTAAATAATTTTTCCAATTGCATCCTCAGATGTTATTTAATAAGTCTAGGATAATAATGTTTGTTAATAAGTATATGATATGTCATCTATCTATCTATCTATCCATCACACGCACACACACACACACACACACACACACACCCACATGTGTGCACACACAAACACACACAAAATGTGTGGATGTGTGTTTCAGAGCAAAGTTCCAAACTATGAATTATTTTTTCAATTGTATAATTCTTTTCACTGATTTCCTCAGCAGATATAATAATGTTTAGCGGTCTTTTTCACTAAATGCTTGATGATGATCTTGTGTATATTCCTGTCTGGATCTGTCTTGCCCTCTAGTGGCCATCGGCTCTAAAACAACCTCAGCTTCAACATGAACCCAATCATAAGAGCTGGAATTATAACATATTACAAGAATGAATACGGGATTAAAAACGAGATCAGAAACTGCTGCACATGAGTCTGTTAGGAGTGCTAGAAACAATGCTAGAATATGTTTGAAAATAAATATGCTGCTACTGCGTCACTGAGAACAAAATCAACCCAAAACCAATCAACAACATAATAATAAATAGCATCTAGACCATATATGGTCCTCATTTCATCAAATCATGAAAGTTTTTAGAATATTATTTCAGATTTGGACTTGCCCTTTAATTTAATATCAAGTGTTTGATATATTTAAAAAATTACATTTAAATGTAAATATTTTTATATATAAACAAATCAACAACACATAATACATCATGTTTTAACTGTTAGATATATTGCACAGATAATAATGAACAAGTCTAGTCCTGTGGATGAAAACATTGCTTACTTGTTTACAATTTTAACATCTCTCTTTAAACAAAATCATATCTCTGTCTGCTAGATAACATTACCACGTTGACATGATTTCACCATCCGAGTTTACCATAATTATATTAAAAATGCTGCAGAAACATGCAAGACTGTCATGTCTTCTGTCAAACCCTTGATGATAATTATTAATAACCACACATCAGTATATATTTAATCTATACATAAGCTAGTTGCTAAAGCAATGTGTTATTGTGTGCTAAACAGCTTGAGAAGCAGCAGCGAGAGACGGAGAGATGGAGAGAGCGAGAGAGAGGTATCAGATGCCCAGTGAGAGGTCAGCTCGATATCCAATTCTTTCGAATATTTCGCTGAATACCTCCTGGCACTGTAAATATTTTTGACTACAGCCTGTTTCTTTAGGGAAGCCAGTTCTCCCCGCACAGCTCTGCTGCACTTCTAGAAAGAGAGAGAGAGAGAAGAAGAAACATTGCTTCAGGTTATTCATGGATTGACTCTTCAAATCCCAACATATGCTCCTCTGTTTCCATTCCCAAGCACCGGGAGAAATGGACCATTTCCTCTCTACCACCCTGTCCGCTGCTCGCGATGTAAATCAGAGAGAGAGCGATGCGAGCCAATGCAACCCAAGCACATGTGTGGTGTGTGTGGGCTGCCTGAGTGAAGTTAAAGACCCCATCCAGCAGCCTGTCAGTCCGTCGAGTGTGTGTGTGTGTGTGTGTGTGTGTGTGTGTGTGTGTGTGTGTGTGTGTGTGTGTGTGTGTATGCGTGTGTGTATGTGTGTGTGCGTGTGTGTGTGCGTGTGTGTGCGTGTGTGTGTGCGTGTGTAGTGTGTGCGTACATGATGTTCTTTAAATAACAGTTTCAACTAGATCTGCTTCTCTTGAAAGAAACAGCATTGTGTGTGGAAGTCTAGGTTATAGGTTTTGATTCTGCATAAATGATACTCTGATACGAGCACAAATGACTTCTGCATTCATAATGCATCATAAAAAAGTACAGTACATTGTCATATTCTCAGTATGACTATATCTGTCCTCTACAGTCAGATTTGTATTCTTTCTGAGGAGGTTTGTTAAAATTAGTTGAAATACAAAACAATGCATGCATTAATGCTGCATGCACTGGAGTCTGTATTTATGTACATGTGTAAAATAATACACAACATAACACATTAGAATAAAAGCAGAATCTGTATGTAGTTAAATATAATACCCGTTTTAATGTTTTTGAAAGAGGTCTGCATTTATTAGATCTAAACTAGAGTAAAACAGTAATATTGTGGAATATTTTAAAAAGACAATTTTCTATTTTAATATATTAATAGAATAATTTATTCCTGTGAAATGTCAGTCTTTGGTGTCAAAAGGTTCTTCAGTAATTATTCTAATATGCTGATTTGCTGCTCAGTTATCATCAATTATTATTGGTTCTCAATTATTAATATTGATTCTAGTTATCTTCAGTGTTGGAAAGAGTTTTTTCTGCTTATTATTTTTTGTGGAAAGCATAATAAAAATGTTCTGGATTCTTTGAGAAAAAGAAAGTTCAAAAGGTCAGCATTTGTTTGAAAAATAAATATTTCATAACAATAACAGAAGAAGCAAGACATAAAGTACGAATCATAAGTTAGTATGCAAAGAAGACAAGAATATTCAGTAATATTCAAGAACATTGTTTATAGCAAACAATGCAAGTCACTTTTACATATCTTAAAAAGTATCCGGATTACTACTACAACCAATATAGATGGAGTCTGTGTGCTACGCGCTTCAGGATGAATTATTTACAGTAGTTCAGAATAAACAATCCAGAATATCAATGCATCGCTGGCACACAAACACAGTAATCCTCATCCAAAGATTTGATTTAGTGTTTCGCTCTTTCATACGGTTCCTGCAGCTGTGTCACATTTAGAGATCACTTTAATAATAGACTCTGAACTGACGATCAAACACTAACGCGAGATAGGACGCGTCATTGTAGACAGATTTTCCAAGCCGAGTCAGAAGATCACATCTAAAGGCATGTCAGGCAGTGGCGTGTTTGTATTTTTGTGGGTGGGGGGGATACAGTATGCTGCTGTCACGCATCTTTCAGCTAGTTTTATTTATTTTTGTTCTTAAGATACTCTCAATCTTTTCTTGCTCCCTGAGATGTTTTTTTCTTCCTGATCCAGCTGTGTCAGTCCTTTTTTCACTCTACCTTTGATCGTGTGTAACAGCCATCCATCTTTTCTGCGCTTCAATCTGCTGTAGAGTCTCACTGTAAACTCCAGACATCTTCACAACTGTCGAAAATCATTCTAGCAGCAAACAGACACGCTTTGTCTCTTTGAGCAGGATATAATCTAGAAGCAGACATTTAGATTTCCCATTAAAACAATCATTTACATCAATAATGTTGTTTTTCTAAAGCAGTCTATTATTATTGTGATATGAACTATTTCAAACAGACCCCCCCACCACCCCATGACACGTTCCAAGCGGACCGTTCTTGGTCAGAAAAAATAAACTGCTTCAAACTGGACCAGACTTTATGCCGCTAGTCAAACTTCTGGCTACACGATCTTCACTTCTCCGTCAAACACAGTTTCATTTGAAGACTTAATAATTAAAACAAGCATCTTACCACCCACTCACACACATTACCAGACTAGACTAGACTAGAAGTCAGTGATATTTATTAATGGAAACGCATGCACATTATATATTGACATTACAAATATTGAGCAACAGCCCTTTCTTGTGTGTTACACCCACTGCATGATGCCGGGGTCACGACAGCGGGGCTGAGAACGGCCCTCTGGGTAAAAAAACAAACCAAACAAAAACAGCCAACGCATGAGCTGTAGAGTTAATGTTGTTGTGTTGAATTAATGTTTAGAGTTGAGGGGGAAAGTGTTATTAAACTTTCGTTACACATTGAGATTAAAAGAAAAAGCTAGCTGGAACGTCAAACACACAAAAGAGAGACAATAGAGTTAAAAACAATAACTGTCAGTGCAAGATGGAAGTTCCACTGAAACAATACAACACAATTATAATATGAAATAATAATAGATCAATATTATTGCTCTTTTGTTTGCTTCTATTGTACTCATTTCTAAGTCGCTTTATATTAAATTGTCTGCTAAACGACTAAATGTAAATAACATTTTTAAAAACTATAATAAACACAAAAGGTGGTACAATTTAATAGCACAGATTCTTTTATAGTTTAATTCATATTTTAAATAGATTTTAATTTGATATTTTCTGTTTTCATTTAGTAATTTTGTTGAGTATTTTTCATGTCTATAGTTTTAATTTTTTTTTCAGTTTTAATTTTTTTTTGTATATCAAGTTAAACTAAATCACAATGATAAATGTTGCTTTGTCAACTAACTGAAATAAAGTTTTTAATTTTATTTTATTTCAAGTAACAATATTTTAATTTTAGATTTAGTTACTTATAGCCCTACCAGTACAGTAAACTCTCTCTCTCACACACACACACACACACACACAGTCACACACACACACACACACACACACACACACACACACACACACACACACACACACACACACACACACACACACACACACACACACACACACACACACACACACACACACACACACACACACACACGAATGGGAAAACCTTCAAGCAACCATCTTTACAATTTCTGGATCACTTGAGATGGAAAGTCTTATATAGAGCAGTTATGAAGCGATCGAAATGTACTGTACAGGTGATGAATGTGGGTGAAGCATCTGTTTTCAGCATGTTTTATGCACAGTTCATAAATCTGGGATTACAATATAGAATCTAATTTAAATCTGGAAATAATGTTAGGATTTTATTAAGAAAAATCAGATGAAAATCAATAAGAAATACTTAACATTCTGCACTGAAACATTTTAGGTCTGAAATATTTTGCCGATCATATGATTTGTTATTACAAATTGTATTAATTTATAAAAATGCAGAATAGCAGCATGTTCACGAGTGATCTCAGACTTGTAGACCCCACTGTACAAATCATTTGTTCAGCATCCCTGCTAATATTTGACAGTCCACAGGACACCGCCTCTTTCCACAGAACTAAATGCCCAGCGTTTCTTCTGTGCTTGTTCTATTGGAATTACATTGACAAATGCATAGAAGCGCTTTGAGCCAATTCCCCAGGCATTTGTAAAAATAGAGCTTGTTCTTTTCTTTGCCTTTTGAGACTTAATGACTCTTTTGCAACTCCATGGAGAATTGCTCTCAGTAATTGATTATTAAGTTGGCTTGTGAAAGCCAACTTACTGAAATCCTATTTAAACTTCTTATTAAGTTGGCTTGGGAAAGCCAACTTACTGTTATTGCTTTTAAACTTATTATTATTATTCTTCTGAGACTAAATTTCTGACTGCTACTCCTCCTAGAGCTTTAACTCGGCAAACTCCAAACTCACACCATATCTCCGAACTATTCTGACTCGAGTTGCTATATCTTTTCTAAGCGATCGGGTTTATGCTAATCGTACAATTAGCGAAAAACCGCGCAAAAAAACGCATCGACAATGCATGGCGGCAAACTTCGACGGGTTGTAGCGCAGAGCGAGAATTTCGTAGAAACTTGTGAATCACAACATTTGAAGAGGCTATCAAGCTGAGCGAGAACATACCCTGCAGTGGGGTATAAGTTTTACCCCTGGGGCGCAAGAGCCCCCCAAAATTGTCCCATAGACTTACATGGTGAGGGGACGGCCCATGAAATAGCATATAGGTTGAAACTACAATGGTTTAACTACAAATAAACTACAAATAAACTACAAATAGCATATAGGTTTAAACTACAACATCTATGCTAGCAACATGCTAGTCACTTGCTAATCATGCTGGCAACATGCTAGCAACATGCTAATCATGCTAAAAACATGCTAGCAACATGCTAATCAGGCTAACAACATGCTAGCAACAACATGCTAATAATGCTAACATAAAATGCAACATGCTAATCATGCTAAAATCAGCAACATGCTAATAAAAAATCACGCCAGCAACATGCTAATCATGCTAAAATCATCAGCAACATCTTAATCACGCGCAACATGCTAATCAAAATCATGCCAGCAACATGCAATCACGCCAGCAACATGCTAGCAACATGCTAATCATGCTAGCAACATGCTAGCAACATGCTAATCACGCTAACAAAATCGCAACATGCAGCAACATGCTAATATTAAATCACGCCAAGAACATGCCAGCAACATGCTAATCATGTTAAAATCATGCAAGAACATGCTAATCACGCCAGCAACATGCTAACAACATGCTAATCATGCTAAAACAAAGCAACATGCTTAATCACGCCAGCAACATGCGCAAGAACATGCTAATCATGTTAAAATCATAGCAACATGCTAGCAACATGCTAATCACGCTAGCAACATGATAGCAACATGCTACCAATATGCTAATCATGCTAGCAACAAGCTAGCAACATGTTACAACATGCTAATCATGCTAAAATCATGCTAGAAACATGCTAATCACGCCAGAACATGATAGCAACATGCTGAACATGCTTAATCACGCAAGAACATGCTGGCAAGAACATGCTAATCACGCTAACATGCTAGCAACATGCTAATCATGCTAAAATCATGCTCAACATGCTAAAATCACGCCAGCAACATGCCAAGAACACGCTAATCATGCTAAAACAAGCTAGCAACATGCTAATCACGCCAGCAACATGCTAAAATCATGCACAAGAAATGCTAGCAACATGCTAACAACATGCTAATCATGCAGCAACATGCTAATCACGCCAACATGCCAAAGCAACATGCTAATCATGTTAAAAATAAGCCAGCAACATGCTAATCACGCTAGCAACATGCTAGCAACATGCTAATCATCTTAAAATCATGCTAGCAAATCTGGCAACATGCTAATCACGCTAGCAACAGCAAAGTTAGCAACATGCAGCAACATGCCAGCAACATGTTAATCATGCTTAAGAACATGCTAACAACATGCTAATCAGCGGCAACATGCTGGCAACATGCTAATCATGCTAAAACAAGCTAAGCAACATGCTTAATCACGCAACATGCTAGCAACATGCTAATCATGCTAAAATCATGCTATCAAATGCTAGCAACATGCTAATCATGCTAAAATCATGCTAGCAAAATGCTAGCAACATGCTAATCATGCTAGCAACATGCTAGCAACATGCTAATCATGCTAAAAACAAGCTAGCAACATGCCAATTACGTTAGCAACATGCTAGCAACATGCTAGCAACATGCTAATCATGCTAAAAACAAGCTAGCAACATGCTAATCAGGCTAGCAACATGCTAGCAACATGCTAATAATGCTAAAATCATGCTAGCAACATGCTAATAATGCTAAAATCACGCTAGCAACATGCTAATCATGCTAAAATCATGCTAGCAACATGCTAATAATGCTAAAATCACGCTAGCAACATGTTAGCAACATGCTAATCATGCTAAAATCATGCTAGCAACATGCTAATCACGCTAGCAACATGCTAATCATGCTAAAATCATGCTAGCAACATGCTAGCAACATGCTAATCACGCTAGCAACATGCTAGCAACATGCTAATCATGCTAGCAACATGCTAGCAACATGCTAATCACGCTAACAAAATGCTAGCAACATGCTAGCAACATGCTAATAATGCTAAAATCACGCTAGCAACATGCTAGCAACATGCTAATCATGTTAAAATCATGCTAGCAACATGCTAATCACGCTAGCAACATGCTAACAACATGCTAATCATGCTAAAAACAAGCTAGCAACATGCTAATCACGCTAGCAACATGCTAGCAACATGCTAATCATGTTAAAATCATGCTAGCAACATGTTAGCAACATGCTAATCACGCTAGCAACATGATAGCAACATGCTAGCAACATGCTAATCACGCTAGCAACATGCTAATCATGTTAAAATCATGCTAGAAACATGCTAATCACGCAGCAACATGATAGCAACATAGCAACATCTTAATCACGCCAGCAACATGCTAAGCAACATGCTAATCACAGCAACATGCAAGAACATGCTAATAATGCTAAAATCATGCAGCAACATCTAATCACGCTAGCAACATGCCAGAACACGCTAATCATGCTAAAACAAGCTAGCAACATGCTAATCACGCAGCAACATGGCAACATGCTTATCATGTTAAAATCATGCTAGCAAATGCAGCAACATGCTTAGCAACATGCCAGCAACATGCTAAACAACATGCTAATCTTGTTAGCATCATGCAAGCAACATGCTAATCACGCTAGCAACATGCTAGCAACATTCTAATCATGCTAAAATCATGCTAATCATGATAAAATCATGCTAGCAACATGCTAGCAACATGCTAATCATGCTAGCAACATCTTTAATCACGCTAGCAACATGCTAGCAACATGCTAATCATGTTAAAAATAAGCTAGCAACATGCTAATCACGCTAGCAACATGCTAATCATGCTAAAATCATGCTAGCAAATGCTAGCAACATGCTAATCACGCTTGCAACATGTTAGCAACATGCTAGCAACATGCTAGCAACATGCTAATCATGCTAGCAACATGCTAGCAACATGCTAATCACGCTAGCAACATGCTAGCAACATGCTAATCATGCTAAAAACAAGCTAGCAACATGCTAATCACGCTAGCAACATGCTAGCAACATGCTAATCATGCTAAAATCATGCTATCAAATGCTAGCAACATGCTAATCATGCTAGCAACATGCTAGCAAAATGCTAATCACGCTAGCAACATGCTAATCATGCTAAAATCACGCTAGCAAAATGCTAATCACGCTAGCAACATGCTAATCATGCTAAAATCACGCTAGCAAAATGCTAGCAACATGCTAATCATGCTAAAATCATGCTAGCAACATGCTAGAAACATGGTAATCATGCTAGCAACATGCCAAGCAACATGCTAATCACGCTAGCAACATGCTAGCAACATGCTAATCATGCTAAAAACAAGCTAGCAACATGCTAATCATGCTAGCAACATGCTAATCACGCTAGCAACATGCTAGCAACATGCTAATCATGCTAAAAACAAGCTAGCAACATGCTAATCATGCTAAAATCATGCTAGCAACATGCTAATAATGCTAGCAACATGCTAGCAAAATGCTAATCATGCTAAAATCATGCTAGCAAAATGCTAATCACGCTAGCAACATGCTAATCATGCTAAAATCACGCTAGCAAAATGCTAGCAACATGCTAATCATGCTAAAATCATGCTAGCAACATGCTAGAAACATGGTAATCATGCTAGCAACATGCTAGCAACATGCTAATCACGCTAGCAACATGCTAGCAACATGCTAATCATGCTAAAACAAGCCAGCAACATGCTAATCATGCTAGCAACATTGCTAATCACGCTAGCAACATGCTAGCAACATGCTAATCATGCTAAAATCATGCTAGCAACATGCTAATCACGCTAGCAACATGCAGCAACATGCTAGCAACATGCTAATCATGCTAAAAACAAGCTAGCAACATGCTAATCACGCTAGCAACATGCTAATCATGCTAAAATCATGCTAGCAACATGCTAATCACGCTAGCAACATGCTAATCATGCTAAAATCATGCTAGTGACATGCTAGCAACATGCTAATCATGCTAACAACATGCTAATCATGCTAGCAAAATGTTAGCAACATGCATCTATCTACTGACTTTATCTATCTATCTATCTATCTATCTATCTATCTATCTATCTATCTATCTATCTATCTATCTACTGACTCTATCTATCTATCTATCTATCTATCTATCTATCTATCTATCTATTGACTCTTTCTATCTATCTATCTATTGACTCTTTCTATCTACTGACTCTATCTATCTATCTATCTATCTATCTATCTATCTATCTATCTATCTATCTATCTTTTTATGTAAACTTCGTACTTCAAACTGCTAGCTTTTAAAACTAAGTCTATAATACGTCAGACTTTCCCAAGCCAACTTCGAAGTTTGTTCACAAACTTCTTTATCTAGTTATTAAGTTGGCTTGGGAAAGCCAACTTACTGATATTCTATTTAAACTTCTTATTATTATTATTATTATTATTATTATTATTAATCTTCTGAGACTAAATTTGCAATTGCTACTCCTCCTAGAGCTTTAACTCTACAAACTCGAAACTCGCACCATATCTCCGAACTATTCTGACTCGCGTTGCTATATCTTTTCTAACTGATCAGACTTATGATTTTCATAAAACTGAAGATTAAAAATCATAAAAATCCCATAGACATACATTGACGGAATGTTCAGATGAGCCAAGACTGTTCAAACTCCAACTGTCAAAAATTCAAATCTAAACAGACTGAAGCCCATTAGACTCAATCAGACTTCCCTTCTATGTACTATTTCTATCACATTCAAACTAATTTAAGCTTCCACTCTATCTAATACTATTTCTAATCTATCTAAATCATGCTAGCAACATGCTAATCATGCTAAAAACATGCTAGCAACATGTTAATCATGCTGAAAACATGCTAGCAACATGCTAATCATGCTAGCAAAATGCTAACAATATGCTAATCATGCTAGCAACATGCTAATAATGCTAAAATCACGCTAGCAACATGCAGCAACATGCTAATAACGCTAGCAACATGTTAGCAACATGCTAATAATGCTAGCAACATGCTAGTAACATGCTAATAATGCAGCAACATGCTAATCATGTTAGCAACATGCCAGCAACATGCTTAATCATGTTAGCAACATGCTTGCAACAACATGCTAATCATGCTAAAATAATGCACATGTTAAACATGCTAACAACATGCTAATCATGCTAAAACATGCTAAGAACATGATAATCATGTTAAAATCATGTTAGCAACATGCTATCAACATGCTAGCAACTTTTAAAACTATTAAAACTTAAACTTTTAAAACTATTCAAACTTAAACTTTTAAAACTTAAACTTTTTTAAACTTTCCAAACTTTTTTAAACTTTTTAAACTTTTTTAAACTTTCTGGTCAGACTTTCTCAAGCCAACTTCAAAGTTTGTTCACAAACTTTTCATCTAGTTAAGTTGGCTTGTGAAAGCCAACTTACTGAAATCCTATTTAAACTTCTTATTATTATTATTATTATTCTTCTGAGACTAAATTTGCAATTGCTACTCCTCCTAGAGCTTTAATGCATGGCATGGCGGCAACACGGGTTGTAAGCGCAGAGCGAAATTTCGTGAGAAACTTGTGAATCACAACATTTGAAGAGGCTATCAAGCTGAGAGATCATACCCGCAGTGGGTATCGTTTTACCCTGGGCGCAAGAGCCCCCAAAATTGTCCCATAGACTTACATGGTGAGGGAAGGCCCATGAAATAGCATATAGGTTTAAATTACAATGGTTTAACCACAAATAAACTACAAATAGCATATAGGTTTAACAACATCTACATGCAACATGCTAGTCACTTGCTAATCATGCGGCAACATGCTAATCATGCTAAAATCATGCTAGCAACATGCTAATTATGCCAGCAAAATGCTACCAACATGCTAATCATGCTAAAATCACGTTAGCAAAAATGCAGCAAATCATGCTAAAATCATGCAAGAACATGCTAAAAATCATGCTAGCAACATGCTAATCATGCAAAATCATGCTACAATCATCTAATCATGCTAGCAACATGCTAATCACGCTAACATGCTAGCAACAACATGCTAATCATGCTAAAATCATGCAAGCAACATGCTAATCACGCTGCAACATGCTGCAGCAACATGCCAGCAACATGCTAATCATGCTTAAAAACATAAGCAACATGCTAGCAACATGCTAATCATGTTAAAATCATGCTAGCAACATGCGCAACATGCTAATCACGCTAGCAACATGCTGGCAACATGCTAATCATGCTAAAATCACGCCAGCAACATGCTAAGCAACATGCTTAATCATGTTAAAGAAATCATGCTAATTATGCTAGCAACATGCTAGCAACATGCTAATCATTTAAAATCACTGCTAACAAAATGCGAAAATGCTAATAATCAAAATCAGGCTAAGAACATGCTAAGCAACATCTTAATCATGCGAAATGCAAAACATGCTAATCATGCTAATCACGCTAGCAAGCAACGCGAACAACATTAACAACATGGTAACAACATGGTAATCAACATGGCAACATGCGAACATGCTAATCAGCAACATGCAAGCATGCTAATCATGCTAAAATCATGGTAGCAAAGAATTAATCATGCTAGCAAAACATGCGCAGCAACATACATGCTAATCATGCTAAAAACAAGCTAGCAACATGCTAATCACGCTAGCAAACATGCTAGCAACATGCTAATCATGCTAAAATCATGCTAGCAACATGCTAATCACGCTAGCAACATGCTAGCAACATGCTAGTAACATGCTAATCATGCTAGCAAACACGCAGAAACATACGTTAATCATGCTAAGCATGTTAACATGCTTAGCAACATACGTTAATCATGCTGGCAACATGCACAACATGCTTAATCAGCGCAACATGCTAGCAACATGCTAATCACGCTAGCAACATGCTAACAACATGCTAATAATGCTAAAATCATGATAGCAACATGCTAGCAACATGCTAATCATGCTAACAACATGCTAGCAACATGCTAATCATGTTAAAATCACGCTAGCAACGTGCTAGCAACATGCTAACAACAACATGCTAATCATGCAGCAACATGCTAAGAATCGCTAATCACGCGCAGCAACATGCTAGCAACATGCTAATCATGCTAAAATCATGGTAGCAACATGCTAGCAACATGCTAATCATGCTAGCAACATGCTAGCAACATGCTAATCATGCTAAAATCATGCTAGCAACATGCTAATCACGCTAGCAAAATGCTAACAACATGCTACCGACATGCTAATCATGCTACCGACATGCTATTAACATGCTAATCATGCTAGCATTATGCTAGCAACATGTTAATCATGCTAGCAACATGCTAACAACATGCTAGCAACATGCTAGCAACATGCTAATCATGCTAAAATCACGCTAGCGACATGCTAGCAACATGCTAATCGTGCTAGCCTAACTTATTCGCTACTTTTAAAACTTAAACTTTTAAAACTTTTAAAACTATTAAAACTTAAACTTTTAAAACTTAAACTTATAAAACTAATAAAACTTAAACTTTTAAAACTTAAACTTTTTAACTATTAAAACTTAAACTTTTAAAACTTATAAAACTTTTAAAACTTAAACTTATAAAACTTTTAAAACTTTTTAAAACTTTCCAAACTTTTTAAAACTTTCTGGTCCGGCTTTCGCAAGCCAACTTAAAGTTTGTTCACAAACTTTTTTATCTAGTTAAGTTGGCTTGTGAAAGCCAACTTACTGAAATCCTATTTAAACTTCTTATTATTAAGTTGGCTTGTGAAAGCCAACTTACTGAAATCCTATTTAAACTTCTTATTATTATTATTATTATTATTATTATTATTCTTCTGAGACTAAATTTGCAATTGCTACTCCTCCTAGAGCTTTAACTCTACAAACTCGAAACTCGCACCATATCTCCGAACTATTCTGACTCGCGTTGCTATATCTTTTCTAACTGATCAGACTTATGATTTTCATAAAACTGAAGATTAAAAATCATAAAAATCCCATAGACATACATTGACGGAATGTTCAGATGAGCCAAGACTGTTCAAACTCCAACTGTCAAAAATTCAAATCTAAACAGACTGAAGCCCATTAGACTCAATCAGACTTCCTTCTATGTACTATTTCTATCACATTCAAACTAATTTAAGCTTCCACTCTATCTAATACTATTTCTAATCTATCTAAATCATGCTAGCAACATGCTAATCATGTTAAAACATAGCAACATGTTAATCATGCTGAAAACATGCTAGCAACATGCTAATCATGCTAGCAACATGCTAACAATATGTTAATCACGCCAGCAACATGCTAGCAACATGCTAATAATGCTAAAATCAGCAACATGAAGCAACATGCTAATAACGCTAGCAACATGTTAAGAACATGCTAATAATGCTAGCAACATGCTAGTAACATGTTAATAACAATGCAACATGCTAATCATGTTAGCAACATGCCAGCAACATGTTAATCATGTTAAGCAACATGCTAACAACATGCTAATCATGCTTAAAATAATTAGCAATATGCTAGCAACATGCTAGAACATGCTAATCATGCTAGAAACATGCTAGCAACATGATAATCATGTTAAAATCATGTTAGCAACATGCTATCAACTTGCAAGCAACTTTTAAAACTATTAAAACTTAAACTTTTAAAACTATTCAAACTTAAACTTTTAAAACTTAAACTTTTAAACTTTCCAAACTTTTTAAACTTTTTAAACTTTTAAACTTTCTGGTCAGATCAAGCCAACTTCAAAGTTTGTTCACAAACTTTAAACTTTATTATTATTATTATTCTTCTGAGACTAAATTTGCAATTGCTACCCTCCTAGAGCTTTAACTCTACAAACCTCGAAACTCGCACCATATCTCGAACTATTCTGACTCTGCTATATCTTTTCTAAGCGATGGGGTTTATGCTAATCGCATAATTAGCTTAAAACCGCGAAAAACGTGATCGACAATGCATGGCGGCAAACTTCGACGGGTTGTAGCGCAGAGCGAGAATTTCAGAGAAACTTGTGAATCACAACATTTGAAGAGGCTATCAAGCTGAGCGAGATCATACCCCGCAGTGGGTATACGTTTTACCCCTGGGGCGCAAGAGCCCCCAAAATTGTCCCATAGACTTACATGGTGAGGGAAGGCCCATGAAATAGCATATAGGTTTAAATTACAATGGTTTAAACTACAACAAACTACAAATAGCATATAGGTTTAAACTACAACATCTATGCAAGCAACATGCTAGTCACTTGCTAATCATGCTGGCAACATGCTAATCATGCTAAAATCATGCTAGCAACATGCTAATTATGCTAGCAAAATGCTACCAACATGCTAATCATGCTAAAATCACGTTAGCAAAATGCTAGCAACATGCAAATCATGCTAAAATCATGCTAGCAACATGCTAAAATCATGCTAGCAACATGCTAATCATGCTAAAATCATGCTAGCGACATGCTAATCATGCTAGCAACATGCTAATCACGCTAGCAACATGCTAGCAACATGCTAATCATGCTAAAATCATGCTAGCAACATGCTAATCACGCTAGCAACATGCTAGCAACATGCTAGCAACATGCTAATCATGCTAAAAACATGCTAGCAACATGCTAGCAACATGCTAATCATGCTAAAATCATGCTAGCAACATGCTAGCAACATGCTAATCACGCTAGCAACATGCTAGCAACATGCTAATCATGCTAAAATCACGCTAGCAACATGCTAGCAACATGCTAATCATGTTAAAATCATGCTAGCAACATGCTAATTATGCTAGCAACATGCTAGCAACATGCTAATCATGTTAAAATCATGCTAGCAAAATGCTAGCAAAATGCTAATAATGCTAAAATCAGGCTAGCAACATGCTAGCAACATGCTAATCATGCTAGCAAAATGCTAGCAACATGCTAATCATGCTAAAATCACGCTAGCAACGTGCTAGCAACATGCTAACAACATGCTAATCATGCTAGCAACATGCTAGCAACATGCTAATCACGCTAGCAACATGCTAGCAACATGCTAATCATGCTAAAATCATGGTAGCAACATGCTAATCACGCTAGCAAACATGCTAGCAACATGCTAATCATGCTAAAAACAAGCTAGCAACATGCTAATCACGCTAGCAACATGCTAGCAACATGCTAATCATGCTAAACATGCTAATCATGTTAGCAACATGCTAGCAACATGCTAATCATGCTAGCAACATGCTAGCAACATGCTAATCACGTTAGCAACATGCTAGCAACATGCTAATCACGCTAGCAACATGCTAACAACATGCTAATAATGCTAAAATCATGATAGCAACATGCTAGCAACATGCTAATCATGCTAACAACATGCTAGCAACATGCTAATCATGCTAAAATCACGCTAGCAACGTGCTAGCAACATGCTAACAACATGCTAATCATGCTAGCAACATGCTAGCAACATGCTAATCACGCTAGCAACATGCTAGCAACATGCTAATCATGCTAAAATCATGGTAGCAACATGCTAGCAACATGCTAATCATGCTAGCAACATGCTAGCAACATGCTAATCATGCTAAAATCATGCTAGCAACATGCTAATCACGCTAGCAAAATGCTAACAACATGCTACCGACATGCTAATCATGCTACCGACATGCTATTAACATGCTAATCATGCTAGCATTATGCTAGCAACATGTTAATCATGCTAGCAACATGCTAACAACATGCTAGCAACATGCTAGCAACATGCTAATCATGCTAAAATCACGCTAGCGACATGCTAGCAACATGCTAATCGTGCTAGCCTAACTTATTCGCTACTTTTAAAACTTAAACTTTTAAAACTTTTAAAACTATTAAAACTTAAACTTTTAAAACTTAAACTTATAAAACTAATAAAACTTAAACTTTTAAAACTTAAACTTTTTAACTATTAAAACTTAAACTTTTAAAACTTATAAAACTTTTAAAACTTAAACTTATAAAACTTTAAAACTTTTAAAACTTTCCAAACTTTTAAAACTTTGCCAACTTAAAGTTTGTTCACAAACTTTAAGTTGGCTTGGAAAGCCAACTTACTGAAATCCTATTTAAACTTCTTATTATTAAGTTGGCTTGTGAAAGCCAACTTACTGAAATCCTATTTAAACTTCTTATTATTATTATTATTATTATTATTATTATTATTCTTCTGAGACTAAATTTGCAATTGCTACCTC
The DNA here is from genome assembly GCA_027564155.1 of Gymnocypris eckloni scoliostomus. NCBI lineage: Eukaryota > Metazoa > Chordata > Actinopteri > Cypriniformes > Cyprinidae > Gymnocypris > Gymnocypris eckloni. Next base: position 14,879,869 of record CM050425.1, on the reverse strand, counting down.
CTAGAGCTTTAACTCTACAAACTCAAAACTCGCACCATATCTCCGAACTATTCTGACTCGTTGCTATATCTTTTCTAACTGATCAGACTTATGATTTTCATAAAACTGAAGATTAAAAATCATAAAAATCCCATAGACATACATTGACGGAATGTTCAGATGAGCCAAGACTGTTCAAACTCCAACTGTCAAAAATTCAAATCTAAACAGACTGAAGCCCATTAGACTCAATCAGACTTCCTTCTATGTACTATTTCTATCACATTCAAACTAATTTAAGCTTCCACTCTATCTAATACTATTTCTAATCTATCTAAATCATAGCAACATGCTAATCATGTTAAAAACATGCAACATGTTAATCATGCTGAAAACATGCTTGCAACATGCTAATCATGCTAGCAACATGCTAACAATATCTTAATCACGCAGCAACATGCTAGCAACATGCTAATAATGCTAAAATCACGCCAGCAACATGCTAGCAACATGCTAATAAGCAACAACATGTTAGCAACATGCTAATAATGCTAGCAACATGCTAGTAACATGCTAATAATGCAGCAACATGCTAATCATGTTAGCAACATGCAACATGCTAATCATGTTAGCAACATGCTAACAACATGCTAATCATGCTAAAATAATGCTTTAGCAATATCATGCTAGCAACATGCAACAACATGCTAATCATGCTAGAAACATGCTAGCAAACATGATAATCATGTTAAAATCATGTTAGCAACATGCTATCAACTTGAAGCAACTTTTAAAACTATTAAAACTTAAACTTTTAAAACTATTCAAACTTAAACTTTTAAAACTTAAACTTTTTTAAACTTTCCAAACTTTTTTAAACTTTTTAAACTTTTTTAAACTTTCTGGTCAGACTTTCTCAAGCCAACTTCAAAGTTTGTTCACAAACTTTTTCATCTAGTTATTATTATTATTCTTCTGAGACTAAATTTGCAATTGCTACTCCTCCTAGAGCTTTAACTCTACAAACTCGAAACTCGCACCATATCTCCGAACTATTCTGACTCGCGTTGCTATATCTTTTCTAAGCGATGGGGTTTATGCTAATCGTACAATTAGCGAAAACCGAAAAACGTCGACAATGCATGGCGGCAAACTTGACGGGTTGTAGCGCAGAGCGAGAATTTCGAGAAACTTGTGAATCACAACATTTGAAGAGGCTATCAAGCTGAGCGAGATCATGCAGTGAGTTATCGTTTTACCCTGGGCGCAAGAGCCCCCAAAATTGTCCCATAGACTAACATGGTGAGGGAAGGCCCATGAAATAGCATATAGGTTTAAACTACAATGGTTTAACCACACAAATAAACACAAATAAACTACAAATAGCATATAGGTTTAAACTACAACATCTATGCTAGCAGCATGCTAGTCACTTGCAATCATGCTGGCAACATGCTAATCATGTTAAAATCACGCCTAGCAAAATGCGCAACATGCAAATCATGCTAAAATCGCAGCAACATGCTAATCATGCTAGCAATCATACCAGCAACATGCGGCAACATCTTAATCAGCAACATACTAGCAACATGCTAATCATCTTTAAAATCATGCTAGCAACATGCTAACAACATGCCAATCATCACGCTTATGCAACATGCTAGCAACATGCTAATCATCTAAAATCATCTTGAACATGCTAATCATGCCAGCAACATGCTTAGCAACATGCTAATCATCTTTAAAATCATCTTAGCAACAACATGTAACATCTAATCCATCAGCAACATGCGCAGCAACATGCTAATCATGCTTAAACATCAGCAACATCTTAGCAACATCTTTGGCAACATGCCAATCATCTAAAATCATCTCAGCAACATGCTAATTATCTGCAACATGCAACAACATACTAATCATCAAAAACATGCAGCAACATGCTAATCACAAACAACATCTAATCATGCTAAAATCATGTTAGCAAAAATCTTGTAACAGCAACATGCTAAGCAACAGCAACATCTACGCAACATCATGCTAATCATGCTAAAATCATGCTAGCAACATCTAATCACGCTAGCAACATCTGCAACATGCAACAACATGCTAATCATCTAAAAACATCAACAATCATGCCCAGCAACATCTTGCCAAGCAACATGCTAATCATCTTTAAACACTCTTGCTAATCATGCTAAAATCATGCTTTAGCAACATGCTTAATCAGCAACATGCCAAGCAACATGCTAATCATCTTCTAGCAACATCTTGGCAACATGTTAATCGCGTTAGCAACATCTTGCTAACATCAATCATCTAGCAACATCTTTAATCACGCCCAGCAACATGCTAGCAACATGCAATAATGCTAAAATCATCTAGCAACATCTTAGCAACATCATAGCAACATGCTAGCAACATGCTAATCACGCTAAAACGTCTTGGCAAACATCTTTAACAACATGCTAATCATGTTAGCAACATCTGCAGCAACATGCTAATCACGCTAGCAACATGCAGCAACATGCTAATCATGCTAAAATCATGGTAGCAACATGCTAATCAAGCAAACATGCAGCAACATGCTAATCATCTAAAAACAAGCTAGCAACATGCTAATCACGCCTAGCAACATCTTTAGCAAACATGCTAATCATGCTAAAATCATGCAGCAACATGTTAATCACGTTAGCAACATGCCAGCAACATCTTTAGTAACATGCTAATCATTTTAGCAACATGCTAATCATGTTAGCAAAACATGCAGCAACATCTTAATAATCTAGCAACATCTTGGCAACACAATACTAATCACGCTAGCAACATCTGAGCAACATGCTAACAACATGCTAATCATCTTGCAAAATCATGAGCAACATGCTAATCACGCTAGCAACATGTTAGCAACATCTTAGCAACATGCTAGCAACATCTTCAATCATCAAGGCAAAATGCAGCAACATGCTAATCATCTTGGCAACATGCTAATCACGTTAGCAACATGCTAGCAACATGCTAATCATGCTAGCAACATGCTAGCAACATGCTAATCACGGCTAGCAACATCTTTAGCAACATGCTAATCATGCTAAAATCATGATAGCAACATCTTAATAACGCTAGCAACATGGCAACATGCTAATCATCTTTAAAATCACGCTGGCAGACAAACATGCTAATCATGCTAGCAACATGCTAGTCACATGCTAATCATGCTAGCAACATGCTAATAATGCTAGCAACATCTTTGGCAACATCTTCAATCATCTAACGACATGCAGCAACATGCTAATAATGCTTGGCGACATCAGCATCGTTAATCATCCAGCAACATCTGCAACATGCTAATCATCTTAAAATCATGCAGCAACGTCTAGCAACATTCTAATCACAGCAACATGCCAGCAACATGCTAATCATGCTAAAATCAGCTACATCTTGCTAGCAAACATGCAGCAATCATCTTTGCAACATGCAGTCAATCATGCTAATCATCAGCTGCTAATCATGCTAAAATCACGCCAATGGCGACATCGCAAACATGCTAATCATGCTAGCAACATGCTAGTCACATGCTAATCATGCTAGCAACATGCTAATAATGCTAGAAACATGCTAGCAACATGCTAATCATGCTAACGACATACTAGCAACATGCTAATAATGCTAGCGACATGCTAGCAACATGTTAATCATGCTAGCAACATGTTAACAACATGCTAATCATGCTATCAACATGCTAGCAACATGCTAATCATGCTAAAATCATGTTAACAACATGCTAGCAACATGCTAATCATGTTAGCAACATGCTAGCAACATGCTAATCATGCTAGTAAAATGCTAATAATGCTAGCAACAATGCTAACAACATGCTAATAATGCTAAAAACATGCTAGCAACATGCTATCAACATGCTAATCATGCTAGCAACATGCTAATCATGCTAGCCTAACTTATTCGCTACTTTTAAAACTTAAACTTTTAAAACTTTTAAAACTATTAAAACTTAAACTTTTTAAACTATTGAAACTTAAACTTTTAAAACTTAAACTTATAAAACTAATAAAACTTAAACTTATAAAACTAATAAAACTTACAACTATTTTAAAACTATTAAAACTTAAACTTTGAAACTATAAAACTTTCTGGTCAAGCTACATAGCAAAGCCAACCAAAGTTGTTCTCGACTTTATCTAGTTATTATTATTATTCTTCTGAGACTAAATTTGCAATTGCTACTCCTCCTAGAGCTTTAACTCTACAAACTCGAAACTCGCACCATATCTCCGAACTATTCTGACTCGCGTTGCTATATCTTTTCTAAGCGATGGGGTTTATGCTAATCGTACAATTAGCGAAAAACGCATAAAAAGCATCGACAATGCATGGCGGCAAACTTCGGACGGGTTGTGGCGCAGAGCGAGAATTTCGTAGAAACTTGTGAATCACAACATTTGAAGAGGCTATCAAGCTGAGCGAGATCATACCCGCAGTGGGGTATCGTTTTACCCTGAAGCAAGAGCCCCAAAATTGTCCCATAGACTTACATGGTGAGAAGGCCCATGAAATAGCATATAGGTTTAAATTACAATGGTTTAACTGCAAATAAACTACAAATAGCATATAGGTTTAAACTACAACATCTGTTAATCATGTTAAAACACAAGTAGAACATGCTAAGCAAGAACATGCCAGCAACATGCTAATTATGCTAAGAACATGCCAAAGCAACATGCTAATCATGCTAAAGAAACATGCTAATCATAAGCAAGAAAATGCCAAAGAACATGCTAATCATGCTAAAATCACGCTGAACGACAAGAACATGCTAACATACAATCATGCTAGCAACATGCCAAGAACATGCTAATCACGCCAAAGAACATGCTAGCAACATGCTAATAATGCTAAAATCATGCCAAAGAACATGCCAAGAACATGCTAATCATGTTACAAAAATGCTAAAGAACATGCTAAGCAACATGCCAATCATGCTTAGCAACATGCGCAGAACATGCTAACATGCTAATCACGCTAGCAACATGCTAGCAACATGCTAATCATGCTAAAATCATGCTAGCAACATGCTAATCATGCTAAAATCATGCTAGCAACATGCTAATCACGCTAGCAACATGCTAGCAACATGCTAGTAACATGCTAATCATGCTAGCAACATGCTAGCAACATGCTAATCATGTTAGCAACATGCTAGCAACATGCTAATCATGCTAGCAACATGCTAGCAACATGCTAATCACGTTAGCAACATGCTAGCAACATGCTAATCACGCTAGCAACATGCTAGCAACATGCTAATAATGCTAAAATCATGCTAGCAACATGCTAGCAACATGCTAATCATGCTAACAACATGCTAGCAACATGCTAATCATGCTAAAATCACGCTAGCAACGTGCTAGCAACATGCTAACAACATGCTAATCATGCTAGCAACATGCTAACAACATGCTAATCACGCTAGCAACATGCTAGCAACATGCTAATCATGCTAGCAACATGCTAGCAACATGCTAATCATGCTAAAATCATGCTAGCAACATGCTAATCACGCTAGCAACATGCTAACAACATGCTAGCAACATGCTAATCATGCTACCGACATGCTATTAACATGCTAATCATGCTAGCATTATGCTAGCAACATGTTAATCATGCTAGCAACATGCTAACAACATGCTAGCAACATGCTAGCAACATGCTAATCATGCTAAAATCACGCTAGCGACATGCTAGCAACATGCTAATCGTGCTAGCCTAACTTATTCGCTACTTTTAAAACTTAAACTTTTAAAACTTTTAAAACTATTAAAACTTAAACTTTTAAAACTTAAACTTATAAAACTAATAAAACTTAAACTTTTAAAACTTAAACTTTTTAACTATTAAAACTTAAACTTTTAAAACTTATAAAACTTTTAAAACTTAAACTTATATTCCCCAGGCATTTGTAAAAATAGAGCTTTTTCTTTTCTTTGCCTTTTGAGACTTAATGACTCTTTTGCAACTCCATGGAGAATTGCTCTCAGTAATTGATTATTAAAACTTGAAATCGCCAAGCACATCCATTATTTGATGAGTGAATGTGTTCTCCTCGTAATTAACAAAGCAGGGTACTCGCCGTCCTTCCACACCGAGACCTCTGGAATGAAAAAAAGAAAGGAGAAAAAAAGGACAGAAATCCTGGGGTTAAGCAGACGAGAGAGTCCGCTCTGAAACACTGCAATTAGCTTCAACTACAATCTATCAGAACGAGGGAGAGAGAGAAAACATGGCCACAAGCCTGTGTCCGTTTAGTCCCTCGTTCTGAGAGAGAGACATTAAAAGCAAGAAAGTATGTTCTGTACAAACTGCATTTGTCTGCGTAACAAAGTCTGCGAGTATTGTGTTAATGGGCTGTGTCTTTAAAGGAATAGTTCAGCTCGAAGGAAGATTCGGTCATTATTTTCTCACCCGCATGTCGTTCGGAGGGATTATTGCACAGATGTTATGCATACAACAGCAATTCAGTGGCCACGGGTGTCAAGCTCCATAAAAGTAGTTCATTTGACTCGTTCTTAATATTGTAAGTCTTCATATGAAGTCAGGTTTGTGTGAAGAGCAGAATAATGTTTTTACATGATCCACTGAAGCTCTGAAATCTCATTCATGTTCATATTTAATAAACATGCCAGGGCTTCAGGTTTGACATGTTATGTCTGCTTTGAATGCAATGAGATGAATATCAAATGAATGAATCTGGTATGTACACTTGAATAATAGTGCTTTCTATTACTTTTGTGGTCTTGTGTGGTGTTTTTGTCAAACTTAATAATATGCAGGTTTGGAACAACATTATTATTTTTTTCAATTTTGGCTCAGTTTTTATTAATCACTTTTGTCAGACAAAACAGGCTTTAATTAAATTCCAATGTGACTGAATTACTTCCAAAATCTCAGTCTCATTGTGTCTTCAACAAATGACTGAATCATTAGCGGTAATTAAAGATTAGAGCAGCATAATTATCAGGTCACTATCAGGCATCTGACTTTATATTACACACGTCTTCATGAGTGGCATGAATTACACTTATATTAGTGATTGTTGATATATTACCAATATATGCAAGAAGATACTGCATTTACTGTAAAGTGAAACTTCAAAAACATTACTGAAACTGAACGAACGCTTATTTACAAAGTATTTACCGTTCACGTGAAAACAGAACATGTACATCCACTGATAAAGTGTCTTTGTACTCTGAACAACACGTTCCTGAATAAATCAGTGTACTGTACATCACTCATGTCACTACTGCTGTATCCGGCAGAAAAACTGATGTAAAATACAGCTTTAATATTCACAACGCTAATGTCTAGTGACTTTCAGAAATGAAGACTTGTTTAGTAAGTGTTATTAATTAAATCAATGTGACTTAGACATAAATGTCTAGGTTAAGATGAAATAAAGAACAGAAATCCATGCATGAACACATGCTTGTCATTTCATGCATGCCTTCTTTCTGTAAGATAATAAACAATAGGTGAAAAATTAGTTTTGATGATAGGATGATGTCAGGAAATGCAGAATAAAGTCCTCAGCAACAGACTGAACCCTACGGTAGTGTCTCCTTCTGTTGTGTGTGTGTGTGTGTGGGTGGGTGGGTGTGTGTGTTGTGTGTGTGTGTGTGTGTGGCTGGGTGGGTGGGTGTGTGTTTGTGTGTGTGTGTGTGTGTGTGTGTGTGTGTGTGGGTGTGTGTGTTTGTGTGTGTGTGTGTGTGTGTGTGTGTGTGTGTGTGTGTGTGTGGGTGGGTGGGTGGTGTGTGTGTTTGTGTGCGCGTGTGTGTGTGTGTGGGAGTGTGTGTGTGTGTGTGTGTGTGTGTGGGTGGGTGGGTGTATGTGCGCGTGTGTGTGGGTGTGTGGGTGGGTGGGTGTGTGTGTGTGTGTGTGTGTGTGTGTGTGGGTATGTGTGCGTGTGTGTGTGTGTGTGTGTGTGTGTGTGTGTTTTACGGGAGCACGACAGGATTGTTTACAGTAGAGTAAAGTCACTTGCTCCTGTAATCCTTGCTTACTTTGCTGGCGGTTCACTACCTTTGGGGCTTCGCTGACATTAGCACTGGCATTAATGGGAACTGGAGTAGTTCGTGCCTCGGGGCCCAGCTTGACCCCTTCGAAGGAACACTTCCTGTGACACGCTCTGGTTATGTACCCTCACCTTCAGCCCCAGCATGCTTCATCTCACCTCAGGACCAGGTGCATCCAGCAGACAACAGACTGGGCCCTAGAGCTGATTTTCACTCTGTACTTACAACGGTTTTAGAATTCTTTTATGATGCAATTACATCAAACCAGCCTATATTCCACTAAAACAAGCATTCTGCTGGGAAAAGGGTTGTATATTAATTGAGCAGTGCATAAGGCATTAGCCTATATTAAAGATGAATGACAGCCAGTGTGTGCTCTTTACCAATGCAGACATGTTTGTGTGCAATCCACAAACACACAACTACTTGTCCCACTGTGCATGCAACACAAAACCTCTTTCCATGCATCATTTCTTAATAATGTCCATGCACATAGTCAGAGACATGCTATACAAAATGAAGACATTGTCACTGCACAGACTGACTTCTTTAACACAGTCCACACTGGACTACAAAACTCTTTGTCTGCATAAAGTTGAACTTTTCTACACAAGTCTCTGGCCAAAATTAAAGACTTTTATTTTGTTGCTTGCCTTATTTACAGTTTTCTCAGCATATTAATACAGTATATATAAGTATTTATTTTTATTTTAAATGTAAATTAGTTCAAACTGTTTTAGAGAATCAATTCAAACCTCAAAATATCATTTGCATTATTAAATTGTGCCATTGAAAAGCATTTTTCATGTATTAAAATATTGTTAACACTTGTATTAATTTTATTTGTTAACTAACAATAAATACAACTTTTATATCATTTAATAATCTATCTTAGTCAATGCTTTTTCAACACTTAATAATTATTTTTTATATCAAAATGTATATTTGTTAACATTATTTAACACAACTCAATGCACTGTTTGATTTAACATGAACAAACAAGTACATGAACCGAGTATTAGTATTAACTAACATTAACAAAGATTGATAAATACGGTAAAATATGCATTGTTCATCGTTAGTCGATGTTAGTTAACTCATTAACTAGTGTTACCAAATAAGAACTTATTGTAAAGTGTATCCAAAATGTTTTAGTAAATAACGTATGGGAATATTGCAGTTGATCAAGACTATGAATTGTTATACTGGTGCATATAAATGAAAATTATTCCTTTTAAATCACCGGCTGAGGTGTGTATTTTTCTTCAATATTTAAAAATAATTGTTATGAATATTTCTAAATATAATATACATACTATATATAAAATGTGCAAAATATAAAATAAACAAAAATGTATATATATATAAACATATAAAATTATAAATTGTATATATAAATAACCACAAGTTTGAATGAAAAATAAAACTAAAAACTATTGTTTTGAGCTATACTGTGGAGCACTATGTAGTAGGGATGGGTATCGTTAAGGTTTTAACGGTACTACTACTTTTATCGATACTGCTTATCGATCCGGTGCTTTAACGGTATTCTTATCGGTACTTTTTGTTATTTATATATATACATACATACATACATACATACATACATACATACACATATATGTATGAAATATATATTTCTATGATAGATTAGCAGCTTAATTAACATGGCTTTATATTCTGAAATGTTAAATAAATATTTCATTAAATAAATATAAAACATCAATTTGTAAATGCAGCAGTGTGCAGGCATTTTTTTGTGTTTTATATACATAAGATAAGATAGAGTAAGAACATGAACAAAGAAACAAAGTTAAACAAACTGACAAATATACCATTTATTGTGTGTGTATTTGATCGTTTGGACGCGCCCGAAGCTTGGAGCGCGCCACGCACGCACACACACACACGCGCGCGCAAACACACACGCACACGCACACACACACACACGCACTCACACACACACACACACACGCGCAAACACACACACACACACACACACACAGGGGCGCGGGAACAGGGGGTGCTGCAGCACCCCCTGTTTTTTGTCTGTGGGCAACTGTAAACTGTTGTGAATAAAAAAAATATATAGGCTAAATTTGTTATAATAAAGATTAATTTAAAAATGTATATGGTTGCTCCGATGTTTATAACATTTAGTTTACATTGGCTATTTTGCTATCTATTTCTATGTGATCTTCGACATATTTACCATTTGCCCATTAATTTAACAGTTGTAAGAATTAAAGTTATCAAAGTTATTAAACTGATGCAGGGCTATTTGATGCGCACATCCTGCCAAATCACGCACGCAGCACTGCCAATGCTTGCTTTTATGTTTGTGAATGCTATGATTGTGTTGAAGAATTTGTAGGTTGTGGCTTAAAAGCGGAACATGGAAATATCATGGATGTACTTTTTTTTTTTGTTCTCAGCGATATGAGTCTTTCCCTTCTCCCAAAACAGCTTATAGCTAAAATAGTTCAGTTTTGTATGTAATGGAAAAGTGATTAGACGATGTTTCGTTTTTTTTTCTTCATAAAGTTAATTTAGAAAAACCTTGGGAGCATTTTTTGTTCGTTAAATGTTTTTTTCTTTTAAGCAACGACCAAGCGGCCAGCATCAGAGTTGATCGCCTATGTTTGATTAATTTAGCCTTATCAAATCATCAAGACTTGACTAAAATAAAATCGATAGATAGGCCTATAAACAGTTCAAGCATATCACAGTGTTAGTTTAAATGTTTAACCTATATAAATGTGCAATATCCAACAGTTTGTGTGGAGAGTGGAAGCTGAAGCGAGCTTTACAGGACATGGAGGATTTTTTTCTTACAGTAAAAACAACTTAAAATACGCCGTGTGATTTTTTTTTCTCATAAAGGTAAGAGTAATATATCATTTTGAACTGTAAAGGGTCTACTTTTATTTGTGTGCATTCACAATATCAACATTGTGCTTTTATAAAATAGGAAAACAGAGAATGCACTTTCTTCCGGTTTTGAACAAGAGGCTTCAATGATGAACCAAAACTCGGCAACTCGAAACTGGCTCAGAGATATGATAAATATATCTATAGAAAGCTTTAAAATACTACTTTAAAACGAAATAATTCAAAGCAAAGCAAAAACTCTTCATTAGCCTATGTAATCCGTTAAGATGCATATATTTCTCCAATGAGGAAATGGCGAGTAATTTTTCCCGTCACCTCACCATCTAAAATATAAAAATAAGGGAAAGCCTAAAACAGGCCCGATTATAATTTGCGTTTTATTTTATAATTGTATTCAATAAAAAAAAAAGTATGTAAATCTTTGTCCTTGAAATTTAAAGGATTTGTTGCAATGCAATTTTGTCTGACTGATGTGAATTATTTATTGGCCTATCGTTTTAATCCATGCAGCAAATGCTTTAAAAACAGCTTTAAAATTACTTTATTGCATTCCAGATGCTTTTAAAAAAACTTTTCACTATACATTTTAAGGGTTTTTAAGCTTGAATGTAACTTGAATGTAAAACATTGTTATGAATTCATTGTAGCCTATTCCCATTTGTAAAATAGCTGATTGTTGTCTAACACGATCTCATGAAAGTGCGTAGGCTATAGCACGATTTTCTGTTTCTATTTGGCGTAATATTTATATGCAGAAATTGACTACCCCCACAGCACCCCCTACATAAAACACCTTCCCGCGCCCCTGCACACACACACACACACACACGCACACACACTTCAGCCTGAGGAACAGCGTCTCTCGTGTGGATTGTACTTCCAACATTTCATTATCAAACATGTCCAGCAATTTAGTAACTGTAAAGACGGCATTTTACAACAATCGACAGACGATTGATCTGATTCTGACGTTAAGTTTTGGTCAGGGAGGAACGAATGCGCGCCGCTGTGAAGAGAAGGATGTTGTGTTAGAAGAAACACGGCTATAATCTTTAGAAGCTAAAAAAAAACATTAAATAAACTCAGTTTAATATAACAGCCACAGGCCTAAAGTGTAAGCATGTTTTAATGGTTAGTTCTCTCTTCTAACATAAACAGGGCTTATGTTGCGCGTGCTGAACTCCACGTGAGCGATCGCGCTTCTGATTTGGGAATAGCAAAAATGCATCATAGACAAGAGTTTGAATATTATTGCATATAAAACAGCTGGTGACTCTGGCGGGATATAATTTGCAAGATAATGTGTATATATATAGCAATAATAAAATGTGTGTTTTCTTAATTTCTCCAGTACCGATAACAGAACCGTTAACGTCGGAGCTTATCGATACTCCGGTCTTTTATAATTTAGCCCCGAGACCGATTAAATACCGAGTTTCGGTACCCATCCCTACTATGTAGTGTAGGCAGCAGGCCGTCAGAGGAAGGGCCCCAGACACAGGGCCCTTATAGCGAAGCAGATCACAGCTATCCACAGGCACTTTGGACTGCGTTTAACGGGATGAATTCATTAAGGAGCGCTTTCTCTCTCTGACAGCTGCTCTCTCTCTCTGTAGAACCCTGCAGCCAAACACAGATCAATGGGAGAAATACATCCACAGGAGCGTTTAACAGCAGACCTTGGAAGACGGGGAGTGTGTTTAAGACATCAGTGCATCTATATCCTCCAGATCTGAGAAGTGAAAGTGTTCTGCCGAGAGAGAGAGAGAGCAGTGCTCGGGGTGGGAGGAGAAGAGAGACTCACATCAGGGAATCGGAGCGGTTCAACTCTCACATGCACGTTATGTCATATGAATGCTGCACGGGATTTCTGATCACTACAGACCTGCAGCCCAACGGGTCACTCAGCAGATGGCAGTCAGAGAGACATGCTAATTGTGCAGTGTGCACTACAGATGCTGCCAAAGGCAAGGTCTCTGACAACCGATTTCTCAATCTTTCAATATCAAACTACTGTATCAGAATGATTTGGCACAAAGTATCAATACGCACGCACACAAACAGAGACAGAAAATGAAAATAGCTCAGGCTATTCACACCAAGTGAAGGTAGATGATCTCTTTTGTAAACAGTGATAAATACTGTCTGGACAAAGTGTATTTTAAATAGCAACGGATAACATTTTGTTTACACTAAGAGCAAACATTGATGCTTTTGCACAAAGTGTAACATACTGTTATATGTACTAAGCGTAGATTAATAGTGGCTGGTAAAAATAGCCTTTGCCAACAAGGTTGGCTATTTGCAATATGTGTTAATTATATATATATATAAAATCAATAAAATCAAAACTGTACATGGTGTTATAAAATAAAATTAAATTATATATAATAAAGTAATATAACAAAATAGTAATTTAAATACGAATAATAGAGAAGAAAATATAGGGAAAATAAATGAAAGAATTCAAATTAAAGAAAGTTGCCAGCAGCAGGGTGTCATGAATTGTAATACAATGAAATACAAATATGCAGTTGTCATAAAAATCTAATGTGTTAATATTGCTCATCAAATAATATTTTTAATCAACACGATTAATTTACTTTTATTTTATTATGAAATATTTATTACAAACAAATATATAATTGTGTGTATATATATAGCCTACATATGTCTTTAAATTTCTTGTTTTATGGCAAATTCATGCCATTTTAGAAATCAAACACTTGACAGACCACAGTAACGTTACTGTTTGTATGTTTCCCATAACTAAGTTATCTGCATAATAAACTGTTTTTAAAAAGGAAATCTCACCTTTTAGAAGTAGAACAGCACCTTCGGAAGATAATCCACAAAATAATCCATCAATTTACAAGTGATTAACGTTAGTCAGATTGTGTTTTGTTGTTAATCCCTGACCTGAGGAGCGAAGGCCCGTTTAACAATCATTGACTGCCATCTTGCGGCGAGCCGCAGCCCTCACACGGTCCTGACGGTGCAGATATGTTGTCTTTCACTGCTCGGTTTATTTGTTAAATCGTTAAGGGATACCGGACCCACCGGGTCCGCGAGTATATCTCGTAAACAGACTGTGGTTGTAATTTACGTTAGTTACTCGGTTGACGCAGTAACGTCACCTTTGACCTCGGAACGCCGACATTGACCAATCAGAATCAAGTATTCCAGAGATTCCAGTGATAATATATTTAAACGTCTCTCCAGACTAAATGTGAATGTTATGTTAGTAAGACAAAGTCGTTAAAACAGATTCACACTTTTTAAGGTTATGCGGTGCTTAGTTTAAATAGTGGGCGGTTTAATGTGAGATATCAAGCTTTAAAGGTTATGTATGCCTTGTATGGGGTTGCTGGGGTGTTGCTAGGCAGACAGATCAAAGGTTTTAAAACGCCTGCATTTTTACAGTTTTTATTGACATTTTTGCAGTTTCGAAGCTAACAAAAATATGTAGAACGTTTTCTTTATTTCTTATTTCTTTTATTTTTACTTTATTTCTTAATTTTCTCTGAATGTCTAAAACGTTTCAAAACCGTTTTTCTTGGTTACATGAACATTCCATTATCATTATCATTTTTCAAACATTATGGGAATGTTACTTTTGAATGTTCTCTAGCAAATGTTTAACAGGCAATGACCATAAAAGTTCCATGAACAATGAATAATGTTTGTGAACTAACAAACATTTTATTATAGAAGAACATTTGCTTATAACCAACCAAATGTGGCTTACTTTCAATAAAATGGAAGTTTTTTTACTCAGCATTGCAGAAGTTCCCTCATCGGTGTTGCTTTGTGTCCAGTGGATCCTGATCTGACTCAGTGGGTTTAAGTCTGGACACTGCGCTGGCCGTCATCATTTGAAGTGAAGGTGGTCCTGGCATAGCCAGAGGTCTGTTTTGGGTTCTTGTCTTGCTGTAGGATGAACCCCTGAGCCTCTAGCTGAGACCAGCGCATGCAGCATCGTGCTGTGAGGATGTGCTTGTGTTCCTGCTTTAGCAAATCACAGACTGGATCCAGCAAAAGATCCCTGGAGCACCGTGCTTCCTCTTCCATGTTTGACTGCTGGTGTCACACAATAAGACACATCCTCTCACATACTCAAGTGTGTACAAAAAACTGTGTGAAGAAGTTCAATGGCTTCAAGGCCTTCTTCCATCATAAATAGTCCACCGGTGGGTCTTAACGGTGGGGCTATTTTGTTATTCCGAAATTGCAGGTCTAAAACTTTTGACCTATTGAATAAAAGTCAAAGTTTCTGCAATAAAAGTAGAGCAAAAATAGTCTCTTTTTGCTTCCTACGGATATATTTGACAGCCTATGATTGTGGAAAAATGCCTATGATTGTGGAAAACCATGGAAAAATACAGTAACACTTCATTTAGAGACACTTCACCTCATTTATTGGCTGTTTGTTAGTACTTATAAAGCAAATATTAATGCCTTATTTGATCCCTTAATCCAAGGTTTCTTTATTTGTATTATATGACAAATAAAGAAACCTTGGATTAAGGGATCAAATAAGGCATTAATATTTGCTTTATAAGTAATCCAACCTCCAACCTCATACCTAAAATTAACAACCCAATATTAATAAACAGCAAATTAAGAGTTTATTGAGGCAAAAGTCTAAAATACTAATATGCCATTGCAAAATAAAGGCTTGAGATCATTTTGGATGGAACAAGGTTTTTCAAGTTTATTTGCTGTCAGTGTCATGAAACATACAGAAAATAAAAGTACAAAAAATTGTTCATATTCATTATGAAAAACAACAATAGTTCAGTGCTGCACTGAAAATAATAAAACAGCAACATTGAAAAGTGAATCTACTGTAAATGAACAGGCACGCAGTTACTGAGGATGATCAGATATGATCTGATTGACATATGCTGGAAATATCATTTAAATGCTGTTTTATTCAACCAGAAACATAACACGCCCAGGTCAAATATTCCCTTCAAACTGAAAAAAAGTAGAAAAAATATACATTTGAGGATGATTACCACAACAAAACCTTTGAATTGGTGTCTGTATTACATTAATGAGAATTCTTGGGGAAAAAGTGCTAGTTATATTTAAAAATATATATTTTTTCCTTTAGATTTTGTTGTTATTTGTGAGCCAGTTTTTGAGGTTTTGTGAGATTGCACTGTACAGAAAGCATGAATTGAGAAAATAAACATACTGTACACTCCAGCATTCACACAGCTGTAGAAAACAAGACAACAATAGAGCTAAATATTAAAATAATAATAACAAACTAACAGTCAGAGAAAAATAAATCGTATCATATACTGGATCAGAAATCAAGTGACCAGTGTTCCAACTACAGTGCAATTATGACCTCGGCCATCTGAACGTTTTTTCTTTTAATACACAGCTGTAAAACAATTTATAATATTGTGTTCATTTTACAAGAAACATACACAGAAAAGATCAGAGAGGACACCAATTGTTCATTTGTACAACAGAAATCACAGCCCATGACGGTCATCTAGACAGTTTCTTCGTCTTATCGAGTCATTTATTCTATAGAGTCTAGAGCTTGGTTATTGTAGTTATACTGGCGATTCAAAACGGATCATTGGTTATTAGTTTGTACATGAGCTCTGCCGTCATCAGGTTTGTTTTCATTCAAAATGAAAGTCGTGTGTCTTTTGATCATTTCACTATTACAAATATTCCACTCCATGTGCGTGACGTGGTTTACCTGAATTCTGCCGTGTGTCTATAAAAATCCACTGTTCGATCTGTCATTGGTGGTGACGTGATTTCTCTCACCCATGCGTGCAGCTCCTGAACGTGAACCGTCATCGGGAGGAAGTGATACATTCCACGGCGTGATACAGCAGAGGATAATGTCAAGTGTTCATGTTATGTGCGTTGGTGACGGTTGCACGTTTACAGATTCTCTTCAGCACACATGACATTTCTCACAACAAGCACGTCGTTTATAAAATACCTGAATTTTTCTGACGCATGATTAAGAGAATAACCCCTGGAAAACAGCAAGAGTTTGAGCTTATTAAGTGTTGAGATTATGGCTATACCATAGCATTTTAAGCCGAGTGCACACGGTACGACTTCTTCCTGTCAGACTGTACATCGTACATATCTTAGCTTAGACTTGAGTCTTGACTCACAGCATTACCTGGATCTTATATTTCAATCGATAACAATGGCTCTAAAGCAGCCAAACAGATGCTAACACATTGTTTTATTTATAAACATTTCTGGACTGGGACCCAGCGTTTTATTAATTAATCATTAACATGTGGTTCCAGTTTGGTGCAGTAACTTGGTCAAAAAGATGAAATTATGATAGCTTGTAATGTAAATCAAGGTTTTATTCATATTTTATGTAATACATTCTCTTTATTGAATTAGTTAAATTAAATAATAATTATAATATTTGTATTTAATAACAGTTCAAAATCTATTACATTTAATGCCATAATAATAATAATACTTTTTGTTGAGAAATATACTAAATCTGGGTTGTATGTTAATATCCTATTCATGCTGAAATAAATATTTTACCCAAGAATTTTATTTTTATTTTTTGTATTTATTAAATAAATATCACGTTACATTAAAAATATCTTATTATTATTACTATTATTAAACTGAATAGATTAGTCATAATGAAAAACAAA
>CM050425.1:14622237-14859737 GCA_027564155.1 Gymnocypris eckloni scoliostomus | reverse complement strand
ACTTAATATGTGTTGTTAACAACCCTATTTGATCCTGTATTTGTAGAAAGTGTCTCTAGTTAATGTGTGTTAGTACACTTACCGGTACTATCTGAAAGTGTTTGATTTTCTGAGTATGACACAGAGACAGAACAAACGTCCTCGGGTTACTTTGACTGTCCCTGACCAGAAACACCCTGAGAAGAGACAAACGAATGACTTCATTTAGATTTAGAAAGTCTATGCATCTTTAAAATCAAGTGCTTCAAAAATGGCATCGCAATACTAAAGTTAACAGAAGTTACAGGGCTCATCTCATAATGAACTTGATCTTCTGAGATCAAAAATAAATACATGCATTAATAAGAATCATAATCAAATAACAATCAGAGTTTTAAATGAATATACCCATCGATGAGGCCCTGCTGAGTGATTAGTCTCTGAGCCTCGTCCCGGGACAGTTTGCTGTGAAACCACGGCTGAGCCACATGGATCGCTAGAGAAGAGAACGATATCCTTATGACAGACTGAAGGAGGATCATCAGGTGTCTACTCTATTTTGTTGAGGTGTGTTTGTGTGCTGACCTATGCTGGACATGGAGGTCTGAGAGGTGGATGGACTGCCATGAGAGCTCAGCCTGTGGCAGCTTTTCCTCTGGAGAAGAAGAGAACACACATATGCAGGTGGCTCAGCGGTTAGAGTATTGTGTTAGCAGCGCAAAGGTTGTGGGTTCGATTCCCAGTGAACACAAATACTGATTGAAAATGTATAACCTGAATGCACTGTAAGTCGCTTTGGATAAAAGCGTCTGCTAAATGTAAATGTAAAGCAGTTTTAGTTAGTTAAGGCATAGTTCACAAAAAATTCAATTCTGTCATCATTTATCCTCAAACCTGTACGAGTTTCTTTCTTCTGTTGAACAAAAAATAAGATATTGTAAATACAAAACAGTTGACGGTAGCCATTGACAAAAAAAATACTATAGAAATCAATGGCTACCGTCAACTGTTTGGTTACCAACATTCTTCACAATATCTTATTTAGTGTTCAACAGAAGAAATAATCTCATACAGGTTTGGAACACTTTGAGGTTTAATGCACAGATGCTATAAAAACATCTGTCACAATCTAGTATGTAGCGTGTTGTTTGGAGTATGTTACCCTCCATGACAGACCCTCCTCCACAGCCACTGACAGCGCCTCGGACGGGTTCTCGATCACACGACTCTTGTGTCCTGAGAAGTCCATGGCCACCAGTGAGTTCTCCGAGATGCTCCTCTGAAAACACACGCAGACATGCAATAGTGATTCTCACAGAAATCATGACCAGATTACATTTCACATTTCTGAATTCAGCATCATACTGTATGTGACCCCGGACCCCAAAACCAGTCATAAGGGTCAGTTTTTTTTATTGAAATGTATACATCATCTGAATACATATGCTTTCGATTGATGTGTGGTTTGTTAGGATCGGACAATATTTGAGTGAGATACGACTATTTGGAAATATGGAATCTGAGGGAGCAAAAAACTACATTTTGAGAAAATCGCCTTTAAAATTATCCAAATAAAGTTCTTATCAATGCATATTACTAATCAAAAACAAAGTTTTAAAATATTTACAGTAGGAAATTTACTAAATATATTCATAGAACATGATCTTTACTTAATATCCTAATGATTTTTGGCATAAAATAAAAATCTATAATTTTGAAGCATACAATGTAATGTTGGCTATTGCTACAAATATACTCTAGCGACTTAAGACTGCTTTTGTGCTCCAGGGTCACATATTTGATACAGCCTATATATGGCATATAACTCATCCTCCAAGAGGAAAAGATCCTTTATTCAAAGGCCCAAACTGAGCAAAAATATGCAATGTGCTGCAGATGCTGACATTTATATGGTCAAAAATAAGATGACAGGTAGATAGAGGTTGAATATTTTATAAAAATACTATTTAATTTTATTTTAGATTCAGTTTTAGGTAACTTTAATAACCCTGACTCTGGAATACAGGTTCATGCGGTTTCATGTTAATGTATAACGTTTGTAAAATGCATAAATTATTAAACAAATCAAATTTCAGCTGTAAAGCAGCTCTACAGAAGATAAGTGTTATTAGACTGTCTATGATTTCTATGAATCTATGAACAATCATTTGAACTCATCTATAAATTCAGCCCGTATTTGATCTGCTCATTCTCTCAGGTCTTAAGACGTTGTCACACCGCACTTTTAATTCCATTGACTTCCATTCATGCATGTGAATGCGTCAGACCGGAAGCGCAAGCTTGTGCGAAAAGTTTCGCATTTAGCTGCGATCCAAAGTTCAAGCTTGGTGAACTCTGACCTCACGTGAAAGCGTGTGACCGACAGCACATCGATACGTCAAAGCATGAGCTCGTAGCTGAATTAAAAGAGCACACATTTCAAACAGCAGCGCTGCAGGAAAGTGTAGACTGTATGTTTTTAAATTGTAGAAGTATCATTATTTGTTGTGTATTGAATTTAGGTTTTTAAACAGACGATGCAGAGCGTGATGTCATATTATGACATTGCAGTGTACAGAGAAAATGTGCATGCTCAATGTCTAGTGTGACAGCGGCTTTAGTCTGAGAGGGATTTAGTTATTTTTCTACATGAACACTGGATACTTTATTCAGGCACCTCTTAACGATGTTGAGTCGTGAAGAGCTTACAGCTGTGCTGGTTTTCAAGAACACACTCACTTATCAAACAAAAGAAGTGTTTCCTTTCCACAGTGATCCCTATAGCGAGAGAAGCAGCGATTATGACTTCTGAAAGGTCCTTAATCTCAGCCGTGTGTTCGTAAGCATTCAAACGCACTCATACACGAGCGGTGAGGGTTTATGACACTGGATGACAGAATAACTCCACAAAGACAACAGCTTCACCTCATTCTCAACTGCTTCTTTGTGTTTGAGGAACAAAGTGAGAGAAAGCAAATCCAGACAGAGAGCTGAGTCTCACGAAACCTGTCAAGAACACATCCGTGTCATACTTAGTCCCAAAATCAAACAAAATAAGACATTATATTTAGCATATTCTGTGGAGCATTTAAGTGAAGCTTGTTTTTCATGCTGTGACTGATTTGCATTGTGACATTATTTTCATGACGAATAAAGAAAGTGTCTGTTGCCTTTAAACATTGGAAAGCAATGTCTTGTTAAATTTGCTGCTTTTCATGTTTTGATAAATTAGGTTGTAATCAACTGGATGATAGTGAATACAGAATAATGAATATATTGAGTGCATATGATGAATTTCACTTTAGATAGATCTGCTACACTGCTGCTGCGGCAGAGCAAGCACCGAGACTTACTACTGAGAATACATCCACAACATGCTGCTGTGAGCATGTAAGAAATACTGCTGCTGCACATATAACACATGAATAACCCCATATAGCATACATGAATCAACTCGTAGCAGAGGTGGAGGGTTTCTGAAGTGCGCTGCCAAACTGCTACAGCAAACAAAAGCCAGGTATTTGCTTTGATATTGAGCAGTGAGCTCATTGGCTACTGATACAGGAGAAAACCAATCAGCTGTGTCATGTGATAATGATGCCATTAAGTCAGATTGAGTTAGACCTATCGGACTGCGCCATCTAGAGTTTCATGCCAGAACTCTGTATTTGAATTATAAGTAACATTTGTTATATTTACTGTAAATTACATACATACATCTTGAACTTTTAACCTTGAACCTTCTTGAGTTTTAAGTCTTATTAAAACAATGAAGTGCTTTCTAATGAAAAAGAAACCTGCCAAGCAGAAATGACAGTATTTCAGTGCTGGCTTCCACTGTATGACTGTAACGTGTGTTTATGGTTATCATAGAGCCTCTCGGTGGTTTAAACATTCTACTGTGCTAAACATACATGACCGATATAAACTCGAGTTTGTGGCTCACCATTGGAGAAGTCTTCTGCTTCTGATAGGGCTGGACGAAGTTCTGGTAAAGCTGCATGCCGTACTGTGAACAAACAAGCAAACACATTACAGCTCTGTTCCGCTGCCTAGGCAGCTGCCTTCTGAGCGAGCATCCGAACTCAAATGGAACCTCAGAAGTGTCTGATTTAGAACGTTTGTGTTGGAGAAGTTACTTTGTAACGGCAGCTTCCCAGAATTCACATGACTCTGTAGTTAAACTAAACTCCCAAGCAAAAAATAAACAAAAACAAAACAACCTATTCATTGAAGATAAATAACCAAATTGAACCCCATTAATGAGGCAAAATCTAAAAAAAAAAATCATATTTTTATTCAGCAAGGATGCATTTGGTTGCTCAAACACATTTATAATGTTACAAAAAACAAATGCTGTTCTTATTAACTTTATTCATCAAAGCATCTTGAAAAAAATTCCACAAAAGGTTTCCACAAAAATATGACGTAGCACAACTGTTTTCAACATCAATAACAATCAGAAATCAGCATATTAGAATGATTTCTGAAGGATCACATGACACTGAAGTAATGATGCTGAAAATTCAGCTTTGATCACAAGAATAATTTACATTTTAAAATTAGTGCTGTCAAACGATTAATCGCGATTAATCCAATATAAAAGTTTTTGTTTACATAATATATGTGTGTGTGTACTGTGTATATTTGTTATGTATATATAAATACACACACATACAGTATATATTTTGAAAATATTTACATGTATATATTTATATTCATATAATTTATAGTATATGTAAATATATTTAATATATAAACAGAAAATATTTTCTGAAATATATAAATGCATGTGTGTGAATTTATATACACATAATAAATATACACAGTACACACAGATATATTATGTAAACAAAAACTTTTATTTTGGATTAATCATGATTAATCGTTTGAAAGCACTATTTTAAATACCTAATAATAGAAAACAGCTAATTTAAATTGTTATATTATTTCACAATTTTTAGAGTTTTTTTTTTTGAGCGAATAAATAATGTCTTAGCATGCAAAAGAGCCTTGAAAATAAATTTCTTCTAAATGCTGCTTCTAAAACGGCACAACACCTCAAGTTAAAAACATAGGGTATAGGTGTGTGTGTTTTATTTAAGCAGTCCATTGCAATGTAACATATAGAAACCTTAGAAATGCATATGCATTATATGAACGAAACTAATTATATTACTTAGCCACTTATGTCGGCAGAAATCCTCAAATCTAAGTGAAAATGAATGACTTCTGGCTGCTTTGTTGTTGCATTTTTTTGTGTCAGGAGTGTGTTTTAGCACAGAACCTTGGACTGAGGATTCAGCAGGACCTCTGTCACTGACAGATACGATGGAGACAGACCTTACAGAGAGCCCGTTCTTACCTTGAAGAGGCGAATGGCTGTTACCCAACACGTCCTGGTTTGCTCATCATCCGCACAGAGCAGTTTCAGATCACGTGCAGAATTCAACTTGCTTGCCTGGATATGAGGAGACATCAACACTTTAAAGCTCAGTTTTCCTCTAAAGATCTTTATCAGATCTTTTATGTATCTATTTGAATGCACACTCCACTTAAATCTCAGATTTAGAAATGCATTACACAGATCTCTGTCAATGCTGACATCGTGCACTTATTTTACTTATTTTGTGTGTGAAATGTGCTGTATAAATAAGCATGTCTTGTCAAAAGCTTTAATGATGCTAAAGTGTATAATTGATCACCGTACCAAGAGCTTTTCTAATGTTTAAAAATAACAAAATTGCAATCAATGTCCATTTATTTAAGCATCCATACGATAAGCGGTTTTATGCACAGTCATTAAATCATCCATTAAATCCTGAATCTGAAGATTTTACAATATAATTTCATCAGAGCAGAGATCAATGTTTTAACACAAAAGAAACATGACAAAGTTCACGAAAGATAAGGAGCCAGACAGACTGTTTGATAGCAGTTTCATATGACCCACAATAAACAATAAATCTGAGACATAATGAGGCTTATTAAATCATAAAAGCACTGGTAACACTGACCTCGACAGCTGCAGTCCTGTATTATCAAGTATTACCGTGAGACTGGTTATAAAGTCAAAACACGGTGCGATTTGAAGAATGAAAGTGGCTGAAAGTCTTTGCACTGAATTACCTTCACACAGAAGCCGTAGTCTGTCGGGGCGCCGTAAACTTTTTTGGCAGATAATAATGTGTAGACATCACTGTCACTGAACTCTGCAATGAACTGCAAGTGTCTGGGTTCCTTTAGAAAAGAGAAAATAATAATAATACAACATTAAAATAGGAATTCACACCCAAAACATGCATCATTAATATCTATTCCTAAATGAACCATTAAACTGGCAAGCTATCTATCAACAAAACAAATGAATCGTCTACAAAATAAATATGTAATCTACAAATATTGACGTTCACGTGATTTTTATATATTATAAAACAGAAATAAAAATATTAAAAGAGTCTCTGATGCTCACTAAGGCTGCATTTATCTAATCAAAAATACAGTTAAAAACGGTAATATTGTGAAATATTATTATAATGTAAAATAACTTATTTATTTGAATATATTTGGAATAGTAATTTACTGGTGTGATCAAAGATGAATTATCAGCATTCAGTGTCACATGATCCTTCAGAAATCATATGCATTGTGGAAACTCAAAATATAAATATGCAAAAATATAAACTTCAAAAGTCATCTATCATAAGAGTGAAACTTGTGAGCGTTTATGAGAGGCACGTGCGTTCACATTCCGTCGCAGCGTGAAGCTCCAGCG
Source organism: Gymnocypris eckloni scoliostomus (assembly GCA_027564155.1). Classification (NCBI taxonomy): domain Eukaryota; kingdom Metazoa; phylum Chordata; class Actinopteri; order Cypriniformes; family Cyprinidae; genus Gymnocypris; species Gymnocypris eckloni. The sequence continues at coordinate 14,852,983 of CM050425.1, read as the reverse complement.
GTAAGCTGCTGTAGCGAGGTATAAATGTGAGACATGAACGGCATCTGACAGACCGTCAGGACACGGGCGGCGCGCGTGGAATTTGTAATGTAATATAGAGAAGAGAATGTGTGAGCATTCACAGACTCCTAGAGACAAAAGAATTGACCTGTGCACACGAGGAGGGAATAAAAAACAAATCACAGTCAGGCAGTTTGTTGAAATTCGCTTCACTTTGGCTGCGCTCATTTACACTATCACATTCTTTCAAATTGATTTGAAAAGTACAAGAGTATCTTAAGTGGATTTGAAGAACATTTCTCTGCTTTACACCTGAAAGTATTTGTTATTTTACATGTTTGAAGTCTTTTCCAGAATTGAAATAAATGCTGCGAGCTCAGAGAGACTAAGGCTGCTGGCTTCAGTTACACCGGGGCTGTAATATGCATATCCATGGCGAGAGATAGCATGGAAACGTGTCGCGACAGCAGGAACTATATCTCAGAAACACCGCTAGTGAGGCGAGCCAAAAGAAAGAGAGAGATAGAGAGAGAGAGAGAGAGAGAGAGAGAGAGAGAGAGAGAGAGAGAGAGAGAGAGAGAGAGAGAGAGAGAGAGAGATAGAGAGAGAGAGAGAGAGAGAGAGAGAGAGAGAGAGAGAGAGAGAGAGAGAGAGAGAGGAGATAGAGAGAGAGAGAGAGAGAGAGAGAGAGAGAGAGAGAGAGAGAGAGAGAGAGAGAGAGACAGAGCCCAGAGCAGCCGCCGGACCGCCATCACAACACAAGAGCTACGCGGCGGCAGTTCAACGACCACAAAACCCTGCAGCTGCAGAACTCAACCACATAAGACGTCTGCTGAACACCGTCTGCTCCAGACTCATGATATAAGTCACACACCTTTACATACATGTACATATACATGCACACACTTTACACACAAACCTATTCATGAAGTCTTTTAAAATCAGTTGTTGGAATATACAGGGTCTGCACTCTTCTACTTTCGGTAACAAGTCTGCAGACCAAGACTTACTCAGCAGTGTAACAGATATGGACATTTGTATCTTTCATGAAACGTGGTGTCGCAGTAACGAGGCTTTACATTGTCCAATAGGATACAAAGAAGTTATTGTTCCTTCATTGAAAAAATCTCAAATTAAATATGGCCGTGACTCAGGTGGAATACTTATTTGGCACAAAGACAATTTGAAGCACTTGATAAAAATTGTTAAAATTGAAAATGCATCTATTTGGCTTGAAGTGAAATCAGTCATATCACAGCATAATCTTTACCTCTGTGCACTCTATATTCCACCTCACGACTCTCCCTATTACAACGAGCAAAGCTTTCTACAGCTACAGACTGACATCTTGCACTTTCAGTCAAGAGGACAGGTTCTCATATGTGGAGACTTAAATGCCAGGACCGGAAGAGAAATTGATTATGTAAATATTGTAGATAATAATCACATATCCAATGACACCACGTTTCATTCTTCATTAGTTATCACACCAAGAAACAGCTATGATAGTTTAGTCAACACCAATGGAAAACAAGTGTTAAAACTGTGTAAAGGTTTAGGGCTGTACATCATTAATGGCAGAACCAGAGGAGATAGTTTGGGTAGATTCACCTATTGCTCCAGATTAGGAGCCAGTGTAGTCGATTACTCAATTACAGACATAAACCCAAACTTTATTAATGCCTTTATAGTTAGACCTCAACTCCCGATTTCTGACCACTGCCAAACAGTCCTTTACCTGAATCAGTCAATTGACCGGGTCAGTACCGCTCCCCTCAAACATGAAAAACTGTTCCCTTTAAAACCCAAACTCCGATGGAACCAGTCTAACGCCGAGCAATTCAAAGAGAACATGAGCAGCTCTGTTATACTAAACATGCTGGACCACTTTATGTCCACAGATTTCACTCCAGATACTAATGGAATAAACTCAGCTACATCCAATCTTAATCATATATTTCAAACTTTAGCCAATATATCTAACTCTAAACCTCCAAACAAACATAGAACAAACAAACAAAAAATCAAAAAGAATATGTGGTTTGATAATGAATGCACTTGTCTCAGAAAAGACCTTCGACAACTTTCTAACAAAAAGCATAAAGAACCGGCCAATCAGATGCTACGGCTCGCCTACTCCGACTGTCTGAAAAATTATAAAAAGCTCATCTGCAACAAAAGAGATCAATATTATGAAGCTAAAATTGATGAAATAGATGAATCAATAGACCAAAACAATTTCTGGAATCTCTTTAAAAAATCTGAAAGCCCCAAATCAAGGCCATTTCTCCAGTGCGGCACAATCTGGAGGTCTTACTTTAAAACCCTTTACCAACAACTTGAACCAGAACTCAACCAGCCCCAAACTAACACAAAGAGAAAACTAGAAGAGTTACAGAAAACGATCAAAATTACCAAAACCCACTGGACATGATTATAACAACATCAGAAATAACAGAGCACATTAAAAAACTCAAATTAAAGAAGGCATGTGGACAAGACAACATCAGTAATGAAATGCTCAAACTCAGCAGTCCTTACATAATTCAAGCTCTGGCAAACTTATTCAACCTGATCTTATCCTCGGGGACTTCCCTGAGACCTGGGCTGAAGGACTCATCACTCCAATATATAAAAAAGGAGATAAATTCGATCCCAATAATTACCGTGGTATCTGTGTGGGCAGTAACCTAGCAAAGCTGTTCTGCACTATAATGAACAACCGCATAGTGACATTCCTTACAAGACGCAGCATCCTACATAAATCACAAATTGGCTTTTACCGAAACAACGCACATCCGACCACATCTATTCTCTCCACACTCTAATTAACAAAAATCTAAAGGGCAAACAAAGAAAAATATTTACATGTTTTGTTGATTTAAAAAAAGCTTTCGACTCTGTTTGGCATGATGGGTTACTATACAAATTATTACAAATTGGCATTGGTGGAAAAACATTTGAGGTTATACAGTCCATGTATAGAAACAGTCGATGTGCAGTCAAAATTGGTAATTGCAGGACTGCGTTCTTCCAGCAGGGTCGTGGAGTGAGGCAGGGATGCAGTCTGAGCCCAACCCTGTTCAACATCTACATCAACGAGCTGGCAGAAGCTCTGGACCGCTCGGCAACATCCCGGGCATCGCTCTACACGACTCAAGTCAAATGCCTGCTGTATGCGGACGACCTGGTTCTGATGTCCCCACAGCCGAGGGTCTCCAGCACAGCCTGGCCCTGCTGGAACAGTACTGTGAGGAATGGGCTCTGACGGTCAACCTGGACAAAACCAGAGTCATGGTGTTCCAGAAGAAGGCCAGGTCTCAGGAAGCAGATACCAGTTCAGTTACGGAGGAGAAGTTCTGGAGCACAGCACCAGCTACTCTTACCTGGGCATCCAGATCTCTGCATCGGGGGCTTCAGTCTGGCTGTGAAGGCCTTGTATGAGAAGGCCGGAGGGCATTTTATGCCATCAAATCACGGTTTGGCCAATTAAAACTACCAATTAAAACATGGGTTAAATTATACCACGCAATCATTAAACAAATTCTACTGTCGGGAGTGAAATTTGGGGACCAGTAATCAATTTTAAAAATTGGGATAAAACTTCAATAGAAAAACTACAACTAGAAATTATCAAAAACATTTTAGGGGTCCATAGATCTACATCCAATGATGCCTGCAGAGCTGAATTAGGCTTATACCCACTGAAGATTGAGATCCAGAAGAGATGTGTTCAGTTCTGGCATCACCTCCATCAATCTGATCCTGATTCAATCCAATATAAAGCCCTCCTCGCCAATGAAACCTCAGCAGAATCTCATCCTCTAAACACACTCGCTCATCAGCTCGTCCATAAAACCCAGCTCCTCACCGACTACAGCTTCACCCCCAAAACCATAATCAAAGAAATTGACACCAATCTAAAAGACATTCATGATGAATCTCTACAAATACAATTTGACCTTCAACATAAGCTCCAATGCTACTCAACCCTAAACAGAACCACTACATTTGCCAATTATTTATTGATTAAACCATTTAAAGAAAGACAAATCCTCTCCAAATACAGATTAAGTGACCATGATCTAGAGATAGAAAGAGGAAGACATAGACAAACATGGACCGAGCGAGAACAGAGGATCTGTAGACACTGTGATCTACAGCAAATAGAGGATGAGAAACACTTTCTGATGATGTGTCCCAAATATCTCCATGTGAGGGAAACATTTCTCCCCAGATTTGAAGCCCTGATCCCTTCATTTACAGAGCTCAGTGATTCTAAGATAATGCCCTTCTTACTCGGAGAAGATGATAACACAGCTGCACTCGCTGCTAAATATGTGTTAACCATTCATAATGTTAGATGTTCAACATGATTCACTTGATACTGACCAACTTGATCTTTTCATTTATTTAGAATGATTCTGATTGTATTTATTATTTATGTTGTTATTTATTTACCTATGTTGTTGTTGTATATACTGTATATATATTAATGCTTTGGCAACATTGTGATATGTTACACAGTCATGCCAATAAAGCTCATTTGAATTGAATTGAGAGAGAGAGAGAGAGAGAGAGAGAGAGAGAGAGAGAGAGAGAGAGAGAGAGAGAGAGAGAGAGAGAGAGAGAGAGAGAGAGAGAGAGAGAGAGAGAGAGAGAGAGAGAGAGAGAGAGAGAGAGAGAGAGAGAGAGAAAGAAAAGCAATAAAATAACCCCCACAAAGCCAGGCTTTGTCTCACCTTTATAAGCCTCACCTGTCTCGTTTCCAAACTGACTAGACTAGAGAGGTGTGGATTCACAAACTAGCACAACTCTGGCAAAAACCAGAAATAAAACAATAGAACTGTCAGTTGTGGCATCATTTCCATCATGACCAGCAATTCTGTTCCTAATAATTAATAGTAATTAAAGTTAACATGACAGTGTCAGTATCATTTTTGAGAGAAAAAGAGATCACTTGTGAAAAAGTGTTTTGGATATCATTTCCAACCAAGATGCCATTTGTATCAATGAAAATAATTAATTGTGTGAAATTATGATACATGATTATTAATAAATAATTTGATTAAAAAATAAGAATTACACAGAAATTATAATTTAATTTATATAAAATAAAAAATCCTTAAAATCCTTATTTTAGAAGCAGAACTGTTTTATTATTATATAATAATAATAATAATTATAAATAATAATGTTAATAATGATTATTTTTAATTTAGCAATAAAAATAACATGTATCCATAAACTACAAAAGAAAACACAATAGAAAAAACATGAATGGTCCTTATTTTCTTGAAGCATTTTCAACAGTATTTCAATATATTGTATTGTTATTATTCTTATTTTTGTGTGATGCTGTCCACATCAATACATGCCAGTATGTTATTTTGACAAATTATGTAATTATAAAAATTGTGTGCATTTACAATACACAAAGCCAGCTATGAAACTTGCATTTTAGAAAGACAAAGCAAAGGTGTCACCCTTCTTTGAATGTTCAAAATATAATTTATATGATTTTATGTTATCAAACTAAATACATTATTTGAGATGCATGCATATACAGTATGCCCACTGTTCCTGGACACACTAAATACAGTAATGAGAGTATGAACATAGCTTTATGAGAGTTTATTTAGTAAAAGTGCACATAGAAGCCTGATATCATGAAGTGGAGCGAGCTCCTCTTGTGTCCTGAACAAAAGCTCTATTGAGGTAAACACAACAGAGAAGGGAAAGCAAGAGCGAGGGCAGAGCAGGCTGGCACAGTAGTGTGCGAGTACACAGATCACCTGTTGTGTGACTTTGACGGGTTCAGCTCTTGGCATACCAGGAGTGTTACACAAAATCCGGCTCGACCAGTTTTACAGAGCCCCATAAAGCTGCACTGATAGATCTCACTATCTCATCTAGTAACGAGACTGCATCAGATAAGAGTCAGAACACCTGAATGAACCCGGGATATTCAGCATAATCTCACAAATCAAGACGCATTTCAGACACGCAGTTCACCTTTAAGGGATTCTAACAGTAAGAGCAAGCGGTACTGTGAACGATTAAAGCTAATCCCTGCAGACTCTGTGACATTGAGATCAGAGGAGAGAACGTGACCCATCTCGACCCACCTTTGATGTGCCCTTGTTGGAGAAGTAGAGTCCTGATCTTCTTAACACAAAGTAGAACTTCTTCCAGGATTTCCTGCCGTGCTCTTTGGCGTGGAGGAACCCGTGAATCTCAGGACAAGAGCTGGAGCTGAGAAAGGTCTGCGGGAGGAACGTCAGATACGACACACTCAAACGCTCTATCCAGCTCTGGCTTTGACCAATTAAGGACGAACAATGTCAATTAACATAGTATTCTCAATCGATTACAGTGATGAGACTGTAATGAGAACGATCAATAATAGTGATAATAATGTATTACCTTTTATTATTCATTTAATAATTATTAATACAAATTATTTATATATCGATCAGGATTATTATAGTTAATTCAAACTAAAACTATTTAAATATATTTTTCCTTACTAGAAATAAAATAAACTTTAACTGAAATAAAATATTAAATAAAATAAACATTATATTTCAGCTAGTGGCCAAGGCACTATGTGATTTACTATATGATTTTCATTTGCAATAATATGTACTAAATAATGAAAGAAAATGAAATAAATAAAAATAAAAACATAGACTTATTAAAAATAACAATAAATTAATTATAATAATAATGACAAACACAAACAACAAAATGACAAAAAACATGAATGAAAACTGAAAAAGTAAAAAAATAAAATCTAAATATTAATAAAGCATCAATTAGCATCAATACTAAAGTACTAAAAATAATAATAAATCAGGTTTTTATTGAAAAATGATTTAATTAAATTATATACAAAAATATATATACAAATGACAAAAAAGTTAAATGTCCTGATGTATTATGGTACTGAGTGATTGTAATATAAATATAAGCATAAATGTAAAAAATAAATAAACTAATAAATAAATTAATAAAACAAATACTCATTAATAACATTCTTAATGGTCCTCATTTTCTTGAAGCAAACTTGATTTATTAAATTTATTTACCTACATGTTTTTTTTTAGAGTGAAATATAACCTGCCCTGATTATATGACACATATGCCTGTGAACTGAACGTTTCAATAACACTTTTGTTTCTTAAATAGTAATAATAGCATAAGATGAAGATGCTCACCTGTATCAGCTGTGAGTGGTTCATGATTCCATTGGTTTCGCTGGAGACAGACACCATGTGCTCTGGGAAAAAGTCCTGCAACGACCCACATACTGTAGAAATACAATCTCCAACAGAGTAAGTTTCATACCATTTTACTGTTTATTTACTGTCTGTTTCTGTCATAGAGATGTGCAATTTCACCTATTTGACACCTATTTCAATGAAATCTGTCATTTTACAGATACTATAAAAGAAACCACTTAAAGCACCTTTGTTAAATCTATTATTAAGATGCGTGACCTTTAAAATCACAGGAGTTAGGGATCTGTACTTGATTATTTAGGCATTACCTTGAATTCTTAAGAGCCCTATCGTGTGTCTCTGTTTCAATCTTTAATGACCTTGAATAGGTAACCCGGGATGTTTGGCTAAACCTCAGCAAATCAATTATACATTAGCAGGGCTGCATGTGTCCTTACACACACAGACACACACACACACACACACACACACACACACACACACACACACACACACACACACACACACACACACACACACACACACACACACACACACACACAGACAGACAGACAGACAGACAGACACACACACACACACACACACACACACACACACAGACACAGACACACACACACACACAGACACACACAGACACACACACAGACACACACACACACACACACAGACACAGACACAGAAACACACACAGAAACACACACACACACAGACACACACACACACAGACACACACACACACAGACACAAACACACACACAACACACACACACACACACACAGAGACACAGACACAGAAACACACACACAGACATAGACACAGAAACACACACACACACACACACACACACACACACACACACACACACACACACACACACACACACACACACACACAGACACAGACACACACACACACACACACAGACACACACACACACACACACACACACACACACACACACACACACACACACACACACACTTACAAGAGGCGTCTTGAAGAACTCGTATTTGGCATAATTCTTCCTGAAGTACAGACAGCAGTGTGAGTCCATTCCCCAGCCGGACTGAACCTCCATAACCGACTCATGGTCTTCTATGATTCGCTCTGGAAATCACAAACATGAGCTAGTTTAGTACATGCTTATGAATTTATGAACCATGCACTAAAGCACAATATGTGCATTAAAGAACATAAAGTGAAATGTGTAACCTATTGACTAACATAATGCAATTAAAAGTGGATATTTAACATATTTTTAAATGTAGGATGGGACTTAGTAACTTTAAAAGTGAATTATTAGATTTTGATAAAAGATTATGAAGACAAAAACAGGATGCATTCAATTGATCAAAAGTAACAGAAAAGGCATTTATAATGTTACAAAAGTCTATTCGGTTGAATTTCTATTTCAAATCAATGGTTTTGAACGTTCTATTCATCAAAGAATCCTGAAAAAAGAATCAGTTTCCACAAAAATATGAAGCAGCTCAACCATTTTCGACATTGATAATAAGAAATCAGCATATTAGAATGATTTCTGAAGATCATGTGACACTGAAGACTGGAGTAATGATGCTGAAAATACAGCTTTGATCACAGAAATAAACTACATGTTAAAATACATTACAATAGAAATGCTTTATTGTAAATCGTAATAATATTTCACAATATTACTGTTTTTCCTGTATTTTTATTAAACAAATGCAGTCTTGGTGAGCAGAAGAAACTACTGGAAATAATGCACGTAATGTACTGTAGCAACTTGACGTATTAATATCTAACATGCAGTTACAGCCACAGGTGTGTGTTAATCAGCGTTTTATAGCTTTAAACATGGCTTATCCAATCAGAATCTAGAGTCTGAACAATTTGTTTAATTAATAACATGAGATTGTACTGCCCTCGTTTGTTTCCAGCTCTGAGTTTTACCATCCTACTGCACCGTGGGCTTGACAAATTAATTATTAACTCACTTTCCAAAAATTATGACTTGATAATGAGCAACCTTCAATAGGAATGAGAGTGATGTGTGGGGGAGCTCGTTATTCCACTTTATCATTAAATAGTATTCAGCTCCTGCGACCCTAGATGCATGTTTAATGACTGAATGGAAAGCATCTGTTTAGAAGCAGCCATCTGGAAGAGTTAGACTACTCTTATCTCATTCTAATGAATCCCCATAGAGTTACTGCAGAGAACGGATTCATCTTCACCGCAATACTGCAATAATGCTGTGTGGAAAACACAAATCTTAATGTTTAAGCATGTAATGATATTCTAGGGAATTGTGTGCTTCTAATTTTATAGCAACAGTTTGGACAGAACTCTTTTCTATTCTAACATGACAGTGTCTCTGTGTATAAGACAAGAATCAAAGAGAAATGATGATTCAGTCAGTGTGGAAGAACTTGACTGGTCTGCAGAAAGCAGCTGAACACCTCTGGTGTGACTTTAAATGAGCCACAAACTCATCACCAAACACTAATGACTTGTACATATGGGTTCAGTCATTTCAAAACTATTGCAACAGAGGTGGAAATACAACTTTTAAGTACATGAATTATGTTTGGAAGTGCCTTTTCTCTTCTGAAGAAGGGGTGCCAATACTTTTGTCCATATAATGAATGTACAAGTCATTGGTGTTTGGTGATGAGTTTTTGGCTCATTTAAAACATTAAGATTTGTACTCATGGAAATTACTAAAGTAGTCAAACCTTTCATTAGAAGGGGGGATCCAATACTTTTGGCAATGTAGTATATATATATATATATATAATATAATACAATTATTTCACAAATAAAACCTACTAAATGTTTAGCAAGTGTTTGCATACACAGATGTGTAATTCACAGTAAATTATCCTCTCTAATCAAATTTCAGCACTGTGTGGCAGAACTTTTAAATATTGCTATTTTTGATTGAAAACTTGAGAACAGCCAAATGTTGCAATTCTGTTTCCGATACATCGTTTTCCGAGCACAATGGATATAGTATGCACTATATAGTATAACGTCAGAGATATCAAAGTAGGAATATGCTACACCTGGTTCAAGTCATTTTAGTCAAACAACAAATTAAGCTGCCATAAATCCTTAAGCATAATAAAACTGACTGTACAAGTCATTTAAACTTAAATTATATTACACTAAGTTAAGAATCAAGTTGAATCCCAAAATTGCTTTACTTTAGTTTTTTATGAGTTAAAGTAATGGAAAACATTTGAACATATCAACTTATTGATAATATCATTGTTTAAAAAATATGTGTAATGTATCCTCTCTCAACAAACTCTAGCACTGCATGGCATTTTTTCCCAATCTGTAATTTTTTGTGGTTGTTATTGTTGATTATTAACCAACATCAATTCTGTTTCTGCATGTATAATAAAGTACCCCACATCCCACATTTAATCTGAACACAGTACAATCAAAGACAGCATTTCTAGGAAAGTTATTAACCCAATAATAAGTGCATGAAAATACATGAAAATCACTTCAATATTAAAACTTAAATAACATTTTAAAATCACTGATTAGGGAATAACATGTTTCAAGATCCCAGTTTGGCCTGTTCTGCGTGGAGATCCTGCCAAGTGTTCACACTCGCACTGAAACGCCTGCGATGAGACAGGTTACCGAGAAGATAAATAATGCAGGTGGCGTCTTTAACCCCGGGACGAGGAACGCCGTGCTAGAATGTGAGCCGGCTCTGGAAACCTGCGTGCAAAGCCTGTGTTTGAATAATGCATCTGAATCAGTTCTGATCTAGCTGGAACTAAAAGACTAATTGACTCATGAATGAATCATTATGTGAACTTTGTGAACTGGATCAACTGATTCAGTGAAAAGATTGAACTCAAAAGAACAATTCATCTATGAATCAGACATCACTACTGCTCTCATGAACTCTTATCAGTGCATCGAGGAAAGTGAGGCCGGATCAGTGTGAGAGAGAGTGTGTGTGTGTGTGTGTGTGTGTGTGTGTGTGTGTGTGTGTGTGTGTGTGTGTGTGTGTGTGTGTATAGACAGACAGACAGACAGACAGACAGATAAAAGCACACAAAAGACATGCAACAAAAAAAAAAATATATATAATAGAAATCACCAAAAAGTAAAATGAAAACCAAAGATATAAAAATAAAAGCTGAGTCAAAATATTAACAAATACTATTTTTGTATATAAATAATATATCATATATTAATATATAATTGTAATAATATTTATATACATACAATTCTATATAACACTGGGTTGGATAACAAGATCTTGAGTGAAAAACATGCTTCAGAAAACTGACAGTATAGCACACACTAATGCATATGGACTTTTATGATACTTCGTCTCTAGAATAAGAATGTGCATCCTCCAGTTTAAATTAAATTATATTTTTTTCATGTGACATTTATTTTTGTATTCAGTTTAAACCTTTCGTTGTAGTTTTTACTTGTTGAGAATCGTACCGATACTCAGGCGGGGGATCTGCTCGAACAGGGTCCAGCTGTGGTCATCAATGCAGTGGTTCTTCAGGATGAACAGCTGGCATATGTCCCGGGCAGTGATGTCACTGGGCACCTCCACTGCACGGCTGGTGTTGTCTTCACTGTACACTTTGATTACCTGCAGCACAGTAGATAATAAATGAAACCAGTAAACCGCTTGGATGCATTCAAATTTGAATATTAACGTACTGCCTACAGACCAACTAACTCAATCAATAAAATGCCATTCGGGGTTAAGATTGTCTCAATCTTTTTGAAAAGATGTCCCTTCTGCTTACCAAAGCTGCACAAAAAATACATTAAAATCTGTAGTATTGTGAAAAGATTTTACAATTTCAAGAAACTGTTTTCAATTTGAATATATTTTAAAATGTCATTTATTTGTGTGATGCAATACTGAATATTCAGCATCATTACTCCAGTCTTCAGTGTCAAAGTGTCCTTCAGAAATCATAATAATAGGCTGATTTTTAAATGACTTTAAATGAATAAATGACTTAATTGTCACTTCTGGTTAATTACATGCATCCTTGCAGTATAAAACTATTAATTTATTTAAAAATAAAAACATACTGACCCAAAACTATTTAACTCTAAAACAGATAGATAGATAGATAGATAGATAGATAGATAGATAGATAGATAGATAGATAGATAGATAGATAGATAGATAGATAGATAGATAGATAGATAGATAGATAGATAGATAGATAGATAGATAGATAGATAGATAGATAGATAGATAGACAGACAGACAGACAGATAGATAGATAGATAGATAGATAGATAGATAGATAGATAGATTATTTTAACAATTTGCATGTAAAATTTAGCAAATGCCACTCATCCTTATTTTATTTTTTTTATTGCATTTTATGCCAATTTGGCCAAGTTTTAGAAGGAAAGAGATGTTTAAAAATGCTGATATTACTTAAGGTTCATTCATCATACCGAAAACAGAAGGTCAACTCAAGCACACTGCATTGTGGGATACATTACCCCGTATAAGCTCTGTTGTATACAGAACATTTTAGCATATTTAGCACTGTAGGTTAAAAAAATCACATACGCACAGTATTCACACTACATACCGCAGAAATAGTAAGAGCAGAAAGCTACTATGCTATTTTGAACACAACCACGTTTTTACATGCAAACGAAGCAACAAGTTTATTTGTCACACTGCCAATTTGATCAGATACAGTGGCACTCCTTTATCATCCCACGAGAGCTACATTTCACTTCATGTCCTATATACAGTATGCAACAACCCTCAAAGTGCAGACAGCCTGTGCTGCAGAAGAAGTCATGAATGTTCCCTTTCATCGGTGCTTTCCAGTTCCCTGCTACACCTCATATGCAGAAACCCAACTCAATATCATGTCCGAAACCTTGTTTTAAGGCTGTTAGAGTTTCATTAATCAGCTCGAAATCACTCTCAAATGATCCCACAGAGAAGTAGAGCAGCCCTCCAACAGATCGCATCGATTTCACACGCACATGTACAAGAAAAGCACACATAAATTGGTGTTTCAGAGCAACTTACCCCTGTGCTGGGCGGCAGGCAGGGCTGTGATTTGGGACAAGCTCGGCAGCTTATGTAGGTTTGAGTGCACAGCATTTCTCAAGAGTTGAGTGAACATAAAACATAAACGTAAGTATCTGGCGTAGAGCAGCGAGCTTTCTCTCTCTCTCTCGGTCTGCAGACGAGCTCAAATGAGGTAATTAGAGAGAGCGGCTCAGTGCAGCCTCCGCTGCTGCATGTCACCATGGTTCTGTCCAATCACCTGCCACCGTTTATCCGTCGGGGGTGAGTCCCGCACACACCGGAGGGGGAGGGAGGCAGAAAAGTCACAAGGTTTGCCCCACCTACCCATTCACACAGTCTTGACAGGCCCCTGCCCTTCTCATAAATCCCAGCAAGCAATTAGAAAAGCGCTGGTTAAACGCGGGACTCGACGGGTCAACCCGGGCTGAAGGGTGGAGGGCGAGATGGAGAGAAACTGAGTGACACTTCTGATACGAGGTGGACTTTCATGTCCTCACCATGTACGTCAGGAAATCTGATTCGTTTAATCACAGTATTATAGAGCAGATAAAATGAAATTCTGTCATTATTTACCAGCACCTGTGTGCTGTTGAAGAAATGTCTCACTCTTTGCTGATGTAGTCTTATTTTAATATTATTTATATACATTATAATATTTTGTAATATTCTGTATAAGCTTTAATTTATATTAAATTATATATTTCCAGTATATTTTCATTAAGTTTAAGTCTTACACTTATAGTTCAGCTTACACTTGTTTCAGTTTAAGTTTCGTTTACATTCTTTTCATTTAGTTTACAATTTTTCCATCTAATATTTCAATTTTATTTGAGCATTTCAGATTTCAATTTCTGAAAACATTTTACTAGCAGTTTTACTTTTTAATTATAAGTTTTGTTCATATTTAACAATAAGTTTTGTTCATATTTTAAAATGATATGAAATCATGAATTTTGCTATGTGCAATATCGGGGCAAAATAAAGTACATGTGTTCATTTTTTCCAATTATATTTCAAGTTAATCTATTTATATTTTACTTTATTTCAGTTAACAAACAATTTTTTTAATAGTTTCACTTGACGGTAACAACTATGTTGCTGTAGCTCTTTATTAAGATAAGTTGTGGAAAAAAATGCATGTATCACAACAAAGAGGACTATGAGATTTGACTTTTTATCACATGACTTCAGAAGATTTGGTATAAAGCGCACAAGCCACATGGACGGCGTTTATTTTATCCTATGCCACTTTTAAGGTACTTCTTTGTGGAGTTCAATGCTGCAGGAAAGATCTGCATGATGACAGAAGTGTATGCACTGAACACAAAGATTCATTTTTTCCTTTCCACCCAAAAATTTATAGAAATGAGGGGAGGGGGATATTGTGTAAATTGATAATCAATTTATAGTGTTTTCCTGTGTCCTCAATTTGCATTCTGTCAATCTTTCATAAAAAATATTTTAAATAACAAACGCCAGTTCCAAAATGACATCATCCCGCAGGAAATGACATCATTCTGGTGGGAAAACAACAGCACAGACATCAATAAGCCTTATCAATGGATCCGATGTGTTTACACTCCACCCTGTCTGATCAAATTACACAAATCAGTTTGATCATTTCAACATATCAAAAGGTAGGTAAAAGTTTTACCTCCTAATAACATTCTGATCATTTGATTGTTGTTGTGCAAACAATCGTCATAATTCATAAAGTCTAATATACCCTTTTATCAAAATATGTCCTTAGACAAGCATATCAATTCCTTCAAAGTTGCGGGGTCTGCGGAGCAGGAATGACCCTGTAAGGTATAAGGGAAGAGCACTAGATGGGGGTTGAGAGAGTGTGTGATTGTAGGGAGGACACGCCAGTCCTCTTTCAGAGAGGAAAAGGAGGTCAGTGCTCCCCAGCAGGGCCGGGGTTAGCAAGCCTTTCAGCCAATCACAGCCTCCCACAGTGACATCACCTCCAAATGAGGTAAACGATCCACTGTTTAATCAATAAAAGAGACCTACAAGCCACAAAAAAGACAGAGAGGAGGAGGAAACCCCCCGTGAGGACCGGCTCTATAAATCTCCCTGACAAGCATTTACCAGACATACCCTGCTAAAGTCACAAGGTAATAAAACAAGCAGGGTTCTTACAGCTCTCTTATCAGAGTAAATACAAACAGTCCTTAAAGGTAAATGAGTAATGAGTGTAAAGTTAAAGAGTGGCCAGCACAATGCACTACAAGGGGAAATGTGATATTTTAATACGCTGGATAAATGTGCAGAAACTCAGACCCATTAAAAGGAACAGTTCAACCTTAAATTAACATTTGTTAAGAATTTACTCACCTTTGGGCCGTTCAAGATGTCTATAAGTTTGTTTTTTCATAGGAACAGATTTGAAGAAATGTAGCATTCCATCACTTGCTCACCAATGGATCCTCAGAAGTGAATGGGTGCCGTCAGAATGAGAGTCCAAACAGCTGATAAAAACATCACAATAATCCACAAGTAATCCACATTAATGGCATATATAGCGAAAAACTACACATTTGTAAGAACCAAATCTGTAATTAGGATGTTTTTAACTTCAAACTATCGCTTCTGGACAAATTACCAGTCCATAATCCATAAAGATGTTTCCTCCAGTGAAAAGTCCATGCCCTGTTGTCCTCTCACATCAAAATACACAACGATATTTGTTTGGAACTGTTTTCGCTTGTGAATGGTGATTGATCGGTTCATATTTCTCTTCTGATTCAGACAAGATGACTTTTTTACTGAAGGAAGCAATATTATTGATTATGCATTTTAGCTGGAAACAATGGTTTGAAGTTAAAACATTTTAATGGATTTGCTTCTTACAAACATGCAGCTTTTCACTTCTCAAGATGTTAACTGATGGACTGGAGTTGTGTGGATTATTGTGATGTTTGTATCAGCTGTTTGGACTCTCATTCTGACGGCACCCATTCACTGCAGATAAACCATTTCTGAGCAAGTGAAGCAATGCTACATTTCTCAAATTTGTTCCCATGAAGAAACTCATCTTATGGCCTGAGGATGAGTAAAATAATATCACAATATATTATAATAACACATCATAAATAAGTCACACCACAGACTTAGAGTTGTAATAAACTGAACTTGTAGTCAACTGCTAGACATCACAAAAGATGCGAGTCACAAGAGCCGTGGTCAAAGATGTCCATCTATTGCATGTTTACATAGAAAAACAATGGAAAAGCCACAAAACATGTTCGGTGTGAACCAGCCTCTAAGGCCAGGAAGAGACAAGAGTCATCTTTGATTTTAAAGTGAACTCTATTCAGACTACCTCCCAAAAATGGCCTGTTTGGTTTGCTTTGAAGATGTCTGCATGCATTCACTATAGAAGCATACTAACTATCATTCAGAAGACAGAAGGCATGTAGTAGATTGTGTACAACAGTTTTTCAGGACGGTTTTAAACATGTTGATCCTTTAGAGGCCTTAGAAATGAGCATATTAAATGTGAACGGGTTCACTGATGTAACCTAACCCGGGAAGTCTGGGTTTCTCACTAGTAATCGTGATTGTGAGGTGGTTCAGTTGCACTCAACTCATAAATGTTGTGACACGACTAAAGACAGAACGAGACTCGGTGGCTCAAGGACGGGAACATAAAGACCAGTCCACCATCCTGAATGAACCTTGAACTGCTCTTCCACAGCTGCAGCGCTATCACAAACACCACCTCGTGTTCCTTCCATCCACGCCAGGTTATCAGTCAATTCACACATTTCATCTTTTCCATGTCTGATGCATTTACAAGTAAACATGTGGGATTTTCACTGTACTTTTGAAAAGCAAACCTGTTGTTATCTATACAATCTTAAAATATTAAATATAGAATTTCAGCCAAAATGGCATTCAGTTTGCACGATTTATGAATAATTGGTCAATGTACATTAAGATTATTAACACAATTAAATGTATTTGTTTTGTACAGACAGTTGCTTTTTAGATTTCCAATCTCCCTAATTTACCTAGAACAAACCTCCTTAAATTAAAAATTAATTAACAAAGAATTAAAAACAACAGGATCTGATTTGAAAGATCCATATATATATTAGTGCTGTCAATCGATTCATGTTTTTTAACTAATTAATACAATTTTTATCAAATTAATCGCGATTAATCTCACCTAACATTAACGTTTTTAAATATACTTTTATATTGCAATGATTTCACATTCAATCTTCAAATGTACAATGTATAAACAATATAAAGACAGTATATTTTTCATATTTTTTATGATTGAAGGCCAGCATCACTGATATCAATACTACTGATGTCTCTAAAATAATTTCCCTTTAATATTTAACCATTGACGGCAGCCCTTCAGCATTACAGTATAACTGAGAGATATCAATTTGAACATTTATTAAGACTTAACTGCTAATTTAAGTGAACTTAAAACAATTGTGACACGAACCCATTATAATAAATGACATATTTAGCTACCTGTGCCCTTCAGCAGAAATATACAGAAAATGAATAGTTACCAAACACTAAATTCTAAATTAAATATAGATGAAACCCTTAAAGCTATAAAAGTTATTGATTTCCTCTTATGTTCTTGGATTAATAGACATCACAGCAGCTGGTTTTATATTATTTGCCTGTTATTGCTTTAAAAGCTGCTGCTGAACATGACGTGTATCTGACACTTATTTTCTCACAACTCTCTTTACATTTTCTGATCCCTTCAGGTCTTAAAGTCTCTACTAATGAGCGGACGAGTTGAATCGGGTGTTAGATGAGGAAAACAGTGCTGGGGTGACTCAGGACAGTTTTAAAACCATTTCAGAGACACGTTCTTAAATGTGATGCATATATAACATATTGCATGCATGCACACAGTTTTAAGGCAGCTTTAATCGCCTTTTTGGTAACTTCATGCCTTAACAGATGGCATAACTAGGACATTGCATGCACGTAGTTTCTTTCGCTGTTTGATATGAAATGATACAGGCTACAGCGCGCGCCGGCACCTTTGTGCGTGTATTTGAAGAGCGTGCGTTATGAGCACAGTATCTTTTCCTGCATCTGAAACCTTCTGCATCTAAATAAACGCAATCCTTTTCAAGAAAAAAGAGACGGAGGCAGCAGTTGTGAATGGGGTGGCCAACCTTAGCCCCACCCCTGCGTTAAATGTGTTAAATATTTTTAATGTGTTAATCTGAAAAAAAATAATCGATTGCGTTAACATGCTAATTTTGACACCACTATTATATATATATATATATATAGATAGATAGATTTGAGCTGATTTGAAAGACTAATAGATAAATAACAGAGGTCAGTGAGGTCACTCCACTGTTGAACATCATGTCATTCATTTTCACCGAGAGTTTGTTATTAGGGCAACATAGGTGACAGCAACCTTTGGAAATGTGACAAAGTTGAGCAGAGTTACACTTTATGCAAATGAGCTGCAATGTCATGCACACAGTGTGTCAAGAGAGTTTCAAAGGCAGCATGACAAGTTAAAAATAATTCAGCTTTTAAAAATAGATTATTGGATTATTGTGATGTTTTATCAGCTGTTTGACTCTCATTCTGACGGCACCCATTCACTGCAGAGCATCCATTGGTGAGCAAGTGATGTAATGCTACATTTCTCCAAATCTTCTCCCATGAACAAACAAACTCATCTACATCTTGCATGGCCTAAAAATATAGTAATATACTTTACAAGTATCATGCGAGCTACCAAACAGTTGCCTTCCACAATCATGCTATAAAGACATATATTCTATTTTATGATTGACACATCACTGATATATATACTGTGGCACAAAATAAGTTTTTTAATATTTAACCATTGATGACAGCCCTTCAGCATTACAGTATGACAGCAGTGATGAGATATCAATTTACATTTATGAGCAGCTAAACTTTCTATTTCACATGCAAAAATAAATATAAACAAGCTATAGCCTGACAATGAACCCATTATATATAAATGACATATTTGCTATGTACTTAGCAGAAATATACAGAAAATGAATACAGTTACATGAACACTAAATTCTAAATTAAATATAGATTAAAATATAGTGTTTACATAATATATTTTATATTTTTATATAAATATTATTTAATATCTATACATTATGTAAACAAAAACTTTTATTCTGGATGAGAGTAATTGTGATTAATAACTTGGCAGCACTCATCATAAACCAAGTATGAATAGTTGAATGAATTTGCAGGGGACATACATAACCAGTCAAAAGTTTGGACACCTGCCCATTCTTTATTATGTTTTTCACATATTATAACAAGAGTAAAGTTATCAAAACTATGAAGTAACCGATATGGAAACATGTGAATTAGGTAGCAACCAAAACATGATACAATGAAACATCTTCATATTTTTCTTCTTTGTCTAGATTACAGCGTTGCAAAATCTGGACATTCTTCAACCAACTTTATAATCTCAATTTTAACAAACATATAAATTAAAGAAAATGTAATATAAATGTATTTAGTTATTTATTGAAACAAAAATATTAATAACACATTTCTAGTATATAAATAGAATTGTATAATATTTAAACATGAATAAAACACTTATATAAAAGTGTTTTACACACACACACACACACACACACACACACACACACACACACACACACACACACACACACACACACACACGCTATATACAAATGATGGACAACAATACTCTTAATACAACTTATTTTACACACCAATTATATCACATTGCTGTAACTGCAATTTGAAAGCAAACAATTGGGAAAATGCAGTATGCTATTGTTCAACCCTGTCAAAAACCTCTAAAAATGCTCCCATAACCAATTTATGCAATGTTTCTGTAAAAAATTAAAACAACATAAATGTTCATACCCTTTTCGGCAGGCAGAGAGGAGTGATAGCGGGCAGCGTGACTCTTCTGGCGTGGAAATTCATGCTGTTGTCCTCAGCCCGGATCCGTACACCTTCAGATCGTAGTGACGTTTGATGTTAATAAATAGCTGTAGCGCTGAAGTTAGCGAATGTTAAGTTCTGCTTTTTTAAATCTACGATAAGACTCTAGAGTCTGCCTTCCGTCCGTGTAAGACTCGTCGTCCTCTAGACTCATCCTTCTGTGGCCTTGGGAACTCGATCAGTGTTTTTCTCCCTGCAGAAAAAGCTCCCTATTCTAAAAAAAACTCCTGATAAAATAGCCACATAAAGGAGTATAGTTAGAACATCAGGGAGGTCTGGGAAAAACTAACCTTATCTCACGGCAAAACCGTAAACTTCCCTCGAAAAGGGAATGATGTGACTGCAGACCGTCTCCCATTAAAGAGCTGAGGACGGCAAAAAGTATTTTTGGCTTTGTGAGCATTAAGAGTTATTTGGTCACATTATAACCCTGTTGTAGGGTTAACCGAGGCCTTCGGGGCACGCCGCTTTTAGAGCGCAGAAATCCCCCGCTGAGAGGACGCATTGATTCACGCTCCTAATCAGACACCAAACACAACTTCTTTCATATGAATATCCTCATCAGGACATGGAAAGATGTTTTTCTTCTCTCTGAGAACTAAATATTGACAAACTGATTTCATGATGCAGGTCAAATTTAGATCCAGGCTCAAAGTATAGCAAATAAACAAACAAATGTGTTCTAATTTAAGAGACTACTAATAAATAAATAAATATAATGAGAATCTAATTAAAATAATTTGAGCTAATTTGAAAGAATAGTATAAATATTAACAAACAAATAAATAAATAAATGGGAATAAATTAAAACAATTGGAGCTCATTTGAAAGACAAGTAAATAAATAAACAAGAGAATTTAAAACAACTTAAGCTAATTTGAAAGACTAGTAAACAAATAAACAAACAAATAAATAAATAAATGGGAATGAAATTAAAACAACTGGAGCTCATTTGAACGACAAGTAAATAAATAAACAAGAGAATTTAAAACAACGGAAGCTAATATAAAAGACTAGTAAGTAGGTAAACACAAACAAACAAACAAGAGAATCTAATAAAACTTATGCTATTTTAAGATATTAGTAAATAAATAAATAAATGAATGAATAAATAAATACATAAATAACTGGGAATCAAATTAAAACTGGGGCTAATTTAAAAGCCTAGTAAAATTATGAGTGTGTGTGTGTGTGTGTGTGTGTGTGTGTGTGTGTGTGTGTGTGTGTGTGTGTGTGTGGGTGTGTGTGTGAGTGAGTGAATGAATGAATGAATGAATGAATGAATGAGTAATTAAAACAACCTAAGCTCATGTGAAAGAAAGGGGTAAAAAGTACACTGCTCATTATTCACTTAAATTCACCTATTCGTTGCAGCTTTTAAATCTTATACTGTGCCATTTGATGATGTGTCAGGTTTAATGTCAAAGTTTGGTCATAAGACCAACAGCCAATCATTTTTTATATTACTAATGTTTAATCGGCACCATATTTGATTTGATCTGTTCCTCACACAGTCATATGGACTACTGTATTTTATGCTGCTTTTTGGTGCCTTTCAGAGCTTGACAGACAATATGAACTGTCACTATATGGAAAGGACTCTTCAAGTCTGTAGAAAAACATCGTACAGGCTCAGAACAACATGAGGGTGAGAAATAAATGACAGAAATCTATTTTACACATTCCTTTGAGTGATTAAATAGCTCGCCTTCCTCTCTACCTGAATGTATGAAATGTTTAAAGAATGTTTTACAAACAAGAGGGATATATAACCACTATCTGTGGATAAATTAAAGGTTTAAATAATAAGGAGGATGTTTCACTGGGATTAAAAAAAGATGTCTCTAGCTTAAATCCATTTTCATTTAGCCGACAGCTTTGAAAAGCTCATGATCAGTCAGCTTTCTTGCAACA
The DNA here is from genome assembly GCA_027564155.1 of Gymnocypris eckloni scoliostomus. Lineage (NCBI taxonomy): Eukaryota > Metazoa > Chordata > Actinopteri > Cypriniformes > Cyprinidae > Gymnocypris > Gymnocypris eckloni. The sequence goes on along the minus strand of CM050425.1, from coordinate 14,830,782 downwards.
CAGGTGAGCCAAAGGTCATAAAGGAAACCTAATATTGGTGCATATAACTGAAACGCTTCAGAAATCACTTCAGCTTTCCAGGGCAGGAAGGTCTGATTCGTCAGGGATTCATGTATTGATAGTGAGGCTGTCATGCATTGACTTCCAGTCTCACATGAAGTCCTGCACGGCATCTTCTATCTGAAATCTGACTGTGTAACACTTTGAGATGTCTGTAGGCGGAAAGCTTCTCATTGTGAAGGAAGCAGATTGCTGACAAGAACCCAAAACTCACTGCTGGAGAAGGAGAGAGGGAGGTGTTACAGAGGAGTCTCGGATTACAGGAGCGTGTAAGACTGAAAAACACTGGAGAACTGGAGCGTTCACAAGGCCTGTGCTTTATGAACGGCACTGATAATGACAGGCTGGCTCAAACCGATAAGCAATAAACCCATATATTCCTTTAGAACCAATAAATGGACAATATTATAATTTACACCATTTCGCAAAGAAAGGAAATTAAAACACACACACACACGCGCACGCGCACACACGCACACACACACAAAAAAGCTTGTATGTTTAAAAGTGGCCCATATAGAAAAACTTAAACTAAAATAAAGTGTGAGTGCAAACATGGACCACATTTCTTCTCAAATAAAATAAAATAAATAATATTTATAAACAAATAATAAAGGAGGAGAAAATGCCTCTCCTGTCTTTTGTTTGTGACATATAAACAATCAAACTCTGCAGTAGACATGTTGTGTGACATGCCCTCATGCTCAAATATCATGTACAAAACTACAGAAAAACAACAATAACCCAGATTACGGGTTATACGGGTTCACTAGCAGTGAAGATAAACATGGTTTGTGCCAATCACAATGCGTTTTGTATGCTGAATTAATGGCTGCCAAGAGCAAATAGTCAACAACGCATTTCATTATTGTTTAGAAACATCTATTAGTAATATCATTTTACAGTAGTACTGAAAAATTAGCTGTATTTGTTTAAAAAAAAATTATACGTTTTTTTTTAAATTGCAGATGCTAGAGTTACAGGAAAATAAATACTGCTCTTCAAACAAGCTCATAAGCATAACAGTTTCATGTGGGTTGAAGTGACAGGTGCTTTGATGGATTATTTCTGCTGTTTAATGCGCTTCAGAGGAGAATTCACCAGTGTGTAACTCACTTTAAATGGTTATATTCTTATCTCTAAACGTTTGAAGTTCAGACTATTTTCTTTTGCAAAAAGGCTCATCCTGACAGCAAACAAGTTCTCAAAAAATTCACTGCTTCAGCACTTCTTTTCTTAAAGGGTTGCAAAATAACATACTTTTTTAATAAAACAGAAAAAAACTGGAATAATGAAAGAAAAAATCAACAGACTAATTATCAACATAGTAATTAGCTGAATTATGAAACCATTGAACCTCACACTTCTGCTGCTATTAATGCAATTTAAAAATGGTCTGTTTTCCTTTTCAGCCCATGTCATGTTAATATATATGCATATTATTGGGCCTATGCATTTTGCAGTAAAATAAAAGATTTGTGTTCTAGTAGCCTACTGTGTTGAGTCGTCGCTTGATGTCTGATGTGAAATCTGAGTCCTGAAGCAAAACCACTTGAGAAGCAGTGATGTAATCTCACACCATCCAACATAAACACACACACACACACACACACACACACACACACACACACACACACACACACACACACACACACACACACACACACCTATACCCAAAAACACATATTCTCACACCATCCCCCACACACACACACACACACACACACACACACACACACACACACATACCCAAATAAACACACATATTCTCACCATCCCCCAAAACACACACACACACACACCTATAACCAAATAAACACATATTCTCACACATCCCATCTCACACACACACACACACACACACACCTATACCCAAATAAACACATATATTCTCACACCATACCCCCGACACACACACACACACACACACACACACACACACACACACACACACCTATACCCAAATAAACACACATATTCTCACACCATCCCCGACACACACACACACACACAGTTCTCTAATCCCGCTCTCACTTATCAAACACAATCTGCAGTCAGACTCTGTTCATCCAGCATGTCCGCACAAGCTCCACATGCTGTTAAGATCAGAATTCCATCGTCCTCTCATCCAAACGGACCGGAGAGCGAGAGGCTCGCTGTCTTTATCAGCAGTGGGCAGTGGTAGCACAGACAGGCAGGCGCTACAACTTATCACAGAAATGGAGAAAAAAAAATCATAATAATAATTGAAATGAGTGAAGCAACTGATAACAGAGTCTCTTCGATTCTCAAAACACTGACCGACTCAGACACAGCGGCCTTGACCGTCCCCGAGAGCCAAACAACAGAGCAGTGTGCTGCAGCTGCTGATGCTCACATCTACATATATATATATAACATTTATTTAAAAGGTATATATATAAATATACACACACAGTGCTGCTTGAAAGTTTGTGAACCCCTTGCAGAATCTGTGAAAATGTGAGTAAAAAGACTTGACTTATATTATTTTTGATTAATGATTGGCTATACTGCTGTATACTGTTGTATGTTTTGTCTTAATAAAAATTAAGTGCATATTTGTACTGGAAAAATATATATATATGTTGTTGCAGTGATGCTTACCATAACAAACCCCCCTGATATCAATAAAAGCTGCCCTGCAAACACTGTAGGAAATGATCAAATGCCGAGAGCCAAATGTGGGGCATATTCCAGCTGAGATTCTGAAGGCCTTGTTCAGGATGGACTTTTGGGATCATGTATCACTGCTCCAGACATGTGTAGAGCGGGACACAGATAGCCCCTCTGCAGCAGACATACTGAGTCATGAGTCTAAAGCCAACAGCAGCACGTCTGTCTGTCCACAAACTCTCTAGACGTGTCTTTTTCTCTCCTTTCAGGGATCTCGTTTCCCTCCTCTCTCTTAAAGATGGCTAGAGTTGCTGTGGAGTTTCATGTCAAATGGAAGACCATTGATCGTTTCGCAAAGCTCATTTAGTTCTTCTTGCATCAGTTGAGCACTAAATAGTCACATTTATTATCTAAATAAATAAATACAACTATTCTGGCAAGTAATATAGTTCATTAGTATATTTGCAGACTGATTAGGTCAGATCATATTTTATTCCAAAACATAAAAAATAACTCAATAGTTGATTAGCCTAAATATCATAATTTTGGAAATACCTTTCTCATATATATATAAATAATGTATATGTTAAATACATGAACAATAGTATCTTTATATACATTGTAGTGGTAAGACATTTATTTTAAGTCAATTATGCTCCCAAAGGCTGCATTTATTTGATCACAAATACATTAAAAACAGTAATATTGTGAAATATATTTCCAATTTGATAACCGTTTTCTATTTGAATATATTTTTTAAATGCATTTATTCCTCTGATGCAAAGCTGAATTTTCAGCATCATTACTTCAGTCTTCTGTCACATGATCCTTCAGAAATAATTCTAATATACTGATTTGCTGCTAAAAAAAACTTTATTTTTATAATCAATGTTGAAAACAGTTGTGCTGATTCATAGTTTTTGTGGAAACTGTGATAGAGTTTTGTTCCTGGACACTTTTATGAATAGAACATTCAAAAGAACAACATTTATTTAAAATTGAATTTTTTTGTAACATTATAAATGTCTCTACTGTCACTTTTAATCAATTAAATGCATACTTTAATTCAATTCTTTTAGTATTTTAAAGAATCACTGCACCTCATTAACACATGTTTTGTGTAAATGGTTCATAAATGAATGTCTTACACCATAGGTCACTAACAGACGTCCGGGTCCGGACTAAAAGCTCCCACGGACCCGGACCTACAGCCAAAATATAAGGTTATGATCTAAACCTGACGGGGCGCTTCTATTTCAACCGGCGCAGATTTTGTAATCTTTACTGTAGTGGTAGCGGAAACGCACAGACCAATTGCATGCGAGTTAAGCCATCCCACGTGATACCACTCAGCCAATCAAGTCTGGTAAACACTGCGACTCGACAGAGTGCAGACAGATGAGAGAGTTCGCGGCTAGTTACACATGAAAAGACGATAGAAAGAAAAAGAAAGATAGCAATACATGTAGAAAACAAAAGGAGAGATACAGATGACTGCGCCGGAGAAAGTTGAGAAACAGGTGAGTGAGACGGAGAAAGGGAGATAAAAATAAGGAACAAATGCGTTCTCCAAAAGCAGAGGAGTGGGATATAAGAGCGGTAGAAACTGGTGATATTCTAAAACTGTTTAGTTGTTAAGATGTGTAAAAATTAATTATTTGTAAATTGGTTGCGATTGTTGAGTCAAGATATAAAACAGAAAAGGTTAATTCAAGCTTTTCCTCCCTTTATTTTATGTGTCTGAAGTTAAGCACTTTATTTGAACATACACAATTTTCACATTTTATTTATTTTCTCTTATTTTGAAATGCAGCCATTAAAACACTTTTATTCCTTGTTAATGAAAAAACATACATATCTACAGTCATACATATATGTTCAGTTCTATGTAACATGACAATAAATATTGTCAACCAGTTTTTGAATTGATCTGAATTAATTTGATTAGGCAGGTATTTATTACATGCAGATGCTGAAACAACAACTAGGCTACTCATAAATATATAAAAGCTATAAAATATATAAGCTATCACACTAAATAGTAAGACAATATGATTTTCCGGACCTTTGCTTCAAGAAATTTTCTCTAACTGGACCTCTGTACATTTTAGTTGAATACCCCTGTCTTACACAGATGTTTGAGTCTGACTATGTGTAATTAAACGCAAGCTTTTTCTCACTGCGTGCATTGTTTTCTTCAGGCTGGAGTAAAATGTCTCATTTACATGTGAACGTTCCTCTCCTAGATGTGCGACGTGAGAAAAGGGGAAGTACAGTGCGCTGCAACACGCCTGGCCAGGAAGACACATCGCCGTCTGTTTGTGTTTAAAGCGCATGAAAGGAGAGCTGGGAATTTGCTAATCTTGGGAAGATAAATTTAGCCGACTCAGCAAATACAGCAAGGCCAAACGGTGGTGCGGAGAACGAGGGAGCGATAGCATTTATGGCTAATAATACCTTGTGCGTTGCCTTGAAATATAGCAGCATGTTCCAAGTCAGTGTCGGGGAAAGCGAGTAACCCAGCGGTCCTTGAACTGTAATGGGCAGTGTTGGGTTGTGCTGAATGAAGCTGTAATTTGCTCAGCCACGGTTCAGGTTTACATAATCGCTATAAGAAGATACGCGCCGGAGTGCCTTCTTAACTATTATAGTGATAAGAGAGATGAGAGACGAGACGCTGATATAAGACTTCTGATGGACAAATTGTCTATAATGCATGTGGAATTATTTATGTGACAGACAATCACATAAATGTATGCAGCAGAGACAAATATATGCAACATTTTGTCATCATTCGCTCTGAAACAGTATTTTTTTCTCTTTAATGTGAAACACAAAATGAGATGTTAGTCTGAGCCAGGTTTGTTATAGCTAACTTAAGCTAAAAATAAGCCATTAAAACACTTTCATTCCTTGAAATAAAATAAACATGAACTGAAATGAAATATTAAGTTTAAACATTAATATTTTACATTTTATGTTAGCTAGTTGCCCTGGCAATACATCTCATTATTTTTATTTAGTTTAACTTGATGCATTAAAATAATTAAAACTATAACTGAAATAAAAATGAATAAAAACAACAACAGCAAAAAAACTATAACTAATAAAAACACAAACACTAAATTACTAAAATATAAAAAACTATAATAGTATCTCAATGATAACGTATGTTTATATTTTACTCTTTATACTACATTTAATAAAAATATATTGTTTGCCATTATTTTATATGCTCTGACACCCAATAGCAATGTTTAATTCATAAATGATTCGTTCTTTTGAGACGATTCTTCTCATTGAACAGGTTCACATGTTGCATTAAATGAATCATTTGCGAATTCGATTGCAGTAGTTTCAATGATCTGTTAGGAGCGAATCCAGTTAACAACTCACTGATTCAATGATCTGTTAGGAGCGAATCTCCAGTTAACAACTCACTGATTCAATGATCTGTTGGGAGCGAATCTCCAGTTAACAACTCACTGATTCAATGATCTGTTGGGAGCGAATCTCCAGTTAACAATTCACTGATTCAATGATCTGTTGGGAGCGAATCTCCAGTTAACAACTCACTGATTCAATGATCTGTTAGGAGCGAATCTCCAGTTAACAACTCACTGATTCAATGATCTGTTGGGAGCGAATCTCCAGTTAACAACTCACTGATTCAACGATCTGTTGGAAGCGAATCTCCAGTTAACAACTCGCTGATTCAATGATCTGTTAGGAGCGAATCTCCAGTTAACAACTCGCTGAATCAATGATCTGCTCGGAGCGAATCTCCAGTTAACAACTCACTGATTCAATGATCTGTTGGGAGCGAATCTCCAGTTAACAACTCACTGAATCAATGATCTGTTGGGAGCGAATCTCCAGTTAACAACTCACTGATTCAATGATCTGCTCGGAGCAAATCTCCAGTTAACAACTCGCTGATTCAATGATCTGTTAGGAGCAAATCTTCAGTTAACAACTCACTGATTCAATGATCTGTTGGGAGCGAATCTCCAGTTAACAACTCACTGATTCAATGATCTGTTAGGAGCAAATCTTCAGTTAACAACTCGCTGAATCAATGATCTGTTGGGAGCAAATCTCCAGTTAACAACTCGCTGAATGAATGATCTGTTGGGAGCAAATCTCCAGTTAACAACTCACTGAATCAATGATCTGTTGGGAGCAAATCTTCAGTTAACAACTCACTGATTCAATGATCTGTTGGGAGCAAATCTCCAGTTAACAACTCATTAACAACTCACTGATTCAATGATCTGTTGGGTGAATCTCCAGTTAACAACTCACTGATTCAATGATCTGTTGGGAGCAAATCTCCAGTTAACAACTCACTGATTCAATGATCTGTTAGGAGCAAATCTCCAGTTAACAACTCACTGATTCAATGATCTGTTGGGAGCGAATCTCCAGTTAACAACTCACTGATTCAATGATCTGTTGGGAGCAAATCTCCAGTTAACAACTCACTGATTCAATGATCTGTTAGAGAAATCTCCATTTAACAACTCACTGATTCAATGATCTGTTGGGAGCGAATCTCCAGTTAACAACTCACTGATTCAATGATCTGTTGGAGCAAATCTCCAGTTAACAACTCACTGATTCAATGATCTGTTAGGAGCGAATCTCCAGTTAACAACTCACTGATTCAATGATCTGTTAGGAGCGAATCTCCAGTTAACAACTCACTGATTCAATGATCTGTTGGGAGAATCTCCAGTTAACAACTCACTGATTCAATGATCTGTTAGGAGTGAATCTCCAGTTAACAACTCACTGATTCAATGATCTGTTGGGGAATCTCCAGTTAACAACTCACTGATTCAATGACTCACTGATTCAATGATCTGAAGAATCTCCAGTTAACAACTCACTGATTCAATGATCTGTTGGGAGCGAATCTCCATTTAACAACTCACTGATTCAATGATCTGTTGGGAGCAAATCTCCAGTTAACAGCTCACTGATTCAATGGTCTGTTAGGAATGAATCTCCATTTAACAACTCACTGAATCAATGATCTGTTGGGAGCGAATCTCCAGTTAACAACTCACTGATTCAATGATCTGTTAGGAGCAAATCTCCAGTTAACAACTCACTGATTCAATGATCTGTTGGGGAGCAAATCTCCAGTTAACAACTCACTGATTCAATGATCTGTTGGGAGCAAATCTCCAGTTAACAACTCACTGATTCAATGATCTGTTGGGAGAATCTCCAGTTAACAACTCACTGATTCAATGATCTGTTAGGAGCGAATCTCCAGTTAACAACTCACTGATTCAATGATCTGTTAGGAGCAAATCTCCAGTTAACAACTCACTGATTCAATGATCTGTTGGGAGCAAATCTCCAGTTAACAACTCACTGATTCAATGATCTGTTGGGAGCAAATCTCCAGTTAACAACTCACTGATTCAATGATCTGTTGGGAGCGAATCTCCAGTTAACAACTCACTGATTCAATGATCTGTTGGGAGCGAATCTCCAGTTAACAACTCACTGATTCAATGATCTGTTAGGAGCAAATCTCCAGTTAACAACTCACTGATTCAATGATCTGTTGGGCAAATCTCCAGTTAACAACTCACTGATTCAATGATCTGTTGGGAGCGAATCTCCAGTTAACAACTCACTGATTCAATGGTCTGTTGGGAGCGAATCTCCAGTTAACAACTCACTGATTCAATGGTCTGTTGGGAGCGAATCTCCAGTTAACAACTCACTGATTCAATGATCTGTTGGGAGCGAATCTCCAGTTAACAACTCACTGATTCAATGATCTGTTAGGAGCAAATCTCCAGTTAACAACTCACTGATTCAATGATCTGTTGGGAGCAAATCTCCAGTTAACAACTCACTGATTCAATGATCTGTTAGGAGCAAATCTTCAGTTAACAACTCACTGATTCAATGATCTGTTAGGGGCAATCTCCAGTTAACAACTCACTGATTCAATGATCTGTTGGGAGTAAATCTCAGTTAACAACTCACTGATTCAATGATCTGTTAGCAAATCTCCAGTTAACAACTCACTGATTCAATGATCTGTTGGTGAATCTCAGTTAACAACTCACTGATTCAATGATCTGTTAGGAAGGATCTCCAGTTAACAACTCACTGATTCAATGATCTGTTGAGTGAATCTCCAGTTAACAACTCACTGATTCAATGATCTGTTAGAGCGATCTCAGTTAACAACTCACTGATTCAATGATCTGTTGGGAGCGAATCTCAGTTAACAACTCACTGATTCAATGATCTGTTAGGAGCTAAATCTCAGTTAACAACTCACTGATTCAATGATCTGTTGGGAGCCTCTCAGTTAACAACTCACTGATTCAATGATCTGTTAGGAGTAAATCTCCAGTTAACAACTCACTGATTCAATGATCTGTTAGGGCAATCTCCAGTTAACAACTCACTGATTCAATGATCTGTTGAGTAAATCTCCAGTTAACAACTCACTGATTCAATGATCTGTTGGGAGCGAATCTCCAGTTAACAACTCACTGATTCAATGATCTGTTATTGTCTCAGTTAACAACTCATTGATTCAATCACTGTTAGCTAATCTAGTTAACAACTCATTGATTCAATGATCTGTTAAAATCTCAGTTAACAACACTGATTCAATGATCTGTTACAATCTGTTAACAATCTTTAATATATTGTCCAACTCAAAAGGAGCCAAAGACTCATAGTAATGTGATTTTCAGAGCTCCGTGCTTTCATTTAGTGATTTATAGAGGCAAGAAAACAATACATGGGTTGAAACAACAAGGAATGTAATGCTGAATAAAAAGCATATTAAAAGTGAGTAAATAGTAAATTATAGTGGTCATTATATTACGTGTGCGTTAAAATCTTATCGGCGATAAAAAATATGGTAATCTATTCTCAAGTTGGGTTGGGAGCTGGGTCTATACACAGCTATGATGACTTTCACCCTGATATATTTTGCGGATGTATACCTAGCAAATTCTGTACAGAACCAGTCTTGAACTAGAGGCTCCAAGTCCGTGATGGACAGATTGTTAACGCTGGTCTATGTGTAATATGCTCGGCAGACATCCAAATCGCTCACCTATCATTCATCATCCTCAAATATGGCTTTTCATCTGAAAGATGTATGTAGTACAACTTTACATGGCCGCTCAATATGATGTTAACCTAGAAAGATCTATTGAAGTGGTGTGGGCAGCGTTTGCTGCAGGACAGGCTCAGTGCGTTACTTGCTCTTAAAATCTCCGTCATTTTTGGTCATAGAGATAAAAGTAGCCAATACATCTTTCGAATCTGTAAAGACTCTCGTTTGTTGTGTGCACTCAGAATAACAACATTGCGCTTTTAAACAACAGGATAAATTTTAGGTCTCATGTGAACTTGAGAATTCATTCTTCACCCTCTGATTCGAACCATTTTATGCCAACGTTCTGTGAAATTACCACATCATGGCTGCTAACATGGATGCAGCTAAACCGCTTTTGCTTCAGGAAAATTTATTTTTAAGAATTCCCAATGGAAATAAACAGTTCATCACGACCTCTTATGTAGGCCTACAGTTAAAAATTCATGTTTAACTGAATAAACAGTTAGTAAACACAAGTACATCTTATTGAACATAGTTTATTTTCATCACCAATTATCATAGTAGAACAGCTTTCTCAAGCAGTTTGTGATGCATTTTGGAAACAGGAGATGAGCCCCTGGTCTAAAAGCGCCACCTGGCTTGAGAAACCCGTTCTCAAAGACTTACTTTAGTCATTATTTAGGTAGCTTTCATATTCTGAATGCCTTCGGCAGACAATTCAAATGAGCCATTTTAATCTAGATTAATCTAGATTAATTCCAAATTAATCTAGATTAATCTAGATTAAAAATTAATCTATGCCCACTAGTAAATTATGAAATGTACTCATCCTTTCTTGCTTTGAGTATATGCTTTTTAATACACAGGCTCTTTTCAAGAAGTTCTCAGTGTTGTGTGAAATAGAAAACCGTCATGCAAAACCTATCAGAAGGATCTCATTCATTGTGGGGTATAAAACAGTTTCAGTGCATATGGATCTATTCAAGTGTGAAAATGGATCAGGGCTGGTGTCTGGGAGAGGTTAGAGAGGCTGACGGACCAGAGGGCTCTGAAACAGCACTTCTAACTCTGTGAGCCTTTATCATGTAAATGTACCATGACACTGCAAGCACAGAAGTGCTTTCTCACGACTAAAATAGCTTTTAAAGACCACGTAAAACAAAGCCGTGCCAATGCCCAGGGCCTCTGGGCTCAGCTGCTAATATAAAAAGCATGGGACGAGGCTCAGTTTTACATCAGCAAGATGAGTTTGTGGTGAGACGCTTTTCTTGCAGAGTGGCAACAAGCCGTGTATTTTAAAGCAAAGGCCTTGTGGCTTTGATATCGGTAAAATGCTGCCCTCTTGATGCCACTGACAGCCACACATACCAACTAGCATGTCTTTGCTTTTTATGAAAATTATATTCCAAATCTCAGGTGGTCTCAGTTACTGTTTTATTGATGCATCAGCTTTGTCTTTAGTCTAAAACCCCTTCAGAGGAATAAAAGATTTACACATGGACGTGTAAAAAACACATTTTCAAAATTGACTACTCGGTGTGTTGTCTGAAAGACCCTCAGATACTGTTTTGACAAGCAAAGTTAAAAATGGCCCATAATAATGGTAACATACTCAAAAACAGAGAGATTCGACAAAATGAAGAATTTCAATAAATACAAAAAACACTTTTCCATGTAAACTGTTTAACAATAAAATATAAAAAAAAAACATAAAACAATTGTTTTAATTATTTAAATAATTAAAACAACATTATTTGTATAAAGTACTATGTATCATTAATATTAACAATTTATATATATAACAAAGTTAAAATAGTTTTTGATACATAAACACAATAAATGGTATTTTACTGTCACAGTCTGGTGTATTTTGAAAATGCCATGTACTGTAATATTTCCATAAACATTCCAAAGGAAGACATCAAATCACTGAATCAGAGTTCTGAGAATGAATTCAAATAATAATTCCAAATAATGCCAAATAACCATGAAATCACACATGACTGACGCTTCACAAGCAACAAAGGAAAGAAAGAAACTTCTCACAATTACTTTCAGTGTCTCCAAATCTAAAAACCAATACTCCAACACAGACAAGAGGAGTCATTAGCGTTGTGGGGTGAAGGGGCGGCAGGGACAATGATGCAACACTTTACTCAAGCGCTCCACATCTATTCATCTGGGCTGGGGGCAGGGCAGGGCGATGATGTCACTGCTTTCAGCATGCTGACCGTGTGACTCAGACGTGCTGTCAGACAAACAGCTGTGCGCACTAACATTCTCCTTTTGTCCCGCTTGGAGCAACGTCTCAAAAAGAGCTGCCAATCAAAGCACCCCGGGACGCAGACCTGCGCAGGAATTGACCCTTCGATTACCATTGCTAGCTTTACAAAACATCACATAGGAATGAGTTCCATCAAATGTGCTTGATATTATTCTTTTGACATTGCAAAACATTTTATCCAACCTTTTTCTTTAAAGAAACTATTGAAGTACACAGTAACATGATCAAAAGTGACAGCAGGAATTTCTCAACATTCATTTAGAGATTAAAAAAAATAATGTATTATGATGTATTTTGAGTATCATATTTAATATTTTTGCAGCTTATATAGTACGATATAGTGAGAATATGAAGCTCATATTCAGAGGCCCAAACTGAGCAAAAGTATGCGATTTGATGCAGAAACTGATATTTAAATGGACAACACATAAAATGAAATTCGTATGCTTGTAATGTAAATCAATGAGATCTTTATAACAGTAGCAGATACTAAAATATATAAAAATTAGCCACCACTCTTTATCTCCCAATAATATCTTCTAAATAAGACTATATATTAATGCTTAGTTTTATGATTAAAACATATGATAATGCATTACAATGATGATAGAGAGATGAAAAAATAAACGTTCCTCAAAAGCCTGATGTTCATATTGATATATTGATAATCAAGTAAACCAAAGTTGCTTCAGTCCAGCAAGTGTTCATTTTTAAATATTACTAACGCTATTCTTATGTTTATATAATCATTAAAGATTGCACAGCAAAAAGTCATGTGAATTATGAGTTGTGTAATTGTACAATTATTTTTACTTGCTAAGACAGTATAAACTCTCAATCAGATGAGAGAAGATTCTGTGCATGAAATATGATACATTTATTAAAGAGTTAAATATAAAGACTTGCATTTAAAAAAAGTTTGTATGAAAAGAATCAATACAAGTAATAAAAGAACACTAGGCAACAGTTTCCCAAGCCAACAAGAGCTCAGGAGGTCACCGAAGAGGCGTTTCGCTGTCACAGCTGAAGCTTAAGTATTCCCTGCTCCCCTAAATCATCCAAAACAAAAGCAAATCCCCCATAATCCCATCAGTGCACTCAAACAATGACAGGCCAGGCTTTGGAGAATTGCAATCAGCGGCTGATGCAGTGAAGTGCAGCCTGAGGCGTGTATAAGAAAGAATCAGGTAACAAGACCAGGATTGTATCTTGAGAGGACACTTCACTCCCTAAAAAGAGGAGTTCGGCACAATCAAGCTCTTTAGACCATGTTCATCCTGATAATCTGCATATCTGTGAATCTCACAATTACCAAAACAGTTAAAAAAACACGTGTACTGTATATATTCATCTACTATTTTATATTAATTATATTCAGGGGTGCAAACTCTCAGGGTGAAAAAGGTGACAACCAACCAAGTCCTTCTCTACAGCGAACTTAATTTAGCTAGCTACAAACAGGCTAATCTAATCCAACTTCAAAAATAAGTTGCTTACAATTAGCTTGTTCCTTCATGTTTTACGTAGCCTCTGGAAATATGGACAGTTACCTGCAGCGTCTAATAGTTAGGCTTCAGGAGTGAGATTGGTTGGATGAGGGAAAGAACATTAAGATAAACCAATCAGAGGCAGAGTAGGGCGGGTCCATTCCTTTGCCAACAGGGGAAAACAACACTACAGGTGACGTGACACAGACGACTTGCAGATACGACAACGACCCCCCACACACACACACACACACACACACACACACACATATTTTTACAGATCTACACGATTCACGTGAATGACCTATTTCAAGGTGAAAACTGTGAATTTCACTGAAAGGTGACAAGTTTGCTCTCCTGATAATAATATAAATAAAACAATACATATATAATATTTTGGTAACATTTTAAAATAGGGAACACTTATTCACTACTAACTACAACTTTTCCCGCAATAAATTCCTAATTTGCTGTTTATTAATCGTTAGTAAGGTAGTTCTTAGTTTAGGTATTGAGTAGGATTAGGGATGTAGAATAAGGTCATGTAGAAAAAGGAATTAATATGTGCTTAATTATTACTAATAAATGGCTAATATTCTAGTAATATGCATGCTAATAAGCAACTACATAAGAGACCCTAAAATAAAGAGTTACCAATATTTCTATATATTTTTTATTTAATATTAAAATTGTATTCATATAAATCATAAAAATATAATAATAATAATGTATTATATTTAATAGTTTGTATTGTATTTTCTTATATATATATATATTCGTTTTTTTTTATCACAGGCTTTGTTAAATTGGCAAATCTGACCACCGGCAAACTGATGTTGCTAAATATTGGCCCGCTCTTTGATCGATGGTCTGTAATTTCAGCCTGTGGAGTGAGCAAGTCTTTCTGACGTGCACACGCGCAAAATCTGATGGTAATTAGCGTCGCCGCCCAGCCCTGGACCGTCTTTTACGGCAGACACAGTCTGGATCATCGTCTATCCTCGGCAAACTGCAGAACTAGCACAGCAAAAAGTTTTGGTGACACTTTCACCCCACCCCCCTCTGGTTTCCCTCCGTTTCACTCATATACTGCAGCCCTAATTGCTAGCCTCAGATATAATACGAGAGATCATTACTGCCAGCCTCAAATATAATGAAGGACCCCATAATGGCAAACTGCAAAGCCACATTATGACGGTACATTTCAATATGCTGTAATTTGCGATTTTGCTGCAGGTCAAAGCTGTTCCGGATGGCCGTTCATAACATATATTTGTCATATAATAAGATCCACAGGGGTCTTGGTTTTCCCAAATCAGCAATGTAGGCAGATTGCATTGGCCATATAAGTTCTAGAGCAAACTTGCATCTCATTTACGGCTCTCAGCTTTCATTAAACATAATGCACCAAAATAATCTAATAGAAAAAAATGAACCCTCTTCACAGTTAGTGCTAAAATAGAAAGAAGACATTATAACAACTTACAATGTATTAGAGATATCCCTGAAATTAGTAGCTATCATTTCAACCAAACAACTTTATTTGTAGCGTTTTAGATTCATGTTTAATGCAAGAAATTAAATACTCAAGTAAAAAAATATAATCTACAGTTTTTTTTTTACTAAAGACTAAAGGTCATTGCACACCGAGTCCAAAATATTTGGGTGCTTTTTCCTTTTTTTCCCCTCATCCTTTCCTATCAAAATGCATGCTACGGATGCGAAAACGCAGAAAATCGAACCTTATAAAACATTTTTTATGGCAGACGAAAGTTTCGGAGGCAACGTGATTGACACAACGTGAGGTTGTATTTGTTTTTTAATGTGCGAACATTTCGGACTCAGTGTGCAATGACCTTAAAAATGATATTTAAATGTTAGGCTACTTTGCCAATCTGAAACACTTTGATTCACTAAAATGAATCAAACGCGCTAACTTTAAGGTTGCATCCGAACACTTCCCAACTACACAGTAGGCAAAAAAACAATAACTGAAAAGAGTAGTATGTACGAATTCATAGTATTCATAAAACAGAAGGCAAAAAGAAGGGACAATATTCATTGTTCATATTTCGGCAGTAAAACCAAAAATACTAAATACATCTAAAGTCTAAATGTAACTAATTTCAGATCTTTTAAGCTACATGTACCAAATACGGCACAGATCTTCAGCCTGTTCTGACTCTGTATATTTTCTAATTGATCAGACATATGGGTTTTTCTCTAGTAAATGACCAGTTATCTCTAAAATCACATTGATTTCTATTGAAATATTATGATTATAATTAATACAAAAGCTACATCAACCAAACTCAATATAGTACTTCAGCCAACTAATCCATCCATCCTTTCATTCATTGATCAATCCATCCATCCACTTATCCATTTTTCCATTCGTCTATCCATCAATCCATCCATTCATCCATCAATCTGTTCACTCATCCATCCATCCATCCATCCATCCATCCATACATAAATCCGTCTGTCCATCCATCCGTCCATTCATTCATCTGTTCATCCATCCAGCCATCCATCTGTCCATTCATCCATCAATCCGTTCACTCATCCATCCATCCATCCATCCATACATTAATCCATCTGTCCATCCATCCGTCCATTCATCCATCCATTGGTCCATTCATTCATCCATCCATGCATCCATCCATTCATTCATCCATTCTTCCATCCATGCATCCATCCATTCATTCATCCGTTCATCCATCTATCTGTCCATTCATTCATCCGTTCATCCATCCATCCATTCATATATCCATCCACTCATTCATCTGTCCCATCCATCCATCTAGCCCACATGAAACCATAACAATTAAATTACAGTATATTTTTAAAAGTATTTCAGGCACAATTCTGTCAAGCTGACAAATCAAAGTCTGTCAATGTACATCAAGTACATTCATTCTCTAATTATAAGTGTTGTTAAAAATGTCTATGTTGCCCTTTGCCATGCCTCTCCCTTGTTTTCCCAAAAACGGGCAGATTCAGAAAGCTGACACAGCGATTTCATTCCCCGTCCCAGTTCATTTCCATTCCAGCTAAACTGGTTCAACATATCTGTGTTCCAGAGTACGTCATTAGTGCTCTGGGGAGGTTTAAACATTCTGCCTGCTTATCAGTCTGCATCTGTTTGTATGCTGTATTTTTAGAGTTGGTCTTTCTTGTGGACTTACACTGAAATATTACCTCCATCTAAGCATTCGTACTGTAGTTACTGACTGGTAATGAAACTAAGACGTTGGAGCAATGAAATGAGAAAGTGATGAAAGTTGGTTTTGGCTTCTGGATTTTTTAACCAAATGAGAACAAGACCAGGGACAATCAATCAGTCAATCAACCAACTGCTTAACCAATCAATGCACTCATACAAAAACATATGCTTCCATACGATACACTATAGCTTTGTTCCAAAGCCAAGATGCCTACATAGGCAGCATTTTAAGACATTACAGACACAAAAGCTGTTGGGGGCTTTTAAGAAACATCCTTTAGCCAACTGCATCTATTCTACAAACAGAAACCAGTCCCATAGTGTTCCCTATGTAGGCTGCAGACAGCGAGGCAGCTCTTCTGAACAGAAGTGGCTTGAGTAAATCATGCGTTCCTCACCTGAGTCGCACTGTGTTTGGTCCAGGGTAACAGACACTCGGACACTTGAGAGACAGTGGATGGCAGCAACTCTGGGAAGGGATTTGGGACATGTCCCATTTGTGTTTCGTCCACCTCTCTACTTTTTCTGAGGAGAGAAAAATCAATGATAAGAAACATGAATACAAATGATGGCAGACTGTAGCACTGTTCAGAGAGTCTAAAGGATTGGAGGACAGTTTTTGAACCAATCGTCTGAGCCGGAAATGTCATGTCACCAATAAATGTATTTGACGTTATTAAGAGAAAAATAAATAAAATGTATTTGAGTTAACACGTTAACTTTGACAGCACTAATGTATATTCTGTTTTCATTTTCATTTTAGTTAAAGTTTTTTTCCTTTTGTTTAAATATGTCTATAAAGTTTTTACGTTTTTTATTTTAGGCTATTAAGTTTTTGTTATTTTAGTACTTTTGCTATATCACGAAGATACTACTATAATTTGTATTAGTTTGAATTAGATTTTATTTTATATTTTCTATCTTCAATTTGATTTCAGTTAGTTTTAGTATTTTTGTTGTATTTATGTGATTTTAGTTGGGGTTTTTATGCACAAAGTGTGTATTCATTTTTATTTCATGTTTAGTTTGTTATTTTAGTCAGTCAAGTTAAACTAAATGTTTTATTTTTTGACATTTTATTTCATGTCAGTTAACATTTATGTAGGAAGTTTGGTCCCATCAGGCTAACATGACAGTCACGACTCACTATAATCTTTTCTTTTTCTTTTGTTTTCACTCGCGATGTTCTAACATTACAACACACATACAGTACATGTGTATTTCCTGGCACACTCGTTCCACACGTATTTGGTGTATTATTGATGTGTTCAAATCTGGAACCTGAATATAAGACGACCACGTTTTTTCAGATGCATTTCCAAGAAAAAAACATTGTCTTATATTCGGGTCAATACGGTATATATATATATACATATTTATAAATATTTTATTTTTTTCTTAAGTTAATGTTTATTTCAAGTTATGAAATGTTTGTATGGCTTTAGTTTTAGTTAATGATAAGAAACCCTGGCTGAGATCACAATGTACTGAACGCCTGCGAATCATGAATTTGCCTCCTCAGGGACGACTAGCGGCATCAAAATAGCACTTATGTATGTGAGAGGCGAATGACATTCTGCATTCTCAGCGCAGCAGACAGCAGCTGTGTGAGGCAGCGGTTGATGTCATATGATGACAGACCGGATGACTGAAGTTCTGTCTCCCAGGCAACAGCCGGTCTTCAGCCAGAGATGACTTCATTGCAGTACCTGAGCGATCCCTGGAGGGCCGGGGTAAAGCGAGGAGCGGCTATCTGATGCTGTGTGATCATGTGCTTATTTATAATCTGTTTAGAGAGTTCTGTTAATGGGTACATCTCACGAAAAACACAAGAGAATGTGCACAGGTCATATTTCACCTGCATTGTTTGCTAAAAGAAAATGAAGCTTGCTTGTAGGAGCATTATGAAATGTTGAATTATTTTCAACCTATAACCCAAGAAAATAATTTTCAGCAGTATAATGTAGGAAGAAATAATGTCAAATTATTTAAATTATAACATTTTATACACAATTTTAGTAATTATTATACTACCTTTTATTTATGCTGAATTAAATATACACATCATTGTGTTACAATTATTTTCAGGTCTGTAGTTGTAAAATAGGCTTTTCATTATGTAAAATTTATTTTGATATTTTGATATCAATGACATAATGCAAAGTGTATAAAGAGTACTTGCAGGGGCTGCAAACTCATTTGGCCCATCTGTGAGTGCTTTGTCGTATCTCAGCTGACACACCCAACTAAGAGGAGGAATGGATACTTGAGAAGACTGACGAGAGAGAGAGAGAGAGAGAGAGAGAGAGAGAGAGAGAGAGAGAGAGAGAGAGAGAGAGAGAGAGAGAGAGAGAGAGAGAGAGAGAGAGAGAGAGAGAGAGAGAGAGAGAGAGAGAGAGAGAGAGAGAGAGAGAGAGAGAGAGAGAGAGGAGAGAGAGAGAGAGAGAGAGAGAGAGGCGAGAGAGGCGAGAGAGAGAGAGAGAGAGAGAGAGAGGCGAGAGAGAGAGAGAGAGAGAGGCGAGAGAGAGAGAGAGAGAGAGGCGAGGTGAGAGAGTGGTGGTGGTGGTGGTGGTGAGGTGGTGAGAGAGAGAGAGAGAGAGAGAGAGAGAGAGAGAGAGAGAGAGAGATAGAGAGAGAGAGAGAGAGAGAGAGTGAGAGAGATAGAGAGAGAGAGCGAGAGAGAGAGCGAGAGAGAGACCGCTTTTATTTTCCTAAATCTAACATGTATATATTTTAATAATTTTATTTTTTTATTTTATATTTGAAAGAAAGAAACAATGCATTAAAATGATCAAAAGCGACAGTAAAGTCATTTATGTTATTACAAACTATTTATATTTCAAATAAATGCAGTTCTTTTGATTATCTTCCATCCATCAGATAATTTTGAAGGAAAATGTTTCATGGTTTCCACCAAAACATGAAGCAGCACAACTGTTTTCAACATTGACAATAAGAAATGTTTCTAGGTTATCAAATCAGCATATTAGAATGATTTCTGAAGGAGTATGTGACATTGTGATTCCTATGACATTTATATATATATGTAACGGAGGCCAGCGAGTAGGTGCTGTGCAGGTAAACCTCACTCCCCTGATCTCAAGAGGTGCACTAGTAGCGACTGACGCTAGCGGCTGCATTCTTTAGGCTCCTTGTTAGTGCACCTGCCTCCCATGCAGGAGACCCAGGTTCGAGTACCGCTCGGAGCGAGTGTGGGGGGTTACACACACACACATATACATATATATACATATATATATATAGTAGTCTATTTGTGGGTCACATATATATACATACAGGTGCATCTCATTGTGGGCAGTTTTCTTCCTTACCGTTAGTAAAAAATATCTTCAAAGAGAATCACCACAGCGATTAAACTGGAGTTTGGAATTAGTAAAGCACCATGGCTTAATAAAACATACAGACGCACAGAAATAGAGATAAAAATAGAAAAAAAGAGTGAAAAAACATCTTATCCAGCAAGTATTTAAAGTATGCGTATATGAGCTGAGCACAGTATTTGTGTGGCAGGGTGACCAGATTCCCAGGTTTACTTAGAGCAGTCTCAGTTTCACGAGGTGTGTCCTAGACAAACCAGGAATTGTCCCAACAGCGCTCTTAAAAATGTCCCGTTTCAACTGACTTGCCCAGGAAGAAAATGAAAACACTTTAGACTTAAAGGCAGAGTTCACCCAAAAATGAAAATTCTGTCATCAATTACTCACATCATTCCAAACATGTCTGACTTTCTTTAGGAACACAAGAAAAGATTTTAAAGAACGGTGAGCTCCAAACAACACTACATCCCACTGACATTTTTCAAAATACTTTCATTTGTGTTCCACACAAGAAAAAAATAAAGTCATCAGGTTTGGAACAACACGAGAGAGAGTGAATCATAACAGAGCTGTCGTTTTCGAGTGAACTATTCCTTTATCTACATAATTTCATTATTTAAGACAAGGCACTACAGGCAAATATATTGCTTTTGCAAGCAATGGCCAGTGTTAACAGTTTGGGCTATTTGGCTTTTTGCAAAGTGCTGTTTTAGACAGCTGGAAGATATTACATTACAAAATATTTTTTTGTTTTTGCACTTTATCTATTTGTGTCCATAGATTTAAATTACAATCCATATCTCCTCAAAATGAGTCTGAAATCATACACACCACAATTAACTTTTCTTCTGAAGTTTTTTACCGAGGGGTTTGTTCAGAATACCTTTAAGGGTCATATATTGTACATCTTTCTGGAGTTTTATTTTAGGTTTTGATGTCCTTAAGAATATATATATTTGTGGTATTAATACCAAAAACAATATATTTTTACAGCTCCTCTCTCAGGAGCTCTGCTAAGTACAGGTCAATTTTGGCCTGTCTAATTAATATTCATTAGCCCCTCTTCTGATTGGCCTGTTTTTTTCTGAGTGACGCACGGCCAGGCCAATCACAGGTAACTAGGGTCATGTAAAACGAGTGCATAAAACGAGCAGACTGGACAGAAACGACGTCAAAAATGCTCGCCTTTGAAGCGTGCACTTCTTATCAGAAAAGGTTCAATAAAGTATTGTCTTTTATTGTTGTTATGTATTGTAGGGCTGCATGATATTTTGCATGCGATAGTCATGCGCATCTCGTCAGTAAAGGTGGTTCTGTGATTAGCGGTAAATATCCATCACCTGTTTTCGTCTTTACTGACGAGATGCGCATGACTATCGCACGCATGCAATATATCGTGCAGCCCTAATGTTATGGGCGCGTCAGCAGATTTCTTGCATCTCACGACTATGTTGTGTATGAAATAATGTCTGTGTGCATGTGTGTAAAACAACAAACTGACGATTTATATATAATAATTTGTAATTGTACATACACTCACTGGCCACTTTATTAGGTACACCTTGCTAGTACCGGGTTGGACCCCTTTTTCCTTCAGAACTTAATTCTTCGTGGCATAGATTCAACAAGGTGTTGGAAACATTCCTCAGAGATTTTGGTTCCATATTGTCATGATAGCATCACACAGTCGCTGCAGATTTGTCGTCTGCACATCCATGATGTGAATCTCTCGTTCCACCACATCCCAAAGATGCTCTATTGGATTGAGATCTGGTGACTGTGGAGGCCATTTGAGTAAAGTGAACTCATTGTGATGTTCAAGAAACCAGTCTGAGATGATTTGAGCTTTGTGCATTATCCTGCTGGAAGTATCAGAAGACTGGTACACTGTAGTCATAAAGGGATGGACATGGATCAGCAACAATACAGCAAAAATTCTGACTTCCAGAAATCGAGACTTGTCAGACCAGGCAACGTTTTTCCAATCTTCTATTGTCCAGTTTTGGTGATCCTGTGTGAATTGTATCCTCCGTGTCCTGTTCTTATCTGACAGGAGCGGCACCCGGTGTGGTCTTCTGCTGCTGGAGCCCATCTGCTTCAGGGTTCGACCTGTTGTGTGTTCAGAGATGGTATTCTGCATACCTTGGTAGTGCAATGTGATTGGCTGATTAGCAATTTGTGTTACCAAGCAATTGAACAGGTGTACTTAATAAAGTGACCGGTGAGTGTACATTGTTGCGATTAATTGTGGCTAGATTAACAATGTAGCTGTAAAAATAGTTGCCTGCTGAAATTTAAATGTATATACATCTTCATCATGACTAGATAGACACGGTGAGTTTGTCTTTACTTTACATGTTAGACGTGATCCACCTCATAGTAACATTCCTGTCAGATCGTCCATCTTTTGAGTGAGCATGTAACATTACAGGTCGGCCGATGTGGTTTCGTCTGTTAAAGTGAACCTTTTCGACATGTTTCCGTGTTGTTGTTGTTGCTCAGCATGGCATGGATGTGATGTTGTCTGGGGGTTTGGCAAAAAGGAGGGTGGGCGGTTCTCGGGATGGTGACTAGTAGTTCAGACATCACATTTGTACGGAAATCTCAACGCCTCGTGAAAAAGCACAGCTACTTTATGCAGGCTGTGTGTATTTTACTGTGGACTGACTGTTTTGAAACTTATATGGTAGTTACATAGCCCCTAGACCTCAGTTATCATGAAATTTCAGTTGTGTCAATATGGGACCTATAACTCAGTAAACCATGACTTGTCGTGACAGTGCAGGACAATTCATGGTGATGAAACAATTCAACATAATAATAAAACAAGAATTTTGAACCTGCCTTTAACCTGCCTACAAATGTCTGTTCTGGAAATGTATGCAAATTAGTGCATATTTAATTAGATAATGCTTCATCTGCATAATTAAATATAACATTTCAGAAACCTTGTATTATGCAAAATGTTTGCAATTCTTAATATAATCAACCAACTGAGGAACTATGGTGAAAGCTATTAGTTAAATGTTTTACCCTATTCACCTAGAGTGTCTTCATTATGATCGTGCCATCATGATCTCACCGCTACCGTATCACAAACACGTGGAAGACGTGACATAGTCCCAGAGCAGAGGGACTCACGATTCCTCCCCGGAGCTGGAAAGTAACAGGTGCTTGATTTGATTCCAGTTTGGTTGCGCTCAACCCATCTGTTTACAGGTACAAAGTCTATGGTGTTTTCACATAGACGTTACGGAGAGCACAAAGGCTGCTCTATTGCTTGTCCGATCGGATACGTTAACGATTAACCGCTGAGAAACGAGGTACGGTATTGATGTAGGGAAACAGATAGTTGTTTATTATATAGTGTGTACACACGGTGGACTCACAAAAATGAGTTGCAATAGAAAGCGTGTCCTACCTATTTCCCTTGAAGAGTGTGGAGTCCACAGCATTGGGTGGCTGCAAGGGCGAGCACAATGGGATGAAGGCCGACCCGACGACATTCCCACTGCCTTTCGCTCCCCGAAATATGGCCGCTTTCTCCCCGAGGCTGCGCGTCTCATCCAGGGAGTCATTCATAGCACTCACGGAGCCAGGTTACATCCAGCAGCTCATCTGGAGCACAAGACAGGACAGACACCATCAGGACAGGCCCGGAAAATAGTGTGTTTGTGTGTGAAGTAAACACGCTCCTGCCGCTGCTACAAAAACACACACGCGCATGCACACACACTCCGCCTGTGCTGCCCCTGCATGGCAGGCTGTCCCAGCCTGGGAAGTAGATCCCTCCTTCCAAAACATGATCCGCAATAAAGTTATTTTTAACTCTATGACTCCTGAATGAGCTTGGCTGGCTCTTGCACACGGCTTCAAAAACTCTCGCTTCTGTTTCCCTCGCAGACCTGCTCAGACAGACAAAAGGTTTCTTGGTTATTGGTATGCAACGTAGATCAGTAATGAGTGCTGGAGGTCGGCCAGACAGTAAAACCTACTGTTCCTTTGTCATGGACTTTCCTCTACTGCCCTGCACCCACAGCTGCTCTGAAGCCATGGCGTGGAGGTTGACCTCCTCAGATAAGATGCAGCGTGTATGTTCAGGACGTATGAAGAGACCTGAACTGATAACAGGAGCACTTCATTATGGGGAAAATAGATAATTACAACTTTATCTAAAAATTCAGGCATTTCCTTGCAATTCTGAGTTTACATCTCGCAATTCTGACTTTTTTCTCTGAATTCTAAGATTATGGGCCAAATTTACTAAACAGGGCGAATTAGTGCAAGAGCGCAATTCCAAAACAGCGCCGATGGATAGGTGTAGAAATTTCTGCGGGTGATTTACTGACAATGCGCAAATTAAAGAATACAGACGCAACATCTCATTTACATATCAACCAATGCAATCTACCAAGTGCAGAACAAATTATCATAAGCATATGTTCAGATTCAGATAATGTGTTCTTCTGGCATTCTAAATAAATTCATATGTGTGAAAAAAAAAAGAATTCTTCCACCACACTCTGTTTTCTGTGGTTCCTTCTCCTAGTAACAACAAATGCAGCCATTTCAAGTAGGGCTGGCTCGGTTCTGAAAAAAACCCACTTTTTCAGAACCGATACCCATCCGATACCAAAAATTCTGAGTATCTGCCGATACCGATCCGATACAGTTTTTTTAAATCAGTGTAGAATTTCTATATCTCAGTGTGTGTTGACCTGCTCATCACTCTTTTGTGTTCTACACACAATCTACTAAAAATAGACAACTTTACTGTAAAGAAAACAACAACAAATGAATGAATATGTAATTATAATCTATGACAAAAATACTTTTATAAACTAGGTTAGTGGATAATTTAGTAGCAATATGTACTCTAGAAAAATCATGAGCACAATCATTTTATAAAATCTAATAGTGGAAAAAAAAATATTGGGGAACAAAGAAAAGTGAATAAGTCTATGATAAATCTGGTTAAAATTATATATTGCTCTTTGTATTGTTGTAAAATACATTCATGGAAAACAAGTAATATATTTATATATGCTGTAAACTTAAAATACATTTATTTTAAACATACTGCACAGTGATGAGACAGCACCATATGACAGATGAGATGAACAAGAAAGGCTATTAATAATCTTTCATTGCGCAAAAATATTATAATACTAAAGGCTCCAATACAGAGCACTATAAAGCACTGTGTATCCCGTGCACAGAATGATGCGCTTGAATCAACACTGAGTCACAACGCTCTGTATTCCGCATAGAGAAGTTCAAAGCACAAAGGAAAGAGATATTAATGCGTAGTGTATTAAATCTGTGCCACAGTTTATTGAGACTTATCTTTTAACTGTTTTAAATGTAAGTTACTGTGCATGTGAAGAACCATTCATAGTGCTCTCTACAACAGTTTTGTGATCTAACAGACACCCGTAGAAAGTAACATGATTTAGAAACAGCACGAGACTCTAGCTAGATAAAACTATTTTATGCAAACCATTGAACTTTATTTAAAAAATCAAGTATAATAGGAACAGTGGAAAGAGTTTATCGACTCTAGTAACCGAATGTGGCACGCAGTTTGAACGCAGGATGAAAGAGAAGTGTTTACGTGAACTTGACTTAAATATGCATCTGTACTTCACATTAAACTATGTAACGGCTTCAGAACACTTGAAAACTTTATGGTGTTTTATAATGTGTCAGTGGCTTTTGTGGGGCTTAACAATAACACAATAGTAGCTCTGCAGAATATCGAATTTGGATGGGTCTCATCAGACTGATACCCCGATCCAGCAGAAAATGCCAACATTGAAGTGATACCGATCCTGAATATTGGATCGGCACCCCCCCCCTAATTTCAAGTCTAAAACATTTTGTTTTTGGGGAGTTAAATAACGGCACAAATGCCAGTAATTTGACGAGCGCAAACATTAGTAAATCGCGCAGCGTGATTCATTTTAATACTCTCCTCCCATAAATTTTGCATCTGACAACTCCTACAAACATATTCAGTAAGGTGAGGTAAAAATAACTGTCCTTGCCTTTTCAGCGCTAATTCTTCACGGTGTGTCCTTAGTAAATCCTTACAGTACTATTTTAATGGCAAAAGACAGTTAGCGCTGGCGCAAGCTGGTAGTAAATCTGGCCTTATATCTCACAATTTTGACCCTTTCTCTGGATTCTGAGATCTCACAATTCAGTGTTTTTTTTAGATTAAGTTAAAATAATGTTAAAATACTATTTCTATTTACTTGTCGTTATTTGCACCTCAGCA
The DNA here is from genome assembly GCA_027564155.1 of Gymnocypris eckloni scoliostomus. Taxonomy (NCBI): domain Eukaryota; kingdom Metazoa; phylum Chordata; class Actinopteri; order Cypriniformes; family Cyprinidae; genus Gymnocypris; species Gymnocypris eckloni. Next base: position 14,804,362 of record CM050425.1, on the reverse strand, counting down.
CGCAAATAGTCAGTACAAGTACTCAAGACACTTGTGTGTCTGTGTTTGTGCAGTTCATTTTGAGCATAAGAATATGTAGGTCAGAATAACCACAATAAGAACAGATGGGAATTATTACATTTATCACTTCTTTATTTTTTAGTCTCTGACAAGCTATAAAAGATGTTCTCTGTTTTTACAGCAATCTTTAGGTTTTTATTCATAGTGTCAATTTTTGCCAAAATGCATGGAAACCAATATTCAAACCAGCAATCAAAACATAATATTTTGTGTTCTGCAACAGAAGGAAATTCAAAAAGGTTTAGAATGAAATGAGGTATAAATGAGTATAAATGATGACTGAATTTTCAACTGAAGACTTCAGCATCCTAACTAACTTAACCAGACCCAACCATGTTGTTTGATCCACCAGCTTGACCAACACCAAACCAGCATAAACTAGCATGATCATGTCATGTTAGTGTGAACAACACAGGAGACCGGACGACATTGGAAGATGAAAAAAAACACTGAAACATAGAAGTCATACAGGTTTGGAATGACAAGGATGAGAAAATGATGCATTATTACTAAATTAGTAAATCAAGGACCATGGTTGCTTTAATTTAGAATGAAAGAATTGGCTGCTTTTCAGACAATGAATGTGAATTTGACTTGAATTGGCCCCAGAGGAAGTTGAATGGGAAATAAATTGGACTGATGGGAAATTGTATTTATTAAACCGTAAATTAAAGGAATTCAGTGCAACTTTGAAAAATAAAGTGTTCTTCAACTTAAATTCCACATAAATGTATATTTTGTTCACAAAATGAGTATATATATATAAATATACATGAGTATAAATAAATCTAAATTAAGGTATAAAACATTTCAAGCTTTCAAACAAGGATTGTCAAGCCATCACTCAACGTGTCTTGAAGTTGACAAACCTTTTCTTATTTAAAAATTATACTAGCTATAGGAATGTCTTATTTTGAGAATTTTGATTTCATTCTACATTAAATTCAAATTGCTATTTTGCATTATGTTTCCTGCCTCAATTCAAATTCATGAACTGAATTCTATTTTAAAAAGCATTTTCAGTTTCATCTGCACGCTCTGAGGAGCTAGTCGTTTATTATATATGAACACAGACACACGGTGGCTTCTTCTACTGCAGTAAATTACCTTTTATTAGTGATATTTGGCACCAGTTTATTAGGAAGTGATGATTTAGTTCTCTTCGTCTTGCTGGATGGAAACAGTGCTCCATTCGTAAATGTGTTATGCAATATTCCAATTTTGCGCATAAACTAAATTTGTGACCTTGGATGGAAACAAATAGCTAACGGCGCTGGGAAAACTTACTGAAATTAACGACTTCCTGTTTGTCACTTTAGATTACAAATACCTCACAACCAGCCCAAAGAATGAAGGTAGATAAGAAAGATAAGAGATCTGAACCCTGCTATCAGATGAGATAATGATGTTCTCTGTTATCATGTGTCAACATCTGTCTTCATTACCAATTTACCTTTCAGATCAAGTATTAATGAGCTGCTCTTTGGTCAAAGTCCTTCCTGCCAGAGTTTCACAGCAGGATGAAATAAGCACAAAGTTAAAGCTCTAAATTATTTGTAGCAGTCATGTTTATAGCTCAGCTCCCAGGGAAAGTATGCTGGAGGACTATTACAATACAGTTTTAAACTTTAGTGCTTTTTCCACATTTGCTGTACTGACTTTTCATCCACCCACATAAGAGCCAAACTGCTCTGAGGTGATTATCCATGATTATGACATCCCTGAATGTACATATACTTCACAAATTATGGATCCACTGATACCGATACTGGCATCATTATTGGGTCTCATACTGTGCTCTTGTACTCATTTGTCTGTTGCATAAACATTGCATCATAAATAAAGACAGAAGAACAAGATGTTCTAATATTTGTAAAACAAACTGGAACACAGTGAAAAGGAAAATGCAATTTTATGTACTTCAACTTTCCAACATGAAGCATTTGTTACTGTCAGTTATGCAAAGCAAAATACTACATGGTTTAATGCTTAATGCAGAGTTGGTTGATGCAATGAGTTGTGATGTAAAGAACTTGAACTTTTCTGTTTGGCAAATTCATTTTGATTGATCTTAGGAAATATTCTAATATTTTGAGATACTGGATTTTGATTTTTGACTATCATGAGCTGTAAGCTTTAATCATCAAAAAAAAACATTTTTAAATGGTTTACTTTATATGTATTGAATCTAGAATATATAAAAGTTTCCTTTTTTGAAATGTTACAATTAAGGGTGTGCGTGCGATATGACGATTTTTGATCGTGGACGATAAAAATGTCTCCAAGATCTGCTTTCAAAGAAATATCGTAGTATGGTGCTACAGCGCACATTCTGTCAGTTACAGTTCTGGTGCCGCCGTATCAATATACTGTACAGCGTGACATGCATTCACATCATTGTTAACTCAGCGGTAGAGTTACACTCACGGACCACTGCACTTATTCGCAATCACAAAAGTACATAATTTGCGTGTTTTAAAGCCTTGCCGGTTAAGCTTTTCATTCACGCGCTGGTCTGATGCGCCTTTTCTGAGCGCTGCGGACACCTGAAGCGCACGCACTAAAAAGCATGTCTAACAGCGCCTGATTACTCAACTAAGTTATCTTTTGAGCTAATACTGTCAAAACACACAAGGTTTACATATAGACAGGTTATGTCTAAAATGAAAGTTAACAGCTGAGAGAGAAACTTCGCCTACTTTGGCCTAAATATCCACCATTCTTTTATTTTTTGTTATTCTTTGTCTTTATAATGGGTCAATTAGTTTGGCTATAAAACCAACATGACAAAGAATCGTGATAAAATCGTGAAATCAGGATATTTCTAAAAACAATCGTGAGAATATTTTTGCCATATCGCCCACCCCTATGCACCTCTATGTATCTATGTATGTGTGTGTATATATATATATATATAATACTCACAATTAAAATGAGCAAACTGCACATCACTATTCACCTGTATTTCTCTTGTGTTTCAACAAGGGTATTTACATAAGCCTCATCACCCAAACTTTGCTGGGTCTAAGACAAGGGCACCGGACAGCATGATGCTCCCAAAATAGTTGCCGGGCTGAAACACATTCTTGTGTTATCAGTCAATGCAAACGCTTTCTAATTACATTAGCGGGGCGTAAGAGGCACAGCTATTTCAGTTCACTCTCTCGTATGCGGCCCTACATGACAGCAACTGCAACAGCCACAGGACAACACAAAACGTGGGTTCAAAAAGCTGACGATGAGGAGGAAAGACAAGGCCAGAGCGACTGCGACGTGCTGAATGAAGCCTGTGCTGATGGATAGCCATATACGTGCATTCAAGCTGATCATCTTACCTTTCCATATCTCAGCGGTTATGGGTAAACAAATCTCTCCCAGCAGTCACAGCCAGTATTCAGTGTCATTTTTGTTGCTGAGCAAAATCTACTTATGTGCATTGACTGGTGTTCACTGCACCATTATTTACTGAGAAATTACTGTCAAAATTATTACAAAAGACCCCTTTTTGGCGTATTTACATAAAACACAATGTGCAGCAAAAATACATACAGATCAGTCTTATTTTAGTATTGATGATATAATATTATAGTTTTTATTAATAGTTTGAATATATTTTTATTTTCATATTTTGTTTTTATTTAAAGTTTTGTTTTACCATTTGTATTATTATTATTATAAATATGTCTATATATATTAGTGCTGTCAAAATGATTTAACGCCGTTAACGCAGGGGCGGAGCTAGGGCTGGCCACCCCACTCACAGCTGCTACTTCTGTTTCTTTTTTCTTGACAAGGAGTGCATTTATTCAGTCGTGGCAAGTCTTTACGAACAAACATCAAACTGGAGATGTTTCAGACGTGCGTCACATGCTTCCACTTCAGTGTAAGGCGTGAGACAAACGAGCGCGGAAACGGTCCTGTGCTTGTAGTGCGCGCCCTTGCATGCACAAATGCGCCAGCGCGTGCTGTAGCCTTTATCATTTCATATCAAAGCGAGAAATAAACTGAGAGCATGCAAAGTCGTGGTCAGTTAAGACATGAAGTTACCAAAAAGGTGATTAAAGCTGCCTCAAAACTGCGCGTGCATGTAATATGTTATATGAGTCACATTCAGGGGCACCTTAAGATAACCAGAAGCCCCTGGGCTGCCCCCAGAAAACATTTTTGTTTGTTTTTTAGCTTCCTGACAATTATTTGTCAAATTTCGTTTTGTTTTCTTCTAGTTAATATGCCAGTTTACATTCACAACACTGTTCTGCGTAAAATGTGAATATAAGTGAATATGCAAATTCACTTTTTGTCACAAGGTGGTGCTTAAGAACAGCAGAATATAGCCGCTACAAACACTATTACAGAATTTATACGGAGGTCATATGAAAAGAAAATGCCATCAAAACTTTCCTGGCTGAAATTTGAGTTTACAGGTATGATTAGAACACCATAAATCACACAAAATATTAGTTATTCATCATCATTAGAACGATACAACACGACATGTTGCATAAATGTGGATTGTTTGGTGATTTCTAAATGCGTTTTTATTTTGAAACATGCCATGCTCACATTTAATTAATTAAGTTACAGCCGTATAAAGTTTAATAATCACATTTAAGCAATAGGACGATTCCTTTATTTCATCCCTGGATTTAAAATTGAGACTTTGAAGCAGTACCTTAATCTAAAACCTTCAGCTGACACATAGATTAACGTTACATTCACGCAAGTTACTGAACTCGCACTGTGTGATGTTACAGAAAGCGGTCCGATCCAGTTCCTTTCACACAGCAGCGTTGTTTCTCTTGTTTTTACTAATCAGCATCTTGATATGCCACACCTGTGAGGTGGATAGATTACCTCGACAGACGAGAAGTGCTCACTAACACAGATTTAGACCGATTTGTGAACAATATCTGAGAGAAATTGGCCTTTTGTGTACATTAAAAAAGTCTTAGATCTTTGAGTTCAGCTCAGGAAAAATGTGGGCAAAAACAAAAGTGTTGCGTTTATAATTTTGGTCAGTGTACATAACAAATAACAACAAAGGCCTGTAGGGGGCGCCGACGACCTGAGGATTTGTTTTACACATTACTGCGAGATCTAATCCTGGTTTAATATTGACCAAGCACCATTTAATTCAAATGTCCACTTAATCTTTAATATTTGTCCATTTCTTTAGGACAGAACTGCTATAGTAACTATAATTAAATGAATATGTGGACATCAAAACATGTAAACACAGAGTGAGGGTTTGAGCTTTTATTTTGAAATTGCGATGTATTCTCCTGTGTTTGTGTAGGTTTACAAATTATTTAACTTACGAATCTGATGAAATGGCGCATGTTGTGTTTCCAGATGAACGTTATAATAAACACAAACTTACAACAACATGCAGAGATGGAGTTTGAGACGCTCCACACATGTAAATGATAACAGTTTCTGTGGAGCTACTGTGAACGGAGCAGCTGTGAGACGCACGTTAAGTTACGTAACCTATACGCATGTTAATAATTAAAGCACATATAATTATTGAATTAAATCATAGCGTTTGTGAATTCACAATTATGCTTAATTATGATTTTTAAATGGGTTTAATATATCATGCAGCCTTGGGAAACAGTCTAATAATGTGTTTTATGGATTCTCGTCCGTGAAATGCGCCACTTCCGATATTTTGCCGGTTAGTCGACACGAGCAAAATGAAGTCGACGATTTAAAAAAATCGACTAGTCGACTAAAATCGATGAATCAAAAAAGGTCAGATAATCATTTTGTAAATAATACTATTGTAATCTGGTACGAAGCCCATAAATATCTTAGAGACCTCCCAGTACTTTCCCGCTTCTCTCCTATCTGGGGAAATGATCATTTCAGCCCAGCTAAAAAAGATATGGGGTTCAAAATGTGGATGAATAAGGGCATGATCAGAATTAAAGATGTGTATGAAGATAATATACTACAGTCATTTGAAAGTCTTGTTGTGAAATTTCACATACCTCAGAAACACTTGTTTAAGTATCTGCAACTTAGAAGTTTTATTACTACTTGTCTTAAAGGTTCAACACAACTTCCCCCATTGTCAATATTGGAGAATTGTACATTGCAAGACTGCTAGAGCAAAGGGTGGATAACCCAGTTATATAACATACTAAGAAGTAATCAGAAAGATTGCTCTGAAGTTAAAAGACAAGCATGGATCCAAGATATGAATATGGATATTTCAGAAGATGACTGGAATAAAATTTGTTTAAATGCACAAACACAAACTTTGAACTCTCGGTTAAGACTCTTACAATATAATTGGGTAATGAAAACATATATAACCCCTGTAAGATTAAATAAATGTAATCCTGATATTCCTGATCTGTGTTTTAAATGTGGTAAGCTTCAAGGTACATTTTTCCACTGTGTATGGGAATGTGAGGGAGGTACAGAAATTGTGGATAGATGTATCTAATTATGTTTCTCAATTGACTTCCTCTCCAATTCCTCTAAATCCTGTACTATGTGTATTGAATATGTATGAAGATGAATGCTCTCTGCCCACTAAGGAAAGAAAACTTGTACATTGTGTCTGTTACAAGCTAGACGTTCCATTGCCCTGTGCTGGAAAAATACCAAATGCCCTACCATTGGTTTATGGCTGAAAAACTTAATATCATGTTTGGCTCTTGAAAAACTCACATATGTAATAAGAAAGAAACCCTCTGAATTTGATGTTATCTGGAAGGTATTTTTGAACTTTGTTAAAAATTGAGATATTGAAGATGCTTTAGATGTGTGAAGCTATTGATTGTAAGAAGTGTATTGTATTTATTATAATTTGTTTAACTGCATATATTTGGTAAATAAGTAATTTATTTTATTGTTAAGGAATATTTTTAATTTAATTATTTTTTTTCTGCCGGAGGTAATGTAGGGGGGAAGATGTTGAGCTTTTTGTAAACTTTGTAAAAACTCAATAAAGACATGTTATATAAAATCGATGAATCAAGACAGCACTAATCATAATGCATGTGTAATCTCTCTGAGTGTTTGGTCATAGAGTTAACTGAAGGAGAATAAACAGAAACCTCCTGAGGGTTTAATTTAGTGTTCCTTTGCTGGCTTTCTTGTAATGATTAATGCTGAGAGGAGATGTCAGAAGTAGATCAGCAGCAAACAAACACTTCTGCTGCTGTTTTCTCCCCATCATGACGCCGCAATGCGTGTATCGTTATCAACTAATGCCGCAGACAGTCAGAGCACAAACCTGACTCCATAAGCAACACATCTGCTGTCTGTTTCCCGCTTGTGCGTTTGCTTTGGGTGTGAAACACAAGGCCACTGCTAAATCAAACAATCTGACTTCACATACACCTCTACATATATCAGGTTACAGATTAACATCAAACAGGCACGATGGAGGTTTCTCCATTGAAATTTAACTTCGGATTCAACCTGGATTTACGGAACAGAAACACAAGCCATCAGTCAATCATAGTCCAAACAAACCCACAGGAAAAACCTCACATCTCTTCCAGATCTCGACTCTATCTCCTGGATGGCAATGAGGCTAAATGAAATTAAAATAGAAACTATTGCCTGCTCCTCAGAAAGAGCCCATCGTTTAGAGTTTCAGGAGATCTCAGATGTGGCTGTGTTCAGTAGGGTTATTGATATGAATTTATTCATATTTTGAATTCATTTTATATTGTTTGTTTTCATTTTAATAGTTTTTTTTAATATGTCTATATAGATTTCATTCATTTCTATTCCGGTTTTAGTATTAGATAATCAAGATAAACTAAATGAAAATGAAAAATGTTGCCTTGGCAACTAGAAATAAAATAAGTTTACATTTTTTATATTATTTCAAGTTGCAAAAATGTTTATAAAAGTTTTATAGTTTTAGTGGTCAGAATAGCATACTAACATACTCATCTCACTATCTCTGCGGTGTATATATATATATATATATATATATATATTTTTCGAATATTGATATTCTATTTAATTATGTGATAGGTTGTGTGTATTTTCTGTGTGTACCATGACAATAAAGACTGTGATGGCGTGATTTTGTCACTTGCCATACTATGGTCACTAAAGTATCATTGCATGCTTTTTTTACTTGTTTGTTTACAAATGTCATTCAAAACTATACAATAACAACTATTTCAGACATGCGTGTTGTGTTCTGTTCTGTGTGAACAGAATGAATGAATAAATACATGAAGTATGTCTAACTATTGGCAAGTAACTTTAGCAATAATTCATCTATATTATATTTATATATATACAGATAAATCAACAGGATATTTATTTGTTTTATTTGAGCATTTCTGTTCCGTCCTCCACAAAAATATACTGATCAGGCATAGTGTATTTACAGAATTTGATATGCAGGCCGATTGTGAACAATAGCCTGTTAAGCAATATTTGTGAGCAGTAAACAACTCAAAATAATAAACCAAAGTTAACAACGATGCACTGAAGTGCTTCTCTGCCGTTTGCTGTTTCAGAAATGACAAATTATTCAAATTATTCGTTTTTGCTGAAATAATAACGTAATATTCCACTGGTTGATATAAATATTTATATGCAAAATGTGTTAAGTTGTTTTCGTGTTAAATGTGAAGAATGACAGGTTGATGCACTTATTATTATTTTGTATATTTATGTTATATGTTTTGTAATATTCATTGATATTAATCAGATTTAAGATTTTCTTTTTAATAATATTAATGTCCATGTTCATTTTAAAATAGAAATGTCCTAGCCTTATGAGCAGTTGATGTCAGACTGTTCTGTTAATAAATGCCTATCGGTTATATTATATGTTTCAGCACTCATACTTACAATCGTTAATTTTCTTGGGTTAGATAGACTATTCTCTAATTAATTAAACAGTTTGTTATCATACAGATTGAAAGCCTGGATGGTCTCTCTCTCTCTCTCTCTGCATTGTGTGTGTGTGTCGCTGTGTACATGCCAGTGCGTTCGAATAATCGAATAATACCCAGTGATTATCGAATATTACTTTTGCTTAAAATGCCCACTAATATTATAGTGTGTGTGTGTGTGTGTGTGTGTGTATTTTGAGAGGATGCATATTTTCATAACTAAGATATTCTTTATTTGCCAAGAGCATATGAACTATACACAACAATAAACTGAGCTTGACTTGACTTTCCATCTCTAGTGTGATTAATGAACCAGAAATAATATCAGTTGTGCTTTCTTGACTCATTACTTGATTGGACTAACACACTCATATATAAAAAAAAACGGAATTATTGCAATATTGATATTAACTGGATGTCACTCCCATGCAACATAATGAGGTCATGCAACAATGATGTAGTAGATTACGGTTTACATAATGCATACTAACACACTTACTAGGGTTAGAAAACAGTATGCAGAATGTACAGCACTGTATTCAACAAGTTGTATGTTGGTCAGTCATCCATTGTGAATACAACTCATCTTAAACGACTTCAAAATATCACAATCTGCAATTATCAAATTTCTCAAAAGTAGCATTTATAATGTTGCAAAATATTCAACACTGATGATAATAATCAGAAATATTTATTGTGCAGTAAATCAGTATATTATAATGATTTCTGAAGATCATGTGACACTGAAGACTGAAGTAATGATGCTGAAAATACAGCTTTGATCACAGGAATAAATTACATTTTAACATATATTCAAAAAATAGTTAATTTAAATTGTAATAATATTTCACTGATTTTACTGCATTTGTGTTCAAATAAAACACAGCCACAGTGAGCTTAAAAGTCTTCTGTCAAAAGCATAACTCCAAAACTTTAAAACATAGACAGAAATTATGAGCTGATCTATGTATAATTGTATATTATATACATTATATATAATTGTATACTCTTACTATACGTCATCAACGGTCTCATGTGCACCTATATTTGTTATAACAATTTTCAGGGTTGATCCTTGAAGTCTACACTAAAGACATTAAGTGTTCATCAGTGTCAGAGGTCACAGCAGAAATACAAGCTGTCGTTAGCATCGCTAGTGTCGTCTGCAGTAATTATTAGATTAACGAGATCCCGCAGGGGAGCGAACACATCATCTCTGCTTACAGCTCAGCATTCGTGCATCTGAGCTGTGAAGGACGGCCAGAAACACTTATTCTTAGACCGTCACGTACCACTATAATTGCACGTTAGAGACTCGACACACACTTTAACCACCTTTTGAGTCGTTTGACCTTGAAAGTGCCACTAGATGAAGTCCACTAGAGCTTCATCACACATTCGGTTCAAGCCCCATAGACTTCCATTGAAAGAAGGACTTGGGAATGGGCCTTTTAGATATCTCGTTTACTAACGACTAGCGATATCTTAAAAGTTGGATATATAATGCATCCTCCTTTTTCCACATACATACAATACTCTCACCTAAAGCAATATATATAGCAAATCTCATCTTTTATTTTGATGCAAAATGTAACTATACTATCACCCAGCTCTTTATATAAAGTTGATATAATTATGACCAACTTTATCTGCATTCATAAAGTATACTAGCGTAGATTAATTACAATGTATGGCAAATCTCAACTGCTTTATTGCTTGGATTGTCAAAAGTATAAACTATATCAAGCAGATATTTTAAAGATTGTGAAAAGTGCTATACAAATGAATTTGTCTTCACAAAAAAATTATGAAATTATTGGTATACTATACAGTATACAATATACAGTAAATATCAGTGTATTTTGACTTTTTCTATAACAAAATAGAACTTTAACTTTGTTCTTTTAACAAAACTGCTATAAATATGATTTCACTTAAAGGTAAATGTTCATAAACATAGGCAATAAAGTTGATGATCTTATTTTGTCTGGCATATTGCGCAGAAATATATACATACAGTGCAACTTTGGTTTGATTATAAGATGGAATTTTAGGAACAATTAAAAAAGAATTTTAATGGCAAAATGAAACAATTTTAATGCACCTTCTTACTATGATTGTGTTCCAATTAATCAAACTCAATAAATAAATGTGAATTGTGACAATATCCACTATAATTCTATATAAATAACCTCCATATCTTGCTCTGCCAGAAATTGTGTTGTTCTGTTAAATATTATTCTAGAAACTTGATTGATTTGAATCTATAAATATCTTGTGAATTCATCGTATGCATTTATATCAGTGATTGACCCTAAAGGGTGTTGTGAAACAGAAACTGGGTCGAATACTAAAAGCCACTGGTGTACATGCAGTGAGCAGTCGGTCTCACACAGCTGGAGAACGTCCCGGGACAAAAACCGGTTTCTGGAATGCATCTGTTCTGTCCCACTGTAAATCACTGACACATTCCCAGCATGCATTCTTCACATGTTTCACTTCTCCATGTCATCTTCAATTGCTTAGATTTGTTTCCTTTCAGTTTTTGTTTGAAGAGTCAGCAAAAGCAGTGAAAGCCGGTTATCTAAAACGTCATTCAAAATAGAAATATTCTGCCTCATAAATGAGACCTAATGTAGGATATAACTAAAACAACATTATATACACATTTTATATACTTCTATATAATTAGTTAATTATTTTTTTTGATTTGGTGTAAGGAAACATTAAATGAACATGTATAAAAAAATAAAAACCTGCAGAGCTGTATTATCAGCGCATGTGAGCAGAGCATAGCGGGGAGCAGATAGTGAAGGAGATTTGACCACAGCATGTCACAGCACAGCAGCGCTACTGCAAACAGGTACAAGTATACTAGCGCTACATACACATTTCTTGTCTGCGCGTTATTGGAGCGGACTTAGCTTTTCCGGTATTGTATTCCAGTTACTCGAGTTACCATTTCAGCCCTAAAAAAGTTACTCACATTCTTTTTCCAAATGTTCTTCTCATTCTCTCTTCAAAAGTAGCATCATATTTAACCAATGAAATACAAGGCTAGATTAACAACGAAGGATAAGAACTTAAGTCTTACTGTTTTCTTGGGGAGTTACAGGTAGTTCTCTCTTCAAAAAGTTAGCACGGCACGAGGCAGCATCACGTGTTGCTTGCAGACATGACTGTATATTAATTGGCCGATGCCGATTAATTAAAAAATTCAAAAAATCGACCGATCAATCGGTCGACCTCTAATTGCATACAGTAAACATTTTGCTCTATGATTCTATATAATTTTTCATTTAATTTTCAATGCAATTCTAGTCTTGTTACAAGATTGAAAAACTTAAAATGAATTATAACGCCAAAATGAAGCTATATTTAATGCACCTTCTTATTGTGCTCCAGTCAAACAAACAAACAAACAATGATTTAAACGAATTACTAAAATGAATATTAAGGTGCCATCATGAATCCCCTTATTTTACAATCCCTCTCCTCCATTCAGGCAGTAACATTAACGTTTAATGATGCAGTCGATCCAAGCTTCAGCCTGTGTTTTCTCATTGAATACCATGTTTCACTCAGAAATTTGCCAGATTATCGAAGCAAAATATGAAAAGAAATTCACAATGACCTTCCATCCCTAGCAGAAAAATACTTGTGTGTGCCGGGTTAATATCTCTGAACAATACATACAGTATGTGGATATATATGGAATGGTAAATATTAATGCAATCTAAATGCTGCTTCCTTTTGTCCTTGCTAATCTTTTAATGACTGAATGATACGAGTCGTTTTAATAAGCCAGGTTACATAACCATCAACAATTCCATTCTCTAAAGTCATATCATTCAATCACTGCATTATAAATCACACTCTTTTATCAGGAGATAAACGGCAAGCCTTTGAACATTCACTAAGCATGCAACCATCTAAAGAATTCATGAAATATTGATGCTGATAGTTGACAAAGGCATGCGGATAACCAGTTCTTAACTAACTAAAGAGAGAAATGCTACAGAGTGTGTTTACTTTGCAATCCTGCTTTAAACAGAGGAAGCTTTGAACAGTATTCCTGGTTTTGTCTCATGTTTGGGTCATTCATGTTATGCAGCACCTAACATTTAAATGCTTGAATTGTGTAATACATTTTTTGCATTACGTAAAATTCTCATCACACTCAAAAAAAAAAAAAAAAAACACAACTAACTTTAAGATTTGTGTGTTTGCTTGTATTTGACAGCCATAAGAAATAAAAAATAAGAAAGAGGCAGTGGTGGAACGAGTACTGAATATGTGTACTTAAGTACAGGTACTGTTACATTGCTGAAATAATACTCAATTACAAGTAAAAGTACTGGTGTCAAAACAGTACTCAAGTAAAAGTACTACAAATTACTCTTCTCAAAAACTACTCAGAGTACTAGTTACTTTTTGGCCGGCGATATTTAATGATTTTATTCATATCAAAAATCTATGTGTATAATAGCTGCTTTGAACAAAACCCACTTTTAACTTATTAGCAAACTACGTGAATTAGTGGTCATGATACGGGAATTTATAACTTCAATACCTTGAAAAATATTAGTATTAAGGTCCCCATGAACCGGAAGTAGCTTAAATATGTAATATTAATTAAATAGTGCTCATAATTTTTTTTTATGAGCACTATTTTTGATTTCATGACAACTTTAATAATTTTTAATACCACTGGCAAAACTACCACATACTGTATCTGCCATATAGGTATTTTAATATCTCACTATCTTTACACTACATGTAAACATCTGTTATGTGAAATATATTATTCAGGTCGGTACTAAATAAACAATAGCATGCATTTTGTATGATCCCTCTTACTTGGTAAAATAATCAACATTTTACAGATTCTGCAAACTTTTGACTTCAACTGTATGTTTCTTTATTATATTAATTTAACCATTTCAATAATAATAATACAATTAAATAACAATAATAAATACCGGTATTCATATTTTTATTTGACAATATAAAAATAATAATAATAATAACGATAATAGCTATTATTAGGATAAAATAAAACTAATATGATCTCCATCTTTAAAAACTGTTTTTATAATATTTTATGCAATATAGTAAAACATGATGAAAACATAATGCATAAGAGGAATGACCTGTTTTATGTTCCTAACACCAGTGGAGCGACGGCTCATTGAAGGTCAAAAGCTGACTGTTTCAAAATAAGATTTGTTTTATAGTCATGAAATGCACAGCACATTTAAACCACATACATGCTCTTTGTGCAAAGCGACGCTCCGTGAAGCCAGCTGCCCGTGTAAATGCTTTGCAGGAACCGGTTGAGGAGTGACTTATCACAGTCTTTTCATTGAAGTGCATGAAGCAGGGCCACACAAAAGAGTGGCAGGACATACAAGAGCAGATAATTATAGCCTGTAGCAGAAGCTCAGACACCCACATGCGCTCCATCACTACATTCACAAACACTGCCCTCTAATGTGGCATTAACATGCAATCTTGTTACTAACACACATTTTGTAGATCGCAGATGAATGAAGACGGATCACGGATGTGAATCAAACTGAGGCTGCAGTTACTGGTACATACTAACATTTGTACTCCTCCTTGATTAAAGCACAGTGTAAACACTTTTCATTCTTTATCAGAAGCCCATACGACCATTTCAGTGGTAGATTTCAAATAAGTGATCAAAATATAATCACTTTTTCATGTTTATGCAAGTTTTTAATTACATAGTTAGTGTTTGCAATGCATATTAACATTCTGGTTACTGTTTGTCCTAAATTATTACAAACATGTGATAAGCTAATGAAAGAAAATAAGAAAAACATGTTTTCCCCAATTCAATATGACTACAGAGTAACAATAATAATAATACATTTTCATTATCATCATTATTAGTAGTAATTAGTATTAATATTATAATTTAAGTTCTAAACATTTAAATAAATATATTTTTAGGGGGTCATAGCTGATTATTCTTTTCTTTTTTTGTATTTATTGCATACTTTGATGCCTTAAGTGTGGACACTGCTGTAAAAGTGTGAATTTCCCATTGGGATGAAAAAATAATCTATCTATCTATCTATCTATCTATCTATCTATCTATCTATCTATCTATCTATCTAAAACAACAGCAAAAACAAAATTGTGACAAAAATGCCTTAAACTTTTTGTATAGCTGTTTTAGAGCCTAGGACATTGTAGAGACCTCTCACACACACACACACACACACACACACACACACATATATATATATATATATATATATATATATATATATATATATATATATATATATATATACACATATACATATATATATATATATATATAATTTAAGAACATTTCCATTAACTGTAAAGCAAAATGCAACGAAGTGCAAAATTCTAAATACAGTTAAAACACCTGTAAAATATATATATATACAGGAAATCGTTTAATTTTGATACAGTAGCCTACATTGTGCCTTATTTAAAGTGTGTGAGCGTGTTTATATTTTAACACTCTTTTGCTGCTTTACAACATTGATATCTCCTTCAAAAACATAACGTTATAGGCCTACCTCAGAAACTGGCATGGATGATAATTGACAGAAATAGCAGATCTCACGATTTGACATTTGACCAACACACAAAAAAAGAGTGTTAATAGTTGTGTTCGAGGCCAATAACAACTTTAAAACCAAAGAGCTGATGCAAATGTTTGGTGAGCGATTATTCAGTCAGCGGAGTCTCGGCCTGACCAGTAGACGCACACTTTACCTCAGATTAATTTATCTTCTAATAAAGCTCAATACTACATCAATGTGCTTAAAAACGCCATACATGTGTGGCTTATGGACTAATAAATAAATAACCGTCACACTGCAATAAATGACAAACTGTTTTGATGCCTGACAGAATCCCTTAATTGATTCAACAGACGAAAAGGGGGGGAAATCCTGAAATAACTCCTGCATAGAAGTTATAAAGCAAGCGTGACACCTATAAACGTATCACACAGTCATGGAGTCACTAAAGTAAGGTTAAATGACACTTACGACTCGTTTCTCGTCATGAAGAGCAGCGGTGAACGCTAGTAACGTAGTTGTTTTGCTGACATAAGCATATTTCAAACAGTACAGTACAGTATGCTATGTTACTGAACCGCGTTAAAGAGTGTCCCTGCCAAGCCTTAAGATCCCACAGATGGCACTTTAGCGTCGCATTTGAAGGCGTTGTGGTCATGTGATGTGTTATACGGTCCTGTACCTGCTTCTGCTCGGAGCTCCCGCTTTCTCCACCATCGCTGCCGGTAACCGACCGTCTGCACCGTCCGCGCGACGCGACGTCACGATCCTGAGCGCGCGCGTGGAGAGAGAGAGCGAGAGAGAGAGAGAGAGTGTGTGTGTGTGTGTGTGTGTGTGTGAGAGAGTGAGAGAGTGAAAGAGAGAGAGAGTGTGTGTGTGAGAGTGGGAGAGTGAAAGAGAGAGAGAGAGAGAGAGAACTGCAAGCAAGCAAGCAAGAAAGAAAGCAAGAAAGAAAGAAAGCAAGAAAGAAAGAAAGAAAGAAAGAAAGAAATCAAGAAAGAAATCAAGAAAGAAAGAAAGGGAGAAAGAAAGAAAGAAATCAAGAAAGAAATCAAGAAAGAGAAATGCAGGCAAAGAAAAATTATCATGCAGTCAAAGGAATGAAAAAAAGATGAATAAACTGCAAGAAAAAAAAAATTAAAGATGGAGAAAATGCAAGAAATGGAAGAAAGATGAAAAATCCAAGAGAGAAAGGTAAAAATGCTGCTGAAAGAATGAAATAGTTGAAAATGCATGAAGAGATGAAATTGCAAAGTGGAGAGAATGCAAATAATAATAATAATAATAATAATAATAATAATAACAATTATTATTATTTAAAAAAGTAAATAAATAATCAAGAAGAAAAATGTAACTTCTGTTTTAAATACAGCTGAAGAAAAATAAAGATGAAGAAATTTAAGAAAAGAAAAATGAAGAAAATGCAGAAAAGAAAGATGATACAATTGCAAAATTGAGAAACTGCAAGAGATGAAAACAAATAAAAAAATTGAAAAAAATGCAAAAAAAAGGCAAAAAGGAACATGCACCTAAAAGAAATGAATAAATTTGAAAAGGAAAAGAAAGTGAGAGAATCAGGCAAGAAAAAGCAAGAAAGAGCAAGAACACTGAAAAAGGGTTAGAGTTTAGGTCTGACCTGCAAGTCTGTAAAAAAACAAAGAATATTATGAAAACTGAATAAAAAAGAAATACAAATATTCTATAAATAAAATGTCAAAAGGAAAAGGTCAGAAAGAACGATAGGATTGTCAGGGTTCAACAGATCTGTATGGAGCACAAGTGGACATCTCCTTTGATATTTACACAGTTTTCTTTGATCTTCACACGGTTTGGGATCAGAAAAACATCACCTTTTCTTTACTGAGACTTTAGCGCTTTAGCACTGACTGGTGTTCTCCATTCGGCTGCATTAAACCTGTATTCATGAGAAACTCTGAACAGAGCAAACACAGCACTCTCACGTCAATATCTGTGTCAACAGCTGACAGTCGAACCCGAGTCCGATTGCAGGAATACTTTGTATTGTTCACTCCATGCTTCAATTAAGACATATTATACTTTGACATCCTTACAGCGTCAAAAACTGAAACTAGGAATTAGACCCACAAGACAAAAGAATCACACAATAAGAGGATGCAAACTGTAAAAGTCTTTAATACAGAAAAGAGTTCATACATATAATACAGCAGTATTCTCCTCATAATGAATGAAAAGCCCAGTGCTTTCTGTCTTATCAGCTTCGAATAATCTTTTGTTTTGAGCGCTCCAGAAAACTCTTCAATGTCATAACGTATTTCTGTTTTAATATATTATAACTGCAGCCCATAACTAATGTAGATAAACTGTGTACTAATGTTTGGCAAGGGAATAAAGAGGGGTTAACTCAAGTTTTCATTGGCTAATAATGATATAAATCAAATATATTCCTAATAATTTAAACAAACCAACAACAAAAAAACCTCGAAATAGAGCATTTTCTTTCACATCTGCATATTTACAAATTTCATTATGTAATTCATGTCACAAAGTGACCCGAAAATATTCATTTTAAAATATGATAACATTAATAGCATCTCTGCTACAATTATTAAGAGGGAAAACGAGTAATATATTAAGGGAAGGGAAAAAATTATTAATTGTCCAAATGCAGAATAAATTAAAATAAATCCACAGCTATAGTTCATCTCCATGTGTCTGCTCTGCATAATTTAATAATTAGTATGGACACAATGAACTGAAATATGGATTTCTATGAACTGTTGTTTATTTATACATTTGAAATTATATATTTTTTATTCATACATTACATAAATATATATTTTTATATATATTAAACAATATAAAAATATATACAAACAGTTCATATGTATATTTTTTAATGAACGTAATATATTTTTTTTAAGGCACGTTGTGGCTAATTAAAAACTGCGGTGTTGGGGAGAAAAAAGAGAGAGAAAAAAGGTAATGATGAGTAACGGGTAAAAGTGGAAGACTGCGCTCTACACAGTTCTGTCCGGATCCAGAGAAAATAATAATAATAAAAAAAGTGTTGAAAGTCTTGTGAGAAAACTAAAATCATGATTATGCACAAATGGAGACGGAAGATCTTCTCTTGACCTGCGGATTGTTTGAGAACGAGTGACGTCACACTTCAGACGTTCCCTTCAGTGTGGCTAAAGATGCTTCAGACCCCTGTGCAGAGGAAAGTATCCTTTAGAGACAGTAGTGATAGTTATTAATAGAGTGTTAAAGCACACACAGCACTCCTCCTTTAAATAAAGGGTACTGTTTTATCAGAGACGGTTAGATCTAGAGTTAGATTCACTCACTGGTGACGGTTGAGTATTTCCAATCTTACATGTTCCCATGCCTCCGTCTCGGGTGGAGCTCGGCGCTGTTTGCCATGGGGCCTCTCCGGATCTCTCGGTGCGTCCTTCTCCATTGTCTGTCACCTGTGGTCCAATACACACAATACACACTCTCTCAATGAGGGCTGAGGATGATGCACACTAGGCAGCCACGGGGACTGTGGAAAAAGACACCGCTGCTTCTGCGTCACGCGCATAAATCACATGAAGAAGACACAGATAGATGTTCCACTGTACCCCACTGACAGACACTCACACACACACATCAGAGAAACTACTCACACACACACACACACACACACATCAGAGAAACTACTCTCACACAGACACACACACACACACACACATCAGAGAAACTACTCACACACAGACACACACGCACGCATGCACGCATGTCAAATACTGAATATACACATTAGTGTTAATAGACATCCGTTGTTCTGCTTAATATTTGTGTGGAAACAAGTACACTTTTTTTCAGAATTTTTTGATGAATAGAAAGTTAAAAAACTATATTTTGCAACATTAGAAATGTCTGTCATTTTTGCTATATTTAATCCATCCTTGCTGAATAAAACGATTATTATTCTATTATTAAAATATATATTTTTAAATAATCAAGGCATGCCTTCCAAGCAATTTTCTGAATCAAGAATGAATAACATTTAATCATATATATGTTTATGCACCAATATAAAAGTCAAAAACAGCTTTGCACACAACACTTGATTGAATCTTCTCATAAATGATCTTTAACCCAATAATTTAAACCCATCAGCAAACAAAAGCTTTTACTCAAGACGATGAGTCCAAACATACATTGTGTACTCTGACGGCACACAACAGCGCCCTGCATCTCTAAACACACTCTCAGCTGACCCCGACAACGCAACAACAAAGACCAGTCGACAGGTCAATCCAGGACATAGATTAATGAGCCATGTGCATCAATACATTACAATGAGTGTCATCCCACTCCCAATATTCATTTACCAGCGCCGGGTGGAGTTCACAATAGAATATTTACTTACACAACAACACAGTACAATGAGACTACAAAGATGAGTCAAGCATTGCTACAGCAGCACCCAAACCCCCCCCCGGTCCGACTCCACCCGCACCGTACTCACTGCATGCCTCATACGTATACACACTGTCAGATTATGAGTTCATCTTACTCAGATCTGTCAGAAACAGTAAGCTAAATAATCTTGTTTTCTGTTTCTTACTCCACTGGCAGATTATTTAGTTCGTTTTGAGCAAAAACTCAGTTTTTTCTGAAAACAAGACAATCATTTTTACTTGTCTAGAAAATACTTTTTGATTTAATAATTTTTTTCTTTATTTTTTGCAGTGTAATAATAATAAATGCACATTACAATTCAAATAAAATAAATTGTAATCAAAAATGTAGTGCTGGGCAATGGTTACATTCACATTCAAAATAAAAGTCTTTGTTCACATAATATTTGTGTGTGTACTGTGTATATTTATTATATGTATATATAAATACACACACATACAGTATATATTTTGAAAATATTTACATGTACTTACATCTATATATTTATATTCATATAATTTATATTCTATATAAATATATTTAATATATATATATATATATATACACACATAACATATATTTCTTAAATATGCACGCATGTGTGTGTGTGTGTGTGTGTGTGTGTGTGTGCACATATATTATGTACAAAACAAATTATTTTGGATGAGATTAATCGTTGCCCAGCACTTCATTTTTTTTTTTATAAATACAGAATTTCTTTAAACAAAACACACACAAAAAAGCAACATCCCCAACACACTCTTTTTGTGATCTGACCACATGTTTGTGAGATTTGGCCCTTAAACAGATTTATATAAAAGGTGACCACCATTAATGAAAGTTTTACTAGGTTGTACTCACAGTGCTGGCTGGTGGCTCAGGGGACTCCGTAATGGATCTCTGTTTTGTGAGAAGATGCGTGCGTGGTAACTGCCCCAGGGGTTGATGGGAGTACGACTGGGATCTCTTCAATGCAGAAGACACGGCCTGAGCGAAGCGCGAGGGAGAAGAGGGCGAGTACGGTTTGGGAGCGGCGAAGCTTCTCAGCTTCTCTAGACTCAGCGAAGGCTTGGGGTTTGTGGGAAGGCTCTTCTGACGGGACACTACAGACGACGGGGGGAATTTGGGAGCGTCGGGTAGAGGTACATCCGCCTCTGCAGATGGAGGTGCATCACTGGCTCTTGCGTTCTCCTTAGCTTCCCATTGCACCGGTGGCGGTGGAGGAGGGAAGTTGTCCAGTGCAGGAAACACATCTGATTGCGGGCTGCTTGCGGTTTCTTTGGGCTGGTTTGCAGGACTGCTACAAGAACTGCTGCTGCTGCCATTACTGCCCACACTCGCTCGGCAAACGGCCGCGGAGGTTACGTAATCCCCAGGTGTTCGTTTGTGCTGCGGCAGGCGGAAAGAAGCTGGTTTGGGTCTTGTTGCCGGTGGAACTTTCTTGCATTCAGTTCCTTCTACAGGTGATGAAATGGCAGCTGGAGATGAAGTACAAGGACTAGTTTGAGCAAAGACGTTCTGATGGCCGTTAACAGCAACTGTACTATTGGAGACGGACTTTGTTTCAGGTCTGTATTCTTCATTGGGCTGCAAAGTTAACTCTACTTCAAAGAAACGCAGCTTTTCGAGAGACATCTGAGGCACGATGGTGTAGGTGGTCATGCCCACTTTGGGAATGTATTCACGGGTGAGCTCATTGGATGGTTTGGGTTTGGGTTCGGCATCTACAATATGCTTTACAGTATTTGCTTTAGAGGTTGGTGTGGATGTCAGAGTCAGATCCTTAGTTGGTTGGATCGCATGCGAAGATGGTTCAGGAACACGCAGCTCTTCTGTTGAAGTGGCCATGTCTTTTTTTTGTCCGGTTGAGGACTCAGATGGAGCTGTGGAGGGTTCAGTGCATGAGCTCGATGGCTCATTAGAGGGTTTCTCGGGTTCCATCTGCGTTTGTGTTTTAGTGTGAGTGAAGCCGACTGAACTGGGGACAGTTTTTGGTGCTTGGTCTTCGAGGCTTGACTCTGTGCCCTGTGCTTGCAAGTCTGTGTGCGATGTCTGTATGCCGCATTCGGAGGTTTGAAGCTTGTTGAACAAAGCTGCAGGCTTTTCTGTGGCGCTCACAGAAGCCTCCTTCAGAACAGGGCCACTTTCTGAAGTCTGAATCGCCTCTTCTGTCTTTTCCATCAGGGGCTCTAGAGAAAGAGAAAATAAAGTCATGCACCGAAGCCTTTTGTTCTGTCACTGGAGTTTTAATGAATAACAACAGCATAAAGTACACTAAAGTGTAACATTGAGTAAAAACCAGAGGTGCTGAATGATCTCACATGGGTTGAAGCTTACCTATCTCTTCTGAAGGGATATAAGAGCTTGCGGCCTGGTCCAACTTAATCTCTCCATTCACTGTGGCTTCTGCTACTCTGCCAAGGGTAAAAACCATGCAAAGGTTAAAAACTACATTTAATACAATATTTTTTTTATATATTTTTTAATTAACCTAAATCTCAGGCTTTTCAATATGCAGTTAATGCAGTTAACTAATGTTAAAAAATGGAACCTAATTGCAAAGTTTAACCATTTCATCATATATTTATATTTTAATTCTGTATAATATTTATTGCAATTACCAAAAATCATATTGAATAATTTTTATTTTTATTTATCAATAACAGCAGGCCCAGTAAGATTTTCTGGTGGGTTTCTAAGCTTTGCAAGAGTGTTCTGGCTTGTTTTTAGGAGTTGATAGGGTTCTTCTATAACACTTATCAATTCATTGTAACACTATGCATTTTAAATTTGGATATTATTATTTACGACAATATATAATGTATTACAATGAACATTATGCCTAATTATAATGCTTCTTAACCTTTAATAACCATTTATAATGCATTATACATAAAGGTTTTTCGTGAAGTGTAACTGATAGTTTTAGTTACGTACTCCGTATCTGTGAACAGGTCACATGATGGATTGTCTCTGGCCATCAGAATCTCTGAATCGTGAGACGGAGTTGATGTCCCAGCCCGGCCCGAGTCCAGAGAGATGTCAGCGGACAGGTTGAGGCTGCTGTTATCCTCCTCCTCCTCCTCCACAGCGGCCACCTGACCTTCTGCGCTCACATTCATCTCCTCCTGTTCCCTGATCTCCTCCAGAGGAGACGCCAACGCTGCTTCTGCAGTATAAAATCACGACAAATGCACAAAGTCAAATGCTTAAATATTACAAAGTGCAGCCCAGGCCTTTGAGCTCTTCACTGTATGCATCCCTCGGCAACACTAACTCCGGGGTTTCCACATCAAACTGAAGCGATGCCCATTGTCAGCTGATAGAGGGAGAGATCTGGTATATGCAGCATTAATATGGATCTCTGCTCCTCAGACTGAGCGAGCGCCGTTAATTAAGACGTCTCGCTTCTCTCGCCTGATTCAATCGCTCTCTCTGGAGAGAGCTGTCTCTGTGATGTCTCTCAGACAGCCGCTCTTTCTATCTCTGCTCCACTCGGAGCTCGTTTTTATGTGTTTTGGGGCTCTATTTATTAATTTATTTGCTTTTTCAGTCTCTCTCAGTGAAGTTATTAGGCCTTATCAGCCAATCAGTGACATGAGCCTGCATTGAAAAAAAGCTCAGCAAAAGCATTCATAAAACACACTTGTAAGAAACAAAAGCGAGTGAATGATCCCTGCTGGCTCTCCATCTTTGTATAGTTATGAACAAAAAGAAAAGTCTGCCTGCAGATTTCGGCTTCTGATTAGAGCGCACTTACATTCCTCATCTCAATTTTTTACTTCACAGAAAACCCACGTCTTAAGAAAACAATGTATTTATATGAGTGCTTTCAGAGATAAAGCATATATGTTACAGAGAGATGTTTTTTCTTTTTCTCATTTACTCCACAGATGTGCAATGCAGGTGAGCTGTAACAGTGTGCAATGCTTCAGCGATTACAGCAGGACCGGTTTTGTTGCATCGTTCGCTTCCAGCACAGACATGGTCTGAAGTGAAATTTGATTAAAACATTACATTGGTTTTTTACAGAATTTCATGGCTCAGATAAAGAGCAAGGCCAGGTCAACAAGATGAAAACAGCAGAGATGAGACGAGAAAAAGATGAAGAGAATAAGGGCGATGTACCAGGTCATTACAATCTTTTAACAATGCAACAAAAAGAATAAAACTGATCCAAAGAGACGTGATTTATAGAACCAATGAGAAAAGTTTACATGCTGTAAAAGCAAACAAAGTTAGTTACATACTGTATATTCCTGTAAAAAAATTAAAGAGCAGAAAAGCTACGAATGGATAAATAGATGGATGAGTGGGTGGATAGAATAATTGGTAGATAGATCGATTAATAGAATGATAGATCAATGGAATAATCGACAGAACAATGGATGGATGACAGAAAGTATGATAGAACGATAGACGGAACTATGGACGGAGCGATGGACGGACGAGTGGATGGATGGATGGATGGAGAGAGCGATAGATAGATATAATCATATGATCAAACTGACTAATTATGCAGCATGAGTGTGTTACCTTGGCAACAGTCTTCAGTACAACAGTAATTTAAAGTGAAAATAGACATCATTAAAACTTCAACTCTAAACTGTGATATCATACTGTAAGATGTGGCTAAGCACATTCAGAGTCAAATGCACAGGCCACAGAAACTACATTAAAGCAATAAAGAACTGTTTCCACAAAATAACTGTTCTGAGCTTGTAGTAAGACAATCAATAGACTTTAAAAACTGCATGCAATAAAAAATACTGTGCATCCAATGATTCCCAAACAAATGACTCCGAGTCGATTCCTTTAAATGCACAGGTCAAAAAGACTCATGAGCAGCCGACTTAAATGAAAATTGGAAATGATTAAATTTCTCATCCAGGAAAATGTCAGGCTGAACGCTTGCTCTGATGAAATGTCAGAGCTGTGTTTACACCCAAACACACACCGCAGCTGCGGCTCATTTGTACGTGTGTATGAGTGTGAGAACGAGTCGAGCTAATGCAGCTGCAAACATTTAACTCATCCAGTAAATTCTCACAGCACAGCCTCCACCCAACGGCTCACACCAGCACACCGTGAGCAGCCTTCTGTAGAATCGTCTGCTTTATTAACAGCATATTCTAATGTTGTTGTTTTTTTGTCACAGACCCCACCTGATCTTCCTCAAGCGACGGACCCCCATGAGAAAATGTTTAAAGCATCTATTTAGTTCCTTGCATAAAGACCCATTTTATAATGTGAATAATTTATATTATAAATATATGTCTAAAATATAAACAGGACATTTTGTTTCTATAAAGCTACATTACTTTTCTATAATTTTAGATCTTTATGTATTTATTTACTTTTTAATTTACTTTTTTGAATCTATAAAATTTCTTGTAATTTAACCTATTTTTTCTATATTGATTTATTTGTCTAGTATTTTTCTATATAGTCGTGTACATTAGATATTTATGTATTTATTTGCTTATTTGAATCTAGTTTATTTGAATCTACATTATTACAATATTGTTCTATTTTTCTATATATATTACTGTACCTGTTAGAAATGTATTATTTATTTTACTAAATTGTTTTTTATTAATAATTGTATAATTGTAATATTGTTCTTATTAATTATTTTTACATCTTTTAAGCTTTACACACCAGACCCCAGTTTGAAAACTCTTGGTTTAATTAACAAAAATATAGAAGGCATACACACAAATTGGAGAAAATAGCATTAATTTAGACCCTCACAACTGGCAGGTATCTGACACAGAAGGCATCTATAAAGCAGCATTCTCACATCACTTGCCTGATGTGTCTATTTAACCACTAGGTGGAGACAAAGCCTTGATAGATTAAATTATACAACACACAGTGGCTTAACACTGTCCCCAAATGCCCACCTACACCTCTGTCCCATTCATAGCACAGCCGCTGAGCTCATTCAAGCCCTCGAAATCCTCTAAATAATGAAATAATAACTTCAAATAATACTCTTAAAGGATACTCCACCCCAAAATGATAATTGTGTCATTGTTCACTTACCCCCATGTTGTTCCAAACCCATAAAAGCTTTGTTCGTCTTCAGAACACAATTTAAGATATTTTGGATGAGAACCGGGATCATTTTTCTTTCATTAATTCTCCACCTACTGCCAACAGATTACTGAGCACGAGAAATGATGAAATAGATGAGATATTCAATTCCAGATTATTAATTCTCAGCCAGTTGTAATTTAGTTTCTAAAGGTGTTTTGGCTACTTAGGTTTTCTTTTCTATAGTCTGTTTTATATCAAATGAACTAAACAAATTGTATGAATGAACTAAATATTACATTTTATTTTGCTCTTGTGCAGCATCCACCTGGATGATGCGACGGCAGCCATATTGCACCAGAACACCCACCACACACCAGCTTACTGGTGGAGAGGAGACAGAGTGATGAAGTCAATCAGTGTATGGGGATGATCAGGAGGCCATGATGGTCAGAGGTCATTGGGCAAATTTGGCCAGGATGCCGGGGTAACACCCCTACTCTTTTTCGAAATGACATCGTGGGATTTTTAATGACAGAGAGTCAGGACCTCGGTTTAACGTCTCATATGAAAGGACGGTGCTTTTTGACAGTAGTGTCCCCGTCACTATACTGGGGTGTTAGGACCCACACACACCACAGGGTGAGCACCCCCTGCTGGTGTCACTAACACCTCTTCCAACAGCAACCTAGTTTTCCCAGGAGTCTCCCATCCAGGTACAGACCAGCTCAACCCTGCTTAGATTCAGTGGGGAACTGGTCTTGAGCTACAGGGGATATGGCTGCCGGCATATATCATATAATAATTCATAATATATATCCAATGCATTCTAACATATGACATACAACACTATTGAACAACGGATTAATTTATTTTAAATGGGTCAAAATGATGACAGCTTAAATGCAACAAGTAAACCCTTGATAGTGAACCCAAGCATGCTCTTTGGAAGTTTCTGTTGTCTTCAGACTGACCTGTCATGCCTCTGTCCTGTGTGCTTTCATCAGGTGGGGCTGCACTGCTCGGGGTGGGGGGGGGAGGGGCCTTCCGCTTGGTGGACTTCTTGAAGGACGACTCTGTCGAGGATCCCCGGCTCAAAGGGGCCATATTCTGTGGACAGCAGGCATGGGGACAATAATAAATCTGACATATAATTCCAAATATTTGGCTGTGGGAAACGTAACCACATTCCCTAATGACAAGGTGATGAAATGACTCAACCCAGGGCCAAGTTCATGTAGAAACAAAACAAATACTGTGAAAGCAAGGTTTAACCGCTCATTGTTTTCGCAGAGAGCCGTTTATACGTAAATTCAGACGTGAGCTTTGTACTCAGGTCATGAAATAACAGGTTACAATGTCTTGTTTGTTTAGTTTTTCTGTGAAAGACTTCCACGACAATGAAGGCTCGCTTACAGTGGCTCCAAGAGTGTTTGGAAACGAACATTTACATTTAGTAATGTTGCAGACGCTTTTATCCAAAGTGACTTACAATTGGGGAAACTTAAACCACACATAAACATGTCTGAATGTCACTGCATTGGTTTTATTTCCTATAGGTTGCTGAAAATTAAATAAAATCATTTTATAAGATACAATATATTTGTATTAATATTAAGATATTTTTCTTTAAAATACTTTTCAAGATAATGAAAACTCAATTACAGTGACACCAAAGAGTGTTTGGAAACCTAAACCACACTTAATTTCACTGCATGCGTTTTATTTTCTATAGTTTGCATAAAATAAAATAAATGTCTGAATGTCATTTCATTAATTTTCTTATTTTAATAGAAAAATCTAATATATTAAAATCAAATAATACATTATAAAAAATAAAATATTCAAAAATTTTTTCACAAAAAATATTGTTTGCCTGTTTTTTTAACAATTCAGGGTCATGAAGGTTCACTTAGAGTGGCATCCAAGAGTGTCTGGAAGCCTAAACCACACAAACAAATGTCTGAATGAAATGCCTGCATCACTTTGAGAAGAACCAACTACATACATCTACACCAGACACCAGCTGATTAGAGGTCATTAAGCTAAATGTTGAACAAAAGTGACGTTAGTGAACAAGGCATGTTTGTGTCATTTAAATCGACCAAACAACTTATTTTATTAAATATTTTGTTAGAAGTATTTGTGCTGTCTATCTTGTTTTTACTTGCTTTGATATTTTGTATAAAATGCAAATGACCTTCAGATATTTTTAGTGTAGTTTAAGAGTCCAATGTATCCAGATTTAGTTTTATAGAAGCTATAAAGCAAAATGTAATAAATATAAACATTTGTCAAACTATAGTTTGTTTTATATAAACCAATAATATAATATAGAGCAATTGTTTAATTTATATTATGTAATTAATCAGCTTCATGTGTATTGTATGTAAGCATTAATCATTTTGACCCAAGAAAGTGCCAGAAACTGCGGGAGAACAGTATAGAAACCTTCCTTATTTTATGCAAAACTCTATTCTTTGCATTCTTAAGATCCAAAAATGTATTTGCATGAAAGAAATCCCAGATTTCCGCTGTGCTCTCAGTCTTTTGGACTCCAGTGCATGTTTGTGGTAAGTTAGTAAATATTAACTGAATCCCAGAACAGCGCTACATACCTGGTGGCCATCGGGATGCACGGCGGGTTGGTGACCCAGGTCGGTAGGCATGCTCTGTGACATCATGCTCGGCGGCAACGGGGCTCGTCTTTTCTTTGGCATGTCGGAGGGCATGGTGTTGGAATCGTATGTAATGGTTGAATGCGCGCTGTAGGAACTCATGCTGACTGGCCTCTGCTTCCTGTGCTCTGGAGATCCCGGTGCACTCATGGTCATAGACTTTAACGACAGACAGCCAATCACAAGTCAGCACACTCCCAACCAGTGCCATCGGCGAGCCAATCACGAATAAGTAGTCTTTAATCATTTGCATAGAGCAAATATGACCAGGGAATGTTTACAAAGTGAAAACACACAAGCCTTTAACCTTATCTTAACATTACTAGAAACTCTCCAAGCATGTTATCGTTCTCTGTTATAGACAGGATTTCATTACTCACCTGTTCGATTGCTTCTTACTTCCTTTCCGAAATAAGCTGAATCGCCTCTTTTCTTTCTCCTTCCCATGATGAAATATTTCTGTGATTGAATGCAGTTCAGTTAGTTTAATTTAGTTAGACATCCTTAACTTCTTATTTAAAAGGAAGTTTGTGCAAAAATGCACAATATTTTAAGGAATAATTAATTTTTAGGCTAAAATTGTTTTGTAAATAAATGCATAATTTATTTGAATGAATGTCATTATTATTATGATTATGTTTAATTTATATAGTGCCTTTTCTGTGCTCAAAGATGCTTCAAAATAAAGAATAACATGACAAACATACAGTCAATCATATGCATATTTGCCCAGTCTAGAATAAAAGCCAATGCATTTGCATGTGTAAGTTATTTCAAATTGTGCAAAACAAAGATGATTCTTTTTCTTAGAAAATGTGATATATTTAACATCACTTACCTGAGTGAGTTGGAGATGGAGGCAGACTTACAGGACTAATAGGACTTACAGGGCTAATAACTGCAAGAAAAATCAATGTGACCTTATTAAAACCGGTCCTGCATGATTTCATACGAGTCATTTTAATGTACTTAGCATAAACACACAGTGGGTTCTGACCTTTGGTGTCTCTCGCATACACTTCCCTCAGGCCAAAATCATTGAGGGAGCCGCTCAGGTCCAAAGTGTCTTCTGAGTGCACGTTTCGTAATAACAGCGTGGTCTGCGGGTCGAATTCACATTTCTCACAGATCGCCGGAAGCAGTTCTCGTAGAGGAACCCGAGGACTCACCCTGAGAATGGTTTTCTGGGTTTTCTTGTAGTCGATTATTAATCGTACGGTTGCCTGAAAGAGACGAGAAGGAAAGCAAAGAGTATGGCAGGATTTTGTGCTGTTTCAAATACGTGTGAGACGACCATATAGTGATCACTGATTATGCTCATAATGACAACCATCACAAACATCCTTAGTGAAGAAGACAATCCCAGGATGCACTTCAAGTTATAACCAGGGTTATCATAGTAAAAAAAAGGTTACTTTACATCTGAAATAAATAAATAAAGTATAATATAAAACAAACATATGAAAACATTTTGCCTTGGCAAATAAGTTTAAGTTGAAGCAAAAAATTTAAAACTGGAAATAAATAAAAACTATTACTGCACAAACTAAAACAGAAATAAAAATAAATTCACCTAAATAACTGCCCAACCTAATTTAAAGGGGATTTTAAAATAGGGATTAAAAAAACACTGGGTGGATTTTTATCATTATAGGATGGATAGAAACACACTTCCAACACACATTTATGTTCAAACAACTTGAAGTGAATTTAGCATCCGATGACCCCTTTAATATTATAAATGATTTATGACAATTTATCAGTTTCTTTAATACTATTATCTACTGTTTGTGCATTTTTATGCTTGTTAGAATATCATGTTGTTAAGTTTGTAATATGCTTGCCAAACCGTTGGTCAAATCTCCAGTGCACTACATGAGAAGCAGTACTTGTATAATACCATTTCAGTAGGATGCTGCTCTATGTAGGCAGTAGATGGCAGGACGAGCTGTTGTGTGCAGTTATGCTTTTTATTTGGTGTAATGTGAATGAGATTATGCATTATGATGTGGATTGTTAGCATGGTACAGCCATGCTCCGCTGCTTTGAGTCATCTAGATATAATTCAGGCTCATCTCACAGGGGGTGGAACAGGAGATCTGCTTTTAGTCATGACTAAATGAACAAACATGAACATGAAAATGACATAACACTTTTTTAAAGATTTACAGAAACTTTTCTGGTTGACTTCAGCAACCAAGGGGAGCATATTTACCTTCTAAACACACATTTTTATATTATTTATCTATTATTTTAATATCAAATAATATTTTTACTAGTGCTAAAGTATATAGTGTGTAGTGTGCACAATATGCAAATTTTATCCTTGCATTTTCTGTAAATATATATTAATATTAATTTCTTTAAATAATTATAATGATTACAAAATAGTTTTAATATTGCTGAAGTACATAGGATGTGTACTATGCATGTGATAGTCATGCGCATCTCGCCAGTAAAGCCGGTTCTGTGATTAGTAGTAAATCTCCATCACGTGCTTTCAGATGGAGCGGCATTTACTACACCATTACCACTAATTGTGAAACATTCTCTATGCAAGATATTTCTATATTCAATAAATAGTTTTTATATTTCTTAAATTATATTTTTAAAGGCTGCCATAGAATGAAAAACTGTCTTTACCTTGGAATAGTTAAATAATAACAGTTCTGTACATGGAAATGACATACAGTGAGCCTCAGACACCATAGTTTCCTCCTCATGTAAATCTCGTGATTATAAAAGACCACTGAAAAACCGGCGAATCAGAACATAACACGACTGTGACGCAACAGTCGGGATCACTGCGCCTCATCAATCCATAAACCCGCCCTTGTTCTAGGCAAGTGCCAGCTGAACCATCAGAAGTTCTGCACGTGTTGTAAATAAACAAGCGTGGACAACAGTGAAAACCACTGACAAGCGTCTGATCTTGTGAAATGTGTGGTAAGTACTGTTGCTCCATAATATAAACAGAGTTTGTTCATCGCGTCTCTTGAAAGTGAAACTATAACGCGATCGACTGATCGCTCAAAAGCAGTTTCAATGCCTCGCGTATTAATACAGTATAATTACCTGACGATATAACTGCGAGAGAAAGTATTTAAATATATATTTTCCTCCGTGTTTCCTTGTTGCTGATGAGTGGCACTGTGAAACAGCCAATCAGAGCAGAGCTCAACATTAAGCAGCACTGAAACAGCCAATCAGAGCAGAGCTCATTAATATTCGTGACCCTGCCAAATAAGCCAATAACAGACCGTTTCATTCTAGGGAGAAATCCTAGGGTTGAAAATGGACATGTAAAATCGTTTCTGGAGATTTATTGCCCTTACCTAAGCCACATGCCTTCTATGTAGATATCAGAGAACAATTATAAAATACTGTATCAATGCATTCTATGGCATCTTTAATGTTGCTGAAGTACATACCTCAGGCATCTGGGGTCCTGTCTTTTTGCTTTTGTCCTCCATGCCTTTCGGTTTCAGCAGGATCTTCTCAGGCTCTAGCGCTCCGATGAGGGCATTGGGTTTGAACTTCACACGGTTTCTGTTGGTGGTGATGAGCTCTATGGTGTGGCCAGACGGGTTCAGGTGGTACTTCGCACAAAGCATGACCAGCAGGTCCATCATGGGCTTGCTGAAAAACATGAAAAAGCAGAAGAAGTGAATATCAGTTGCTATCAATCGCTTTGCTATCATCTCATTTTGTGTGTCAGAAGAAACAAAAATGAGTAAATTATGACAAAAATGCCATTTTCGGGTGAACGCTTCCATTAGGAAACAAGCATCTGATCTGTGAAAGATCTTTTTCATTATATTTTGTTGACTCAAAGCCCCGGGAAACATGTGACTCTGCTGTGGGGAGTTTGCAAATGTCAAAAGTTAACGACACAAGCTTTGCTATCTGTGAAGCATTTAGGATTTGCATATTATTATATTTTGCTGCAGGGGTTTCCAATGCATGTCAACGGTTTTTCACTTGTTTTCCAAATGTTCATGACAACAACGATACAGTATGAACACAAAGGGAAATTCAGAAGAATCTGTGCACGCCTTTCTTCCCTATAACAAAATTCCTTTGGTTTTCCATGGAAAAGCAGACTGGATTGCTGTAAATAATTACAGAATTTTCAATTTTGCATGAACTATTCCCTTCATATTGCATTAAATTTGAACCACAAAGCATGAAAGAACAACGAGGATCACGTCCAATGTGGTTTCTTATCCATTGACTTCCACAGGCTTCAGGGAAAGCCACGTCTTATACGCATGACACATTGCAAACTGAAAGTGTGGAAAATCCTTTCGAGACAGATGATGACAAAGCTTTCCAGCTGCTTTAGGAATTCTTGGATCTGCGAAGTCTTTGAAAACACAGAGACAATCATTTAATCCTGATTAGTGGGAGGACAGAGAGTTTGGGTGGCAGACATTTAGAAAAGCAGGTGAAGATTTGATTATTAATCCTTCTATATTGAATTTGGTTTCAGTTTTAGCATGAACGGGGCAATACATGAACGGAGGAAAATCAGGTTTCATTTACAGGTGTTCAGGATCAAAGAACAGAATAAAACCATGATTAAATGGCGATAACAGGTTGCTTGAAATCTGAGATCAGGTTTGTGCCGGGAAAAATACATTTTACTCTAGCAACCCAATGTCAAAGCACAACCGAGCAGTCCAACTGATGAAAGAAAAATATTTATTGTTATGATCAGATCAAATAAAATAAATTATTTTATTCCATTTATTTTTATAGACTATTACTACTATTAAAACAATGTATTATTATTATTATTATTGCTATTATTATTATTATTATTATTATTATTATGTAGTAGTAGTAGTGGTAACCATTAAAATATTAATTTTCAATTTAATAATATATTTACCCATACTAGTACTACTACTACTAATATCAATATAGTAGTAATAATAATAATAATAATAATAATAATAATATAAAATAAATATAGTAAATTATTATCAATATTATTATTATTATTATTGTCACCATTAAAATATAAATTGATCAATTTAACATAATATATTAATAATAATAATACTATTTACTAGCAATAGTATTACTAATAATAATAATAATAAATATAGTTGAAGTTATAATAATAATATAAAATATCTAATATAGTAAATGCAGTAATGTAGTATTACTATCTTAATTATTATATTAAAATCAATAACATGATTATAATTCATTTATTTTATATAATATAATCATTATTATTATTATATTATTAATATTATTATTATTATCACATAAATAAAAAGTATTACAATAATATATTACATTATACTATAATATTTATAAATGCATAATAATAATAATAATACATTTACTAATATAACCAGCATCATCAGAATTAATTCATTATTTATTATTATTATAAGTTATTACCAAATTTATATTTTGCAATTATTCCAAGGTGGTAATAACGAACTTGAGTAAAATATGAAGTACTGTAATGCTATTTGGCCAATCATTAAATAAATCCCACTTCAAAAACGTCTATCTGGCACACCTTTAAAGGGGACCTATTATGCAAAAATCACTTTTATACGGTGTTTGAACACAGTTGTGTGGCCTCAGTGTGTGAAAACAACCAGCCTGTAATGGTAAAAATCCACCCACTCATTTTTTTATAATCTACAAAAATCATAAACAATCGGCACAAATTCCGAGTATGGGTGACCATACTTGGGCGTATGTCATGTGACTTCACTTCTAAAGTTTGTGATGGCATGCCATGCATCATGAGACCAGCTATGTTGTTATTTACCATTTACCAGCTATGTTGTGCTTCCTGTCTATGTAATTCATAAACGCGAATGTATTATGCGCAGTACAATCAGATGACTGACTTTGAAACGGAGAACGTTTTCAGTAAAGATAACAGGCTTGTACTAATTGTGGAATGTTTATTTGTAAAGGCTTGCACAACTAATGCCAGAGCTTGAGCTCTTGAAGCTCCGCCCTCTTCTCCGGGAGCACCAGCTCATTTGCATTAAAGCAACATACTCAAATTCAGAGCGTTTTGGCTCATAGCCTAAAAGAGGCAATTTTAACAAGCAATAAAAATTATCTGTCTGGTATTTTGAGCTAAAACTTCACATAAACACTCTGGGGATATCAGAGGCTTATTTTACATCTTGTAAAAAGGAGCATAATAGAGAATAGGTCCCCTTTAAAGGGGTCATCGGATGCTTAATTCACTTTTCAAGTTGTTTGAAAAAAAAAAAAAAAAAAAAAAAGTTTACACTACCATTGAGAAATTTTAACCAAAGTATGTTACAAACTTTTAATTATGGCCCTAATGAATCATATCAACTTGTGCAAAATGGGCATCCGATGACCCCTTTAACAGTTGAGATGAAGTGAAATGAGGAGTTGAGGACAGACAAACGCCCAACACTAAGCACGGCACAGAGTACAGAAGGGCATTTGAGCAAATGATCCAACTGTTAAAATCGATCAAAGTGTTTAATGATAATCAAAACAGTGTACTAACTCTAACGTCACCTCATTCCTCAAACCAGGCCTGATTTGTTGCAGGATCTTTGAGAAACACGCTGCCCCACCCAGCTGACTCACCGCAGCAATCATCCGATTAGTTTCATAACAGCAATCATCTGAGCAGCTTCATGATCTCATATACAGCTCAGCTCGGAGATTAACGCCTTCCTTGCAGAAGAGTCGAAAAATCATTAAATGTAAAGTTCTGTAAAACTGAGAATTCTTGTATTAAGTTACTGTAATCTTTCTTCCATAACGGTTCAGGTTGTTAGGGCTACAGATATGGACACAGCTGCGAGTACATTTTTGCAATGCTTATTCTGTCCTGACAAACATGCACCATGTTCAAATTAGTTAAGGAAACAGGATTACATCGTCATACTCTCTGAACAGTGCTATTTGAACAAGGACTAGATTTATAATAAGAGAAGATTTGTGAGCGGTGGTCGTTTAAGTCATACACAATGTTAATGTTGCCACAGCGTTTTTGGCATTGTGTCCTAATAAAAAGGTTTGCAAAAGCCACAAATGTCCAGGCTTGTGTCTAAAGATTTGCCAACAAATTACTCAAACACATCTGTATATTCTGATCTGTTTTCAATACTGTTCGTCTAAAATATTTACCAATTATTAATTCAAGATGGAGGGAAACTCCAATGTCAACTGAAGTAAACACAGTTTCTAGTAATGTTTTCAGTATTGTCTGCAAAGAACTACGCTTTGCTGTTTATTAGTTATATTCAAATAAATACATTGAATAAAATAAAATAATAACATTACGTGTCCTAATAAAAGGTTTGCAAAAGCCACAAATGTCCAGGCTTGTGTCTAAAGATTTGCCAACAAATTACTCAAACACATCTGTATATTCTGATCTGTTTTCAATACTGTTCGTCTAAAATATTTACCAATTATTAATTCAAGATGGAGGGAAACTCAATGTCAACTGAAGTAAACACATAGTTTCTAGTAAGGTTTTCAGTATTGTCGCTATGCTGTGCTGTTTATTAGTTATATTCAAATTAATACATTGAATAAAATAAAATAATAACATTACACATAAATGCACGCACACACACGCACACATTAAAAGAACTATGAATCAGTAAAATGGGTTCAATCCTTTGAAAATGTGCTGCTAATGAGAGACAATGTTGTTGTTGATGACTAAAAGAATACAAATGTTCAGTAATTGAAATAAAGCTAAATTAAATAAAAATATTAGATGAAAACAAACTTTAGATGTCATGTACTAAAAAAGTTCAAGTACTAAAATTACTAAAGCTAAAACTGAAATAAAAAGTCAAACAGAAATATTTAAATTAGGACTGTCAAGGAAGTCGTGGCCTAATGGTTAGAGAGTTGGTCTCATAATCGAAAGGTTGTGGGTTCGAGTCTCGGTCCGGCAGGGATTGTCGGTGGGAGGAGTGAATGTACAGAGCACTCTCTCCACCTTCAATACCATGACTGAGGTGCCCTTGAGCAAGGCATCCAGGAACCCCTTTCAACTGCTCCCGGAGGAGGAGGACCTTTGTTGCCCACTGCTCCTGTGTGTGTGTGTGTGTGTGTGTGTGTGTGTGTGTGTGTGTGTGTGTGTGTGTGCGCGCGCGCATGTTTATGTGGTTTATGAGGACACAAATTTGTATAATGACATAGGTATTACAAGGAGAAGGTGATTTATGAGGACATTTTCAGTGTCCCCATAATTTAAAACACTTATAAATCATACAGAGTGAGTTTTTTGAGGAAAATAGAAATGCACCGCCTCCTGTGAGGGCTAAGTTTAGGTGTAGGGTAGGTCTAGGCAATAGCACATACAGTTTGTACAGTATAAAACCATTACGCCTATGGAAAGTCCTAAACCATAAAAACCAACATGTGTGTGTGTGTGTGTGTTCACTGTTGTGTGTGTGCACTTTGGATGGGTTAAATGCAGATCACGAATTCAGAGTATGGGTCTCCATACTTGGCTGTGTTCACTTTCAAATCAATTAATTGCATCCAAAATAAAAGGTTGTTTACATAATATGTGTGTGAGTATTGTGCTTATTGATATGTATATATAAAAAACACATGTATATATTTAAGAAAAAAAATTGACAGCATTAATTTAAAACAACATATTTGTGAAAATGTTAAAAGTTCATATCAAAATTTAAAAAAAGAAAACTAAAAATACATAAAATACTAAATATGAATGAAAATACACTCCAGCAGTTAACATGTCCAGCTCTACATAAAACACAACCACAAACCCCTCACCTGCCATGGACGACCGTGGTCTTCTCCACCCCTTCAGGAAGGACCACGGTGAGAGTCAGGTCCTGCTCCAGCAGGTTCTCCTTCTGGTCCATGGCAGGGTGAGGGTGCGCTGGGAGCTTGTGGCTCAGCAGTGGAGCATCCAGGCCTTTCAGGACCGGAGGAGGAGGAGGACCTTTGTTTTTCGATGATCTCCTGATAAACAAGAACAATACAGGTTTAAAATATGAACGTATCGTTTCTTATAGTAATAGTAATGCTCTGTGGATTTGAACTATTTCCCCTCCAGCATAATTTTTTTTAAGTTACTCGCCACGACCAGCATTTTTCTTAATTTTGACAAAAAATGTATGGGCCCTAGAGTATATTGTTGTATGAATATCTGAACATGCAATATCTCAAAAGAAAGAACAGGGCATATGCTTTTTAATAAGAAAACACATTTTATTCTAGCTTCATGCATTATTTTTATAACCAACACCTGAATGTCAGAAAGTTTCATAAAACAGCAACATGTTGAACAAAAATAAAAAAATATATATAAAATATATAGTTTTTGTCAAAGACCACGTCTAGATCGGATTCAGAGCGATTATCAAAACAGCGCAGACCCCTCAAAGACTGCACGGTCCTAAATCACTTCCTGGGTTGACATTTCATTCTGTAACTTTAGGCAGTTATTATGATGTTTAATGCTTGATCACCACATCATTTTACATAAGCATCTGCTTACATACGCGATTGCTTGTTTCTACTTTTTTGATCCAGACATTCAGTACTCTTTCAGAAGATGCAAAATCATGCAAATAAAAAATTCAGTCAATTGCTGGAAAGTGTTGGCTCATAAATTATGGAAAAGGACATCGATGGAGGGGAAAGAGTTAAAATGTCAGCAAAAATAACAGCAACAGCAAGTTTAGAACAACATAAGGGTGATCAAAAATATAACAAATGTTCATATTTACGTTTAGATAAGGGCCTAATTTTCTCAATTATTTTATTTTATTGAATTTATAAAAAGTTAAATGGATAATTTAGATGTAAACAAACCTTTAAATAATACAATTGTCATATTCTGCTGTTGAAGTTGCTCAAATTGAATATTGACAAACAGATCTGCACAATTTCTTTCCCCATTCAAGTACAAACTTGCTTTACTTGTGTGTCTGTTAGCAAATGTAGAAAAGATCTGCCGTCTTTATGAAGCCCCCAAGCAGTGATCAGACATGACTCTACACACACTGTTACTCAATCTCACCTGCTGTGCTCTAAAACAGACTACACTAAATAATTGATACGTTTACACACATTTTGATTGCT
This sequence comes from Gymnocypris eckloni scoliostomus, assembly GCA_027564155.1. NCBI lineage: Eukaryota > Metazoa > Chordata > Actinopteri > Cypriniformes > Cyprinidae > Gymnocypris > Gymnocypris eckloni. The sequence continues at coordinate 14,765,569 of CM050425.1, read as the reverse complement.
TTGAACCAGATTTTAGTTGCATCCTCCTGCTGCACAGATCTGTTTTCACACTGTATTATTTGCATCAGAACAGCGGTTTGCTTTAACAATTTTAACTGTAAATGAAAAACGAGCAGCTTTAGTTTTCAAGGAAATGCAGTAATTGCACTGAAAACATTGCATGATGATGCCTGAAAGACATTCATGCTTCTCCACACAAATAAGCAGCTATTTAATAAGAGGGCGTGGATGCACTTTACACACACGTCACAAGACACTGGAGTCATGTGATTCATTCATTGTAGCAGACGAGGATGAAGCTCTGAGGAAGCCGAGGAGGAGGAACATGGTGCTGGTCTCTTTAAATACAGCAAGTGTTGAGAAAAAGTCACCGTCTCCGTTCGGACGCTGACTGCCATAAGAGTCTCCCACAGTCTCTCTCTTTGAGGTCTATTGGTAATGTTTGCATCCAAAACAGTCATATTTAGTGACCATTTTTCACAATATGTCTGATCCATGAGCCAGAAACATCGTGCACAACTTCACAAACCCAGGCGCTATGCTCAGTCAATGTAGCAAAACACGGTCCTGTTGAACACACTAAATTTAACTGACCAAAGAATCAAGACTGTAAACATTCATTCATACTATATTGCACAATACCGTGTATGCAACAGTGACTTGCACTGCATTATGATTTGCGGTCTGACACATTTTGGAACACAATATAATACCAGTTTGCATTTGCATGCATGTGCGTACAGTGCATTTCAGGCTTTTAAATAAGCTGATTTGAGCAACTGTGACTTTAAAGACATCTATGTAAAACCTCTTTGCATATAAAATAACACTCAAACAAGGCTTGCAGGTCTGCTGTCACATCCAATAATTTTTAACTCCATTCTTCAACAACCGCACATACAAAATGTGCAAATATTTTATCTTTAGGGGTACAACAGCTTGTCACTAGGGCAGTACCCTTAAAATGACAACTTTAAACCATATACACTTCTAACGGGTGAATATTAATATCTTTGAGAAGCAATATGTATGCTTAAAGGAAAAGTTAGCTCAAACATGAAAATGTTCCATGTTTTTCCATCCAAGATGCAGATAAGCTTGTTTCTTTATCAGAGCAGATTTTTAGAAATGTAGCATTGCTTCACTTGCTCACCAACGGATCCTCTGCAGTGAATGGGTGCCGTCAGAATGAGAGTCCAAACAGCTGATTAAAAGCATCACAATAATCCGCACCACTCTAGTAGAGGTCTGCCCGGGACTGTTTTTTAGGTTATATTCTGCACCAACCCACTTAGACTAATTTTCTTCACGACCCGACCGTTCCCGCTAAATTTAGATCTCTTTACCAGAATCTCACATTTAAATTTCTACTGCTAAGAGAGAAATAGACTAACAAATAAAAGTGTAGTCTGCACAAAACTGTATTTGTTATTTTATTCATCTTGTCAAGACACAAAATTCATTTAACTTTTGCTGTCAACAGTAGGAAAAAAGTGTCCCAAAGAAAAACTAGTAGGTTGTACAAAATGTGTAGCTATTTATTTTTATTCTTCTTGTCAAAATACAAAATTCGTTTAACATTTTGCAGTTAACAGTAAGAAAAGTGTGGCAGAGAAAAATAAATAAACATGGTTTAAAATTATAGGCAAAGCAAAATATGAACAAAACCGAGTTGAACGTCCTTCAAGGACAGCGCATCCACACTTTGCTCCATCTTTATTCTGCTCTGTCACCGATCCACAGCCTGCCTGTATATTCACCACCGGTACAGCCCGCTCGGAGGATCAACTTTACTCCATCTTTATTCTGCTCTGTCACCGATCCACAGCCTGCCTGTATATTCACCACCGGTACAGTCTGCTCGGAGGATCATTATGCACATGTTGCACACAGACTCCGGATTCCATTTTAATGGTTCCATTACATTTTAATAATCAAAAGAATCTCCAATTAATTGATTTTATATTTTTTAAAAAGTGTTTTTTCTTGTTTTCAGAAATATTGCACATTGACATTTTTCACCTAAATAAATTCTGGTAAATAATATTTCTGGTAAATACTCCTTTACATTTTTTTTTTGTATATAATTGTATTATTAGACTAGAACACGTGGACATGTTGTCATTCTTACACTATAATACTGAACTTTGATTTCAGTGATTTGGACTATGAGATAGAGTGCAAAAAGCAAGAGTCTATGTTGCACTTTAAATTAGTTGATAGTTTAATCAAAATAAAAATAGTTGTTAGTGGCAGCCCTAGGAGAAAGCAGTATTATGGATAGAGGATAGATATATTTTAGCCAAAGCAATGGTTTGAAGTTAAAAAAATGTCATATTGATGGATTTGTTTACAACAAATATGTAGCTTCTCACTTCACAAGATATTAATTGATAGTCTTGAGTGGTGTGGATTATGATGTTTTTATCAGATGTTTTTGGACTCATTCTGATGGCACCCATTCACTGCAGAGGATCCATATGTGAACAAGTGATGTAATGGTAAAGACGTGGTACTGGTAAAGCACAGAGTCAATTATGAAAAAGAGCCAGGAATTTTACACTTGATTAATTTCTCTATTGTTTAAGAACAATATCTATTCTACTTCCTACGCATTACCTCACCGTGACTGTACGAGCCAAATAAGGTCAATGACGCGTAAGTGTGGTCAAGTGTGACCATCTCAAACTGACATTTCTGAAAAAAAAAAAAAGATTTTGATTGACTCCTAATTGGACTGGGAGGAAAAAGGATCAAGGAACAGTTGATTCCTCGTGATATGGCCCCTTTAAACCTTCTTAGGTTTTTAGGCTAGGACTACACAACGCTGTCCAAAAATGTTGTTGCTCAATGTGGTAATTTTAAGGTTACATCAAGCCGTATTACACCATATGACCTTAAGTTTGACATTGTTTGAATGTCGAATTAATCCAAGTATGACGACTCCAGAGAGACGATAAAATGACTGAACATTCTGTTCAGCAAAACAATTTAGAAGTGGGCATCAAAGACACAATAAATCCCAAGCAACCATCTGCTGAAGTACTAACAGAGTTCACAAATGTCTCTCAACAGTAGATCAAATTTTATATCAATAACCCCATTTTTTATTTGACATACAAGATTCCCTAAGGATGGTCAGGAATAGCCCAGGCCTGAGGAGTGGAGCGTAAACATTACGCAGGAAGTTGGGAAAGCCCCTGAAATGTGTCCATTAGCATAGCGTGTTATGTTTGAGGTGGTTACGGCAGGCCAAAGTAAACACAGGGGTTTCTGACACGGTAAGCAGACACACTCATGGCTTTCAAAACAGACGTTTCAAATAGCAAACGTCATATTAGTGTCAACCAAAGTGCACAACATACAGCTAAGATTTATTTGTATAAATGGCTAAATGTTTCTCATTAAAGGTTCTAGTTCATGCAATCAGAGTCAGAACAGAGTCAGTTTTATAAGATTCAATGAATTTAACTACGTTATCTGGGATCAAAACACCAAAATAACATAAGGCAACATTGCACATCGTACAAGAAAAAACAGACCTTTAATGGGATCACTTCAAACAGCAGATCAGTCGGCAAACTCACACGCAGACACCTTCGCAAATATCGGCACATCGCTGATATTTCAAGGTTTCAAACTGTCTGCCTCTTTAACCATAACAGGTTTATCAACCCCCCCTGTATACTGCAATGAATATTCTACAAGTGTACACTTTCTGGTTAACAAATATTACAGCCAAGCCAAGTAATATACATTTAAATATATACACTCACTGGCCACTTTATTAGGTACACCTTGCTAGTACCGGGTTGGACCTCTTTTGCCTTCAGAACTGTCTTAATTCTTCGTGGCATAGATTCAACAAGGTGTTGGAAACATTACTCAGAGATTTTGGTCCATATTGTCATGATAGCATCACACAGTTGCTGCAGATTTGTCGTCTGCACATCCATGATGTGAATCTCTCGTTCCACCACATCCCAAAGGTGCTCTATTGGATTGAGATCCGGTGACTGTGGAGGCCATTTGAGTAAAGTGAACTCATCGTCATGTTCAAGAAACCAGTCTGAGATGATTTGAGCTTTGTGACATGGTGCATTATCCTGCTGGAAGTACATCAGAAGATGAGTATACTGTAGTCATAAAGGGATGGACATGGACAGCAACAATACTCAGGTAGACTGTGGTGTTTAAACGATGCTCAATTGGTACTAAGGGGCCCGAAGTGTGCCAAGAAAATACCCCCCCACACCATTACACCACCACCACCAGCCTGAGCCGTAGAGACAAGGCAGGATGATTCCATGTTCTTTACACCAAATTCTGACCCTAAAATCTGAATGTTGCAGCAGAAATCGAGACTCATCAGACGTTTTTCTAATCTTCTATTGTCCAATTTTGGTGAGCCTGTGTGAACTGTCTCCTCCGTGTCCTGTTCTTATCTGACCGGAGCGGCACCCGGTGTGTTCTTCTGCTGCTGGAGTCCATCTGCTTCAGGGTTCGACGTGTTGTGCATTCAGAGATGGTATTCTGCATAGCTTGGTTGTAACGAGTGGTTATTTGAGTTACTGTTGTCTTTCTATCATCTCTAACCAGTCTGTCCATTCTCCTCTGACCTCTGACACCAACAAGGCATTTTCGTCCACACAACTGCCGCTCGATGGATATTTTCTCTTTTTCAGACCATTCTCTGTAAACCCTAGAGATGGTTGTGTGTGAAAATCCCAGTAGATCAGCAGTTTGTGAAATACTCAGACCAGCCCGTCTGGCACCAACAACCATTCCACGTTCAGTCACTTAAATCCTCTTTCTTCCCCGTTCTGATGCTCGGTTTGAACTTCAGCAAGTCGTCTTCACCACATCTAGACGCCTAAATGCATTGAGCTGCTGTCATGTGATTGGCTGATTAGCAATTTGTGTTACCAAGCAATTGAACAGGTGTACCTAATAAAGTGGCTGGAGAGTGTATATTACATAAATTTACAGTTGGATATACAGTACATCCAACTTTATCTGCATACATATAACACACTCTCACAAAGCATTTCATATAAGCAGATCTTGGCTGCGTGATTGATATTGTCCCAAAATGTGAAGTATATTATTGCACAGCCATATAAAACTACATCCAACTGTACTCCAATATAAAGCAAAATATACATAATCTATAGCAAATGTCAACTTCTTGATTGTTTATATTTCTTTGCTAAACATATACGATACTGATCACAGGTCTAATCTGATAAATAAAATTACAAGACATGAAGATATCAAAATATAAACATTAACAAGACTTTCTGTAAAGTTGCTTTGTAATAAAAATTGACTTAATTCAAGAAGAGAAAATAATAAAAATGTATCAAGGATACGTGATCAATCAATCTCGACAGTATATATTACTTGGCAGAAATTACTCAAATTAAACAGATGTCAACATTGTTTGTGTGATGCCTTCAACATCAAAAAAAATAAACAGGAACAAACTATACAACTAAACTGGACTCAGATGACATTAATTATGGGTTAACATGGAGCGAGGGTAAGCATGGTTGGAGTAAATTACTTGTTGCAGAACATAAAACTACTAAAATTCAGTCAGAGGCAATTAGCAGCTACAATGAACATACATGCATATCGTTGCACCTGTACAATTCATTACGTCATCTAATATTACTTTTGTACACTTCATGCTCAATATAAATTGCTGAGGTAAACCAAATCCTCATCTTACCTTTCTAAATATCATTCCAGATATGTGATGCATTTATTATAGTCCAAGGAAGTCAAACTGTACATTAATGAGATGAAAAGGACACACATGGCAGCACTTTTGCTGTCAGCTGAGTTTGAATGAGAAAGAGTTTCACGGAAGCATCTGACAGCACGCATTGTTTGCCTTATTCTGTTGACATGAGAGCATAGCAAACATGCAACTGGCTGCAAAGACAAAAGCTGACCAGGTGACAAGGGGAAATCTGTGGAATGGATTTAAGAATGATACAATGTGTTAAACAGAGTTTTGAAGCTGAACGCATTAGCAAATAGGTCAAATGTTTAATAAACAGATTGTGTAGACGTTTGTGAATGATGGATGTTTCAACTTGTGGGAATTGTTAAGAGAAGTTCTGTGGTTGTTTGGGTCTAGAGATGACTAGGAGAGGCTGATTCCAGTCATTTTGACCACGATTCATCATCTCAGAGCAGTGAAAGACACAGCAGGCGTGTCGGAGCTTGACCGACGGAGGCCTGTTCCTCTGACACATCGCTCCAGATCTAAACTCATTCATCAGCAGCACAGATAGCTATCATTAAACACAGCCACACATCCTCAATAAACTGCAGCGCTCACAAACACACAAACATTTGCTCAAAGGAGGAGCAAAAATCTGATCTTTTGCTGTATCCGACTCTAAAAAACGCTTTTGTAGTTTGAAGAGCACAAATATCACATGAAATTGACTGCTCATCAACTTGATCCAAACCACACTTGTAAGTGGTTGGAAATCCTATTACCAGTAGATTTCTTTCAATAGTGAAAATGTATTTTATAAGTACGTAGAGCATAACATTACCATTCAAACGTTTGGGGTCCGTAGGATTTTTTACATGTTTTTGGAGAGAATCTTTTCTTTCCATTTCTTATTATCAATGTTAAAAGCAGCTGTGATGCTTCATATTTTTGTGGAAACTGTGATTCATATATATATATATATATATATATATATATATATATAGAGAGAGATAGAGATAGAGATAGAGATATAGAGAGAGAGAGAGAGAGAGAGAGAGAGAGAGAGAGAGAGAGAGAGAGAGAGAGAGAGAGAGAGAGAGAGAGATAGAAAGTTTAAATAATTTATTTGTAATTTTGATTATTGATTTTTGTAACATGTTTTTTGCATGTCTTTATGGTCACTTTTGATCAATTGAATGCATTCTTTAAAAAAAAAAAGTAGTATCAATTCAAACCAAAATATCTTACTGATTACTATTATATACTTTATACTGTTTATTTACATATTTCTATCACACACACACAAAGTGACATACAGAGCAATCAATAATAATGTAATAATATACATGACATTATTATTATATTAGCAACTTCCACTGTATACACCGTTACAAACTGCTGGAGAAAGCAACTGTACTCAATTAAGTCGGGTGAACAACATGATGTCATTTAAAGAAAATGACTTGATGGCCAACAGAGTGAAGTAACATGACTAATGTCTCAGTGAATGTTTGCAGACATAATTTAATTCATTAATCAGCCAAACCCACAAAGTCTCAGTGTATAACTCAGAGTCATTTGGTCACATGTGAACACTGCAGATCACACCTCAACTCTCTTATAATTCAAAACACCTGTTGTGGGAAAAATCTCAATCTGAACAACATCTGCAGCTATTTTCTGCGTCCTCAAAACAAGAGAAAGGCAAAGCTTCAAAGCAGGCAGCCGTGCGTTTACCGTACAGAACACAGAGATCCTAACGCTGCGTAATCTACACTATCATAGCAATTACTCGACACGCACAACAACATTTAGACAGTCTCAGATCAAAGACATCAGTAAACTCAGGCCGTGAGGCTCATTTACGGAATATTTGAAATTCCAGGACAGACCACCCCATCCCCCATTTATCTGTTTCAAAGTGTGAATAAATCACCAATGAATCTGTGAAAATACAAACTGCAATGCTAAAAAAAACTGTTGTCCCAAATCAATGTATGGGACTTATGAAAACACAGGGTATAGTTGACTTTCTAGTGTAGATTATAGTTTACTCTGAACCTCAACCAACATCATGTGGTGCATCCTGGGGTACTTTTTAAATGCTTTATGATATTTAGCATGTTTAATATACAGATAGACAGATGTTTACTGAAGAAGTCAGAGCAAATACATTTCTATGTTCAGAGTAATAGACCTACCAAGGACTCCCGTTCTCCCCGATCAGCACTGCTCTAGTCAACTGAGTAAACGCCCACCATTTAAAAAGGGTCAGATCGAAAGATAGGCAAATTAAAACTAAAGAAAAACGTATGTAGCTTCAGCTTCGAAATGACAGACAACGAACAAAAAAGGTAATTTGCAAGAGCTGCTTCACAACGCATATCAAGAGCTCCCTTTTCAGTTCTGCGTTCAGGAGAATAAAAGATAATGTTTTGATGTTTTTATTAGTAGGCTACATGAACGTTATCTTACACATTTGATCTCCCCAGCAGATTCATTAGAAATAAGTTTATAATGCATGTTCGCTAATTCAGAAGACCGCACACACAGCCCGTGTCTCTGAATGCTTCTCATACTCGCTCCGCTCTGCCCCACGCTGTGCGTCTCACGGATGAGCCGTTTACACAGCCTGTCTCGTAATGCTCTTTAATACTCACGGCCTCGCCCCCAGTTCTGCTCCGCAAGTCTCTCACGAGCGCATCTGGACGCACGTGCGCTACCTGTGCCAACTCACACCTGCTCCGTGTTTAAAACGAATGCAAATTAAGTCTAACTGCTTGCCAATTTCACTTGATGAAATTAAACATTCAGCACATTTCCCACTTGTTCTTAAAATCACAAATACTTAAAATAAATCAGCCCGTGTAACATGTAGTATTTTAATAATTGACTAAAGAAATACAGTTCTTTATTTACAAAAAAATGAACAAATCTTTCCTGTGAAATTCTGTAAAAGTAGTAATACCATTATAATCTTCCCTCCAGAAAAGAAAAAACACAAAAATAACGATAGAACCTCTCCAAAACAATATACAATTGTATGATTTAAGGGTTATAATGGCAATTGTATTGGTTTCAATGTAAGCTATAATGGTGTCTACTGGTGTTTGATGCATTTATTCTATTGGTGGGATGTAATCTAGCAGATGGCAACCAATTGAACAACAGTAATTCCTATTGGAATAATGCCCAAAACAAAAAGGAAATTTGTAATGGTTTTTATGGAAACTATAAGAATTTCTGTGATGGTTTCTATTGTATTTTATTATTAATTTTCAGCAGGGTAACTCATACTGAGCTGCACATTATTGACAATATTAAGCTGAAGCTTGACTTTGCAAATTAAAATAAATAAATAATAATAAATCACAATCTGTCAAAAAAATTTTTTTTTATAATTTGCAATTAAATATTTTCCCCAAATTACACATCCCTACTTCAGACTGTAAAATCGCACAAAAATCGCATAGTGTATTCCAGGCTTAACCCAACCCTAATTCACTTAAATAACCAGTAATGTCATTAACACCCACTTAAACCTGAGATAAGCATTAATTACATCATTAGTAGCCCTTTAATCACTCTGAACTACTCATCAGATGTGTGAGAGAGATCGAGAGAGAATATTACGGGCTAACCAGGCGTAACATGTCTGCCGCCCATTTCCATCAGCTTTATTAAAGACCTGTGGCTCTGTGGGCGGCTACAGTAGCCTAATTAATGTTTACACGACTTACTCAGCAAAGACCACTTGCATTATTAAAGCATTCAGAGAGAGAGTGTGGCAATCTGGGGTCAGCAGAAATCTTCACTACACATAATACACTGGGAAGCAACATCATCTAGAAGTTGTTCAGGGGGGATCGACAAATTCCACGCATTCCGGCTCACATTATTGCAGCTGCCGTGCGAGCAGCGACAGTTGCGGCTCTGCATGGAATTTCATTATCCGAAGGATCCCAAAGTGTTTTGGGAGAATCTGGGGCAATTGAGCGGGATTTCGCAGCGTGGATGCATCTAATTCAAAGCATTGTGTAGGTGACAGGCTCCTTCCAGTATTGGCCCTTTGGGGAAAGGTGGGTTTGAAGGGCTGAACAATATCCAAAAGGCACCTTCCTGCTCCGTAACGGACTCCACCCAGGATATTTTAGGAACAATGCTGTTTAACTTCATAAAAACACTTCTAATTGCAACCCAACACCACTCATTGATATACAAGCACAGTTACTTATTTCCCAGGTGAAATCAAACAAACGCATAACGTATGGCCGTGTGACTGAATTCACAACCTAGTTTAAACAAGGTAAAATAAACTAACACATTGTGTGTCAAGTGACATGAACATGCACCAACAAGAGGCTGTGAGTTAGAGTTACCTGCCCTACAGGTACAAGACAAAGACATTCATTCATCAAACCCAGAATGTTTCTTACCTCCTGTGCTACGGTGTGATATTCCTCTTTTTAGACACCTCACATGTCCCATTGATCCACACAGTCGCTCAGAGAACGAGTAAGACACAACTAAAGAAAGTTTCTGCCCAAAAGTGGCAGGCCTACCTTAAGGCCACGCCCATCTGATGACATCACAGACTCTCCATAGGCCTGTCAGAGAAACCCCATGTGATGAAAGCATGTGTTGAAGTGAAGCCGAGCAGCTGATCATGGCCACAGACGTGTAATCAGCTTTGTGTGAACTCAAGGGCAGGTAGGTAAAAGTGTGGCATTGGACATTCAGCGACTGACGAAACTGCATTGATAGAGTCACACTAATGCAATCAAATCTTATCATTTTCAGCTATGTTTGCTTAGCTGTTATCAAGCCACGACGCAAGCATGCACGCTAGAGCACGCTGATCCCAATGGAAAAGTAGTAAAGCACAATTTTGTTTTAAAGAGTCGTGAGGGAAAAAAAGTTAATAAAAGGACGTTAGTTGCAGATCTAAGCATTTGTTGAGAGTTAATGATCATTTCTGAAAGGCGGGTCCCAGTTTGCTGCATATCCACTTAATTAAAAAATTATTCAACTCTTTTCACACCCTCAAAACAGACCTTACTCATTCCGATCCATCAGATAACAAGTTTGACTGTGTACCAAATTGCAAGTCTGCAAATTTGTATAGCAAAAATGCATTTGACCAATAAAAGATTCATATTTTACTGCAATGCAATACAGAATAATAATAAAGCTTTTATGTATGTACGTATGCATGCATGTATAATACAATTATATTATTTTTAAATATTTGTATGTGTGTATACATATATATATACATAAAATATTTAATGATATTATACATTTCTTTAATATTAGTTTATGTAATATGCATTTAAAATTTTAAAAAGGTATTATTTCTTAAATATAGAAGTCCAATAGCATGACTTCTTCACCTGTTGTCCAGATTCATTACAGCGTCCCAAGTTATTTCACATATAGAGTCCAGTGCAAGGCACCTTTCATCTGTTTTAAAAGCAGACCCAGAGCTTGCTTGTGCAACTAAAACAAGAAAAGCAGCATAATACAGAATGATTCGCTCACATTCTTGCTCAGGCATGTCAGGACCCAAAGGTTCAATTAAACCTGCTAGAAGAAAAACAACACTGCTCTTTTCCATCGCCTGTGATCTTGTTATTATCTGGGCTTTTCCTTAAAAGATGGACCTAATTATGTGATCCCTCGAGACACCACATCAGCTTCAACATGCTCTGAGCTGATAACAGTCGATTCAACTGGTGGCTAAATGAAAAAGATTGATTGAGCTTCGGTTCTTCATACTTTGGAGAAAACATGTGACCTTTTCCGGGAATTCTGATGCAATTAAGATCTATGAAAAAACAGACTTTATGAATCATTTCAATTCATGTCATGACATCACAAACATGCTTTTGCAAGAATTTTGTAATGTGTTCTTGGGCCTTTATTTCTCAGATGTGAGTGAAGCAAGTGTGGGAATTTTGGATGGAAAACTCTGCATTTCATCAGGTGCAGGGAGTCCATGAAGTGTCCAGATGAAGAGAGCAACTCCTGACAGACTCATGGCGTGATAATGAGAAGTGAATTATCTTCTCCCAACACACAGCTGTGCTTCATGTGGTCTGTCTACCGGATCCATCTCTTTATCATGAGACTCATTCGCAAACAGAAGCTTGCAGTGACGCCAAACCCGATTGCTGCGTAGGGAAGCAGATTGTTTCACTAAATCTCCAGATTTCACTTAATGAGATAAACTGGCACCATATTCCAAACAATTCTGCGCCGGCCCCGCTGTCAGATTTCAGCTCCAAATGGGCTTTCACGAGCACAGTTGTGGTTATGTGATGGAGAAAAGCTGCTGAAACTCATCGAAGCCTAAAGAGGAGTCGTTAAACTCAGGTTTAAAAGGTAAAGTCTGTCATTATTAAAGCCACTAAACAGAATTACAAAAACAATGGATTAAACAGGTTTCCTGAACACTTGCTCTGTCTGTCATTAGTCGTCCAAACAGATAACCTCAACTATCTTACACTATCGATTGAGCCCAAGTTGACAGAAAAACACCTTTAAAGTACCAGTTCTTATGCTAATGCACTACATTTAAGTCCTCTTTAAAATAATGAACTTTGTGTAATGAACAGAAATTACTGTAGATTGTTATTTACTGTAAATCTCTGCATACATACAGTTGTGAAATCTCATTTTAAAATAGATATTCAAATTGGTAATATTACATGTTTTTAATTTAGCTAATCAATTTTTTTGTATAATTCCCAATGTAATATTTTTGTCCCATTTGACTAAAATACTATACTTTGCATAAATGAAGTAAAATAAGAGTAAAAACTGAAATCAGTTGTTTTCAGAGCTATAAGTGAATTTAGGTTTCACATCAGTATGAAAAAAGTATTCATTTTTTAACATTGTTAAATGTAATGCTAAATAAATTCTTAATGTTTAATTAACAATGATGGCAAATAAGAACTAAATATAAAAATAGGGAAAATGAGGTAGCACAATAAAATATCCAACTATACATTTAAAACTAATCTCTAATATGCTACCAAACTTAATTTCTTGTCTTTTTTTATGTCAGTTCGGCAATGTGTAATGGAGATTGACATGAAAGAGATTTAATAAATAATAACTGAAAGGAACAGCACACAGAGAAATGAAAACGGTGTCATCATTTATTCACCTTCATGTCCTTCCAAACCTGTATAACTTGCTTTTCTGCGATGACAACAATATTTTGAAGAACAACATTGTCCCCTACTGAATTTCACCATATGAACAAAAAACACTGAGGCGTTTTCTACCACAGAAGAAAGCCGCTCATGCAGGTTTGGGATAAAATGGTAACTGATGACAGAAATGTCATTTTCTAGTTGAATTAACCCTTTAACCTTCAGTCTGTTTTTCATACAAAGCTAGCATATTGCTTTAGAAGTCTTGAAATATGGGGGGGGGGGGGTCAATAAGTAGATTCCTTAAAAACTAATTATTAATATAAGGGGAGTAAACATTGACTGGACTTTTATTTACTACATTTAATTTAAGACAAATATCACTGAGATACTATAATTCTTATTATTTTTGTTTTAAGGTTTTAGTCCTTTTATGTTTTTGTCATTTTTATCAGTTTTTTGATATGTTGATATGATTGTATTAATTTTATTTCATATTTAGTTATTTTAGTACTTTAAGTTATATTAAAAAAGAGAAGTGTTGCCTTGGCAACTAGCTGAAAAAACTTTAGTTTGAAACAAAGTCTTTATATTTGACTATTTCAGGTACGATTTATTACCTCATTTGTAATTTACTTTGGATAAAGGCATTTGCTAAATGAATAAATGTAAATGTAGGCTTTATTGGTTTTAGCTTATCTTCTTCCTAAGTTAAGTAACATGCAATAGTAAAACCGTAGTGGAAGTTTCTGAGAGAGCTCCACATGTAATTCTTATTTTCATATGCAAAGATGTTAGCCAATCATATCAGGGGGCGTTTCCATTGAAGTCTCACAGCAGTCACGCCCCTTCCAACAAAGCGTTCAAATCAAAGGGATACAATCTGGGTAGACACATGTCTTTTTACTTCTAACTTATGACAATTTTTGATGTAAAAGTAATTGTAACATTATAAATGCACTTCAAGAAACAATATAAAAAATGCAGTTCATGACGCCTTTAAAAATACTACAAGTGATCTCTAACTACGTTGCATAAATGTATCAGTGTCTGTCTCGGGCCACGTCTCGGAAATCGACGGAAATCCTGCATTGCGCTTCATCAAAGTTGACTTTCATCAGCAGGAGGGAACTTCAATGCATGAGGTTAAAAGTGCCCTACTGCCTGAAGTAATCAGTTATGGAGAGTGGACAAAGGGTGAGGCCCAGAAAAATTCCAATCATATGCTTTCAGAGATTACTGCCTCAGTCACGCAGCATATGCATGCTCAAACCTGATCCATAATCCTGAGTCTGCTGAAAACAACTCCATCCTGTCTTAGTTTACAGAGCTTTCTGAAGTCACAATCATTGTTTGGCCAGTGGAAACTTTTATTCAGCATGCTCAATTGAAGCGGCGCGTTAGAAAGGCAGGAAGAGCCACTGACCCTCAGATCACAGTTTACTTTGATTCTGCAGCTTCCTCACACTCACAATGAAGGGGACCAGCGAGAGATATTTTTCCCTTTTTTATTTCTTTCCAGCACCCAGACCTCGTCGGAGCGACATGTCGATCATGCCAGTTTTTCTTTGCCCTCATAAAAACAGAGCGAATGCTAAAAAGGCTCACTGCTGACAGCTTCTCCCTGCAGATCTGCTGAAAAGGTGTGATGACCATGAATGAAAGCATTATGAGGTCTACGCTTGCAAAATGAAGGCTTCTGGAAAGACACACACCAGTGAAGTCTCTTTAATATCTCAATTGTTTCTCCTAAATGTGATTAAACACAGAGCACATTTTGTTGCAGGACCCCAATTTTATATTGGACATTGCATTCGCATTTATCCATTTGACAGATGATTTTGTTCAAAGCGTCTTGCACTGCACAGGGTTTCTGCAGGTTTTATTTAGGTACATTTAAGAGTTTAAGACCTGTTTAAGGCTAAGCTGATTTAAATTAAATGGATTACAATACATCAATATGGTTTCTACATGTAAACGTCTTGTATTAGCAATGCTTCAAAGTTTGGAAATACAACTTTCAACAGATCTACATTACTTTCAATTCATTTTACAGAATGTTTTTTCAGAAAACAAGACTTCATATCTTCAATTTTCATCTCAACTAATCGTATCTTGATTTAAGGATGTTTCAATGTTTGTTTTTGTAACAAAACAATACTGAAGATATTTATTTATTATTGTATTGTATTTATTATTTTTTATTTATTTTGCAGTGCATGCAACATTTAACGCCATGACTATGAATTTTAAACTTTGTTTCTGATTTAACAGCTTTTTAAAGGCCTTCATGTGTGGAAGGGTTAATTAAGGCTTTTTTAAAGGCCGCAGAAACTCTGATTATATTCAAGGTTTGCATTTTATCAATCCATGAATGCCCTGGGACATCGAGTAAAACGTGGCTGAGAGTGATGCAAAGGAAGTTCGGTCGAAGAGGGTTGTTTGACGGGCATATTCCCTGAGGACAGACAAAACAGATCCAGAGCCACTGTTGGTAATATGGTAAGAGAGGTCGCTTACAGTAAACAAGCTGTTTAGAGAAGGTCTGGAAAGGCCATTACTCCCAAAGCATTGTGGGATGGGAAGATAGAGGAAGAAAGATGAGATTGGGTGAAGGAGAGGGAAGAAAATAACACAGTGAAACACTTCCCTTACTTTATGCCCTATTATTTCAAGCAAAACAAATGGTTTACTCTAGAACACAGACTGACACCACGTCTACACCGTTTAAACTAAATCGCTCTCGTTATAATTAAGCCGTCCACAATGGAAACGGCGTGGGTGATGAACTGGTTGAACCTGGTAGAAACGTCCATTTGAATAGAATTTGGTTAGTTTGGTCATTTGAGTTCTGATTCTATTGCGGTTATGTAAAATGTTACAGTAAGACAGAAAATCGTATTATTTTCGAGCGCAATATTATATAATATATTTTACTTTTAATTATTAATTTAATTCACTATGTATTAAAATAACTACTAACCACTGCATCAAAATCAGCTAGTGGTTTATGAAATAAAATAAATCATAATGTAACTAAGCAAATAATCATGCATAGTAAGCAAATAAGTAAATTAAATTAAAAAGGAAAATAAACATCTTACAACAAAAAAAAATATGCAAAAAATCAAAAATAATTCATAAAAGCAAATAAGTAAAAAATGTAAATAAAATATAAAAATAATGTACTGAAAAATAAAATAACTAAAATAAAATAATTTTAATGAAAATAATAATGCAACTAAGCAAATAATCATGCTTGGCAAGTAAATACAAAATGTAAATATTTTAAATAAAAATGTGAAATCTTATTGCAAATAATAATGCAAATAAGTAAACAATCATGCATAGTAAAAAAGTAAAATAAATAAACATTATATATATTTTTTTCTTTTTATAAATACAAATAAAAATTTCATGGACAAATGAAATTAGGCTTACCAAAATAAAAATAAAAATATCAACATTAAACGGAAGTAGAAAATGCTTTCCATTATTTTGGAGCCCACTTGATGTCCAATATAAAATCTGAGTCCTGAATCAAAGTTAATTGAGATCCAACTGATTTCAGGAACATTTTAAACATACCATTGCCATAATGAATGTGTGATAAACGATACCACCTTATACAAGCGCTCAACAACGGTAAGTGAAAAACATTATACATAATAAAACTGCATCTCACCAGGAAGCCAATGAGACGTAGGCAGAAAGGAAAGGTAATGGTGTTTAACGGAAGCGTACCACATTTACGGTCCGAAGCAGCTCTCCCATGACGAGCGCGAGGGGGAGACGTGCTACAATGGAGACGAAATGTTCAAGTTGGGATTCAGGACTCGATGGGTGATCCACAAACGACCCCGTCCTCTACAGGTCACGCAGAGGGTCAATGTACTGCCTGATGAACTCTCACTCTACCATTTCACCCACGTCCCGACCTCGACGTTCCCACCGCAGAACCGAGATACCGAACAGTCAAGGCCAACCAAACATCTTCTCTACAGAGACCGGTCAAAACATCTGCCAAGCATTTAGATAACGCAGTTCCGATCACAGCCTCGCAGGAATATTTTGTACCATTAACGAGATAAGTAGACTGGAATTAAATGCTCGGCTTACTTGGAGGACCGTGAAATTCAAATCCACTAACCTTGTTGTCTGCTGAGATATGCAGGAATATACTAGGCATAAAAAGGTTGCATGAGTCCGTTATTAGCAGAAGAGCCAACATTTACATAAAAGTTAAAAGAGGTAAGTATTTCCCCTGGAGTTATAATTAAAACTATTACACAGAATCCTTTCTTCTGAGACAATGGGACACTGTCTGCAAAGACACACTTGCCAGAGATACAGCAGCCAGTGTTTTCCCTCTTAACCAATCACACGCACACAGTAGAGTCCAAAAGTCACCGGGGGGGCGAATTCTAGACTTCACAACACTGAGATCAAGCGGTCCGCTTGGGTTTGCAGGTTCTGTCTGTGTAAGCGCTTGGTGCTTTTTGACTAGTATCACACAAATTATAGAACAATAATTGGTATAAGAAGGATATCAAATATGGTAAAAATTATAATAAAAAGCTATATATTAAAAATATCAAAAATATAAAAGTAAAATTTTTATAAAATTAAAGTAAATTAATAGTAATGCAAATAATCATTAATATTATGTAAACTTGTATTCATATATTACACAAATTATGGAACAATATTTGGCAAAGGTACATATAAAATGCAGTATAATTTTTTTTTTTTTTTTAAATACAATAAATATGAAAGTAAGATCTTTACATTAAAGTAAAAAAATATTTTAAATAAATCATAATACAAATAATAATGCAACTTATTATTTATGCAAATAATCATAAATAGTACATACATTTGTATTAATATGTAGTATTACACAACTGAGAATATAAACTCAGATAAAAACAAGATACATTTAGTAATTTAGCAGACACTTTTATCCAAAGCGACTTTAAAACTATAATAAATAAAATAAAAACAGATAGAATAGAAAAAGAATAGAGAAAGCTAGTGTTAGAGGCCTTTTTTGCTTTTTGTTA
The DNA here is from genome assembly GCA_027564155.1 of Gymnocypris eckloni scoliostomus. Taxonomy (NCBI): domain Eukaryota; kingdom Metazoa; phylum Chordata; class Actinopteri; order Cypriniformes; family Cyprinidae; genus Gymnocypris; species Gymnocypris eckloni. Next base: position 14,747,609 of record CM050425.1, on the reverse strand, counting down.
ATTGTAAATAAATAAAAAGAAAACAAATGCATAGAAGACAAAAAGATTACAAAGAGTTTTTTTTAAGAATAGAGAGTGCTAGAGTTAGAGGGTCAAATAAAGATGGAATAGATGTGTTTTTAGCCGATTCTTGAAGATGGGTAAGTATTCAGCTGCTCGGATTGAGTTGAGCAAGTCATTCCTCCAGGAGGGAATATTTCATTCAAGAGTCAGTGAAAGTGATTTTGTGCCTCTTTGGGATGGTACAATAAAGCAACGTTCACTTGCTCAACCTAAGCTTCACATGATGTAACGTTAAAGTTATAGGCATCGGGAAGAAAACGAATTTCTCCACTAGATGGTAATGTACTAGTCAAAGGATAATTTAAGATATTATTTGATGAAAATGCAACTAAATTGCCTGTGATAAACTGTTATAGTGTATTTTGTAACTGGTAAAGTCTTGAGCTGTTACTCTGTGTAAAATCTGCGATAGTCATTAACATAATAATTTAATAAAAATTTTAATATGTATGTAATTAAGCACCAATAATTTCCTCTGCACTCCGAGCATTTAAAAATATCAACTGCTCACTGATATCAGAAAATGTATTCTAAAGTATTTCAGTATGTTTCATAACATACAAAAATTGTATTAAATAACAGGAGAGTTTCAAAGTGGCTTATTATTATACATAAAATATTTATAATAAAGTCAAACGATTTATTTATATATATATATATATATAAAAAATAATCATGAATAGCAGTAAAGTAAAAATTTAAAATAACAAGTCTGCAAAACTAAAGACAAGGATTAAAAGAAACTGAGTTTTGATTTCATGAGCTCTCTACGGCATTATAAAGCTGTCTGAAACTAATCTCAAAGGCCTAAATGCCTTATATATTTTATTGGATAGTTGCTGGACGTCTTCATCAGAATGAAATTAGAAGGAAGACTGTCCAAAAAAATATAATCCATGTGTAGAAAGCAATCATCTAATGAAATCTGATACGAGTGCCTGACCCTGAGAATAAAACTCAGATTTTTAAAACAAGATGGACACACTTGATAGAAGCCAGTTTCTACGAGCCAATGTCTATCCTCGTGTCCTGAAATCCAGTCTCTCAAAGACATGTGCATACTGCAAGTAGATGGAACAGATGGACCTTTATACCTCTCATGTTAAACATCTTCTGAAACATTCAACGAGGACAGCACTTTTTTCATATTGTGTGCTGAAAAACAATACGTCTTATCATATTAAACAGAAAATCATGAGTAGTGTGGGAGCAGGTTTAAACTAGATTACACATGATCTGAAGTCACTGCCTGCAGGCCTGACAGCAAAACAAAACTCCACTCGCCATGATACAATGCAGTTGCCAAGGGGTGGTCCACAAGATAAAAATATAATTAAACACTCGTCTGTTCAACAAGTCACATGGTGTAACGTTATATGTTATAGAAGCATAAACATTGCACAATTAATGACTCAAAGTGTAATACTTAGGGTTCATTATTTGTTCAAAGTAGTAAGAGCAAGTATGAATAAAAGTACATTTAGCCTTAGAAAGCACAATTGCTTAAAGCCAACTATCAAAGTCTTGTATCTGACTTTCTTACTTACATCTGTTGTTTAAATAATAATAATACAATTATTAATATTATGTAATTGCTAATATAATTATTACATTTAAATAATTACTTTAATTTATATCAACTGCCAATTAATTAATGAAATGTATATTAATTTAAAATCATTTCTAATAGTAATGATACAAATAATACAAGAATAATATACAATTAGCATAAGCACATTGCTGAAAAGCATTTATAATCTTTGACTGATGCGGTTAGATTTATGCTCCGAGTAATTAAACCAACTTTAGAGTGGAGAAGTCTGCAATGGAGCATGTCTTCAAGAAACTGAGCTCTTTCAGTTCCCACAGCCGGTTCAGCATTTTTATGATGCGAGGACTCAATCTCAAAGGCCTAGACAGAGTTCTGTTGTGAGTTTTTTGGCCAGGTCATTAAAAAGAGTCGGTTCATAAGACTAATGTGTTTATGAATCGGACTACACCGGCTAAAACAACACAATGATTCAGCTAAAAATGAGCGCAGGCAACACTGTCAGAGAACGCAGACGTTCAAGAACTTTTAATACCACCAAATATCATGCAAACCCCAAGTGTCCAGTTTCTACTTCATGCCAATGTCTATCCTCAAGTGTCCAGAGCCGCTTTTGTAAATGAAAGCAAGCACATGTGCATACTGGCAACACCGGCAGCTTACAGTTGCGCCAACAAATGTGTCGCACTTGAGGAACTCGATGTGCATCATCTTCTGAAATGCAACGTTCAACAGGACAGCAGCATATCTGACGGAGGTAGTTTAACAAAACACGCCAACCCCATTTAATACACTAACCATACACCAAACTAATTCATTTGGAGCATATTCCTTTTTGCTGCATTCAAAGGGGTTTACGGTCACTGCCTGCAGGCCTGACAGCAAAACAAAGAGCCTCCATTCTCCTGTGTTCTCTGGAGTGCTGCCACATGCTCTTTCAGTGCTCCGAGAAACACAACATGGAGAAATAAAGCCCTTGTATTCCTCAGACAGGAAAGGCAGTGAGAAATCAGGAGTTCTCATGTTCCACAGAGAGAAACGCTGCATTGAGTCTGTGTGGAAGTGTTGAGGAGACCGGCGTGTTAAATACAGCTGTTGAGAGAGAGCGCGTGTGTGTGGGGAATGTGGAGGAGTCAAGACGTATGGTGTGTATAGAAGATCTATGGCATCTACAGACACTGGCTCTGTTCCAAATCACAGTGAGCCGTCTACGCAGGCAGCATTTTAAGACATCATGCACCCAAGTAGGCTTTCTAGCATACAGTACCTCATTTGAGACAAAATCAGCAGCACTCAATGCATCCTTATCAAAAGGCAAGGCTAGAATGCAGAATGACAATATAATTTAAGATAAAAAATAGCAATTAAAATTATTTTAACTCAAGATTGACTATTTAAACTTGCAATATTTGCATGCATAATATATAATAATGTTCAAAAGGTCAGGGTCAGTTTTTGAAAATCACCAAGGCTGCATTTATTTGATAAAAAAAAAAAAAAGCAGTATAAACAGTAATATTTGTGAAATAATATTACAATTTAAAATAATTGTTTTCTTGCATAAATTGCATTTTAAAATATATCAAAATAGAAAACAATTATATGCCCTGTGATGCAAAGCTGAATTTTCAGCATCATTACTCCAGTCTTCAGTGTCACGTGATACTTCAGAAATCATTCTAATATACTGATTTGCTGCTCAAGAATCATTTTTATTATTATTATTATTATTATCAATGTTCAATTGCTCAATGAATATTTGATGAATAGAAAGTTCAAAAGAACAGAATTTATTTGAAATAGAAATATTTTGTAACATTATAAATGTATTTGCAGTCACGTTTGATTTAAAAAATTCAGAAAAAAAAAAAGAGCTTATGACGCCAAAATTTTGAATAGTACTATATTTCTGTGCAACACATTTAGGCTGCCAATATCGAGTGTTCCAAATCAGTTCAGTTAGGGTGGTAGACACCAAAGCAGCTCACTAGGTTTTAGAACAGAGCCATTGTGTTCACTCTGCTGGGCTTGTTATCATTGAAAGGATGCACTATTACTCAAGTGAGCAAATAAAGCAAGAATTGAATGACGCCACAGTCTGGCCATTATCAAGCAAGCAATGCTACAAGTCACGAACACTGTCATTAAATAGATAGCTTGATCAAGAATTTAAATGTGTTAGCATCTAATAGTTAACATCAACATCACGACCAAAATAAAAATTGAATTTTTCTATTCTCAAATGCATGCTTCAATATTAAAGCACAATGCAATGTCTTAAATGAGCAAAATGAAGATGAGTAAGTGATGACCAAAGTTTCATTATAAGATTTATAAAATGACACTAGCTGCATTTCCATCCACTTACATTTATGCGCATTTTAGAATATTGCATAAAAAAATCCTGAATGGAAATGCCAAGATGCGCATAAAAAAAAAATGCACATTAAAAAAAACGTATGCGCACATTTGAGTAGGATAAACTTTTTATCCGGTCAGAAAAACATTTGCATAAACTATGATGGAAACACATTCACCGAATAAATTCCTCCATGCGCATCAAAAAAGTCATGTGACTTTGCGCTTTGAGACGGGATAACTTACTTGACTAACCAGCGGGCCGATTTCGTTCACAGCATCTATAAGTTGTTATGGTCATTCTGAAAAGCCTGAGGAAAGTCTTTCATCAAAGTATTTCTTACAGGACTGCGTTCCCAAACAGCAGCATCCAGCTCCGAAAGCAGCAGCATTTATTGTGTCTCGTCTGCTCGCTCTAAGGTGCAAGTAATTCATATCATATATGAAACTTATTATATTCAGTGGCTTCTCCAATATTCTTAGTGATATTTAGTGCCACATGTTACCAGGAAGTAACGATTTTGTTCTCTCTGACTTGTTGGTGCTTTATTCGCATATGATTTATGCAATATTCCAGCTGTGCGCATAAGTTTAATTCGAATCTTTGGATGGAAACATAGCTACTGAGAACCATCCCTTGGCTTGTAGTATTTTTTCTAGTGTGATTTGAAACTTAATGAGCCATTCTTTGCTTCAGATTGCTTCAGGCTGTTGATGTCTACATTTCCCAGACTAACCGTTGTTCTATAAGTGTCTTAGTTGGGAGTTGTCTCTTGAAACCACCCTAAACCTTACACGGTAAACTGTACATGTTAAATGCAGAGTTATAAATCATTCTGTTAATTCTATTGAGAAGACACTCATCCTGACACCTTCCATTACCTGCAAAGCAGACACAAGACAGGAACAACTTCAAAGTGAAATTATCTCCTGCATTAATCAAGACAACAAGAAAAGAAAAGAAAATCCAAAGCAAATGTCCAACACTCACTAGACACAGTCTTACATGGGTGTTTTTAGCAAGATGCGTTTTAGTGAGAAAGTGTCACCTGAGAGACATTTATTTTCTAGTGTTCTGATGGTATCTAAGGTGTTGCTAGGTGGTTTGTAGAGTATTCTGGGTGGTTTCCAGAAGGTCTTTGTCAAGCCAACATCATAACGTCACTGTTCTTAATATGCTGTAGCTTTCAACACTGGATTGGATAGAACAGCTGTGCAAGTGGACTCTCTGTGTGTGTGTGTGTGTGTGTGTGTGTGTGTTAGTATGCGAGTGCATGAAGAGAGAACGAGAGCGTGAGAAAGTATGGAAACATCTGCAAAAACACAAGTGCTTCCATACCCCGTCCCTGAGGTGACACTTTGTTGTCAAGGCCTCGTCCTTGCCGCACTGAGGTAGAAGTGTGTGTGTGTGTGTTGATCATTTGGAAATGACCAAAGATCACACAAGATGACATCATAAGCGAGCAAACATTCCGACAGTTATTCACATAGCCGAAGCCATCCTTCCAACTCGGAATTCCAAGAACAGATGTCAAGAGTGAAAGAAGCCAAACCGTAGCAGCGCACAAGAGTCCTGCCAACACCTGAGAAGAAGTTCTTGCTTTCATATTTGCAGAGATCAAGCTTAAATTCCCCTCATTTGTCTGTCTCTTCTTTTACCATTCTGAGTTTCCAGAATATGATCTCCCCATTAGATGAGGGCGCATCTGCAGTTACTGTATGTTATTAGCAGGCTCACACATTCTACACTTTCTTATGGGGAAATCTGCAAAACCGATTGTTGTGTGTGTTGTATGCAACATTAGCATTGGTAGCTACATGCAAAAGGATGTGTATTATACTTGGTGAATGACATCAGGGATGATATCAGGGATTCTGCAAATCTGCATGACCTTTTTAAGACCAATTAAAGAAAACATGAGGAATAAATTAAAGGATCACAACTCTCTAACTTCAAACGATTACTTTTTGATACATTTCAATTATTTTTAAATAGATTTTACAAAAAATACAACATGAAAATAAGTATTTTTTGTCTTGTTTTTCTGTACAAATGTCTAAAAATGAATTAAATAAAAAAAACAAGATGCTAAAATGACACAATAAAAAGTTTTGATTTAAGGGAAATGTATCAAAATAAAGTGAATTTCTGAATTAAATAATACCAAATATCTGCCAATAAGAGAAATCTAATTCAAAGGGAAAGCAAGTTTCACATACCCCATTGACAGACATTTGCTTTTGTTTTTCTCAAAATTTCTCAAAAAATGAAACTTCATATCTTTAGTTTGAATGAATCTTGATTTAAAGTCTGCATTAAATCAAAATTGACTATTTACTTTACTATTACACATAGTCTTGATGTGAACAAATAATCTGTACAAGTTAATCCGCTCAAAACAATTGTTTGTCTTGGTAATCTTTAATCAAAATCTGAACATTTACTTCCGCTCTGGAATGGCATTCCTTCTCTGATGACGTCAGTTTGACTGCTTGGGCAGAATATCCTTAAACACACCCCTCAATGAGTGAGAGACAGAGAGGAGGAGCGCAAAAATAAAACTATTCAATATTCCATTTCAGCTGGAAATACATCACTACACTGAAATGAAGTCAGCAGCAACTTCTGTTTCACGCAGACTTTAATGATGCTTAAATATTTGTATTGGAAACCAAGCAAAAACATAAAAAAAACATGCAGTGCACATGTCAGGACTATGCATTTAAGACTTTCTGCTCTGATTTAAGAGATTTTAAGCCCTTCATTTGTAAAAGGGAAAAATTAATTTGAACTTTCTAAGACATTTTAAGACCCACAGAAACCCTGGATATGCATTTCCTGAGATTTGGATGGACTGGGCTAATTCTTGATTCAATTTAATTCAGATATGATTCAACTTCACTTCAAATTTGATTCAACTGATTTATTTGGGTATATGGTAGCTATAATGTGCATTTTGCTTATATGTTATTATTACACATATAAATTACATCACTGACTGCTTAGGCAGTGTTTAATTACATTTGCTTTAGCAGATACTTTTTTATTAAGATGTCTTTATCCAAAGCTAGGAAAACCACAAGCAATTTGTCATATAAACAATATTCAGTGCATAATGCCAGGTTTCAAGTAAAAACAAGACTAGATCAGTTTCACATTCAAATTGGTAACTCGTCTTTTTTTAACTTCTCATTAGAGAAAAAAGTGCGAGAATCAGACTACAATGGTTGCGATTTATGGTTTTATCATTCAATTCAGGATTTAAAGATAACCAAAAAATCCATATTTGTACCCAGACCTACTGTACAGACCCGAATAATACAAAGAGGCAACCTGCAGGGCTATAAGGTGAAACCAAACTTGTGTATGGACCAAATAACCAAACCAAACATGAGCTGTGCAACTTGGCTAAAGGATACAAATTTACAAACAGAGTTGCACCACAGACATGCAGTAAGATGGTTGATGGCCTGATGCCCCACAATGCCAGAGAAACCAAAATCCTGCTCCCGAATTACACAACAACTTCTGTGCGGTTAAGAGTCATGCTGTTTAACAACAAAACTTTCTCTTCGTAAAGCCCACGGGCAACACTAATCAAATATTTCTGGGTGGAAAATCAGAGCGTTTGCACGAGGCTCAAAAGGCTCTCATAAGAAGCCTTCAAAATATCAGACTCGCCTCTAATTAAAATCACAATAACACAGGGATGTGCTCATAGCCAACGTGGGAGATGTAACGTGTGTGTGTGTGTGTGTGTGTGGGAGTGAGTGAGTGAGTGAGTGAGTGAGTGAGTGAGTGAGTGAGTGAGAGTGAGAGTGAGAGTGAGAGTGAGAGTGAGAGAGAGATAATGCAGAAAAAAAGAAAATTATGAGAACGTGCTGGAAAAAAATCTCTCAGATTTCATAGAAAACGCTTCCAGCCATTGGAACGCTCTCAGCTGACATCATCCTCTGCTAGCTAAATCTGAACCCATGCAGCACAAATTTTCAAAGTCTTATAGTCCAAAGTGAGTTAATAAAGATCATATTCGACGCTAATGCATATGGAGGATTCAACATCCAGATTTCCTCACTCATGATGTAGACGGCTAATCGGCCTCATGTGGTTTTCAAAGACAAGGTTCTGCATCTGGTTTGTATATTTTAAATTTCCTAGTCTTTTGAATCGGAGTCATGCCCCACAGCCATGGAGTATTACACCAGATAAGTACAATTGCCTCCGAGGTCAAATTAACAAGCATCACACTGTCATTTTTCTGTAATCCCCAGTCATATCTAAGAGGGAAATGAAAACTGTGGACCTGGTTCTTCACTAGACGACTCTTGTCTAGTAAAGTTACAAACGCAATGCAATTACATCCTCATTTCCCCAGCAAAGAAATTAAGCAGGACAATTTTGCAAGAGTCCCCCCTCCCTAAAGTTCATTTCCCATGACCTCCACATGTGTCCAAGAGCGTTTCTCAGCTCTGCTCTGCAGGCAGGAAATGCACCGATGTCAAAGGTCGAGGCGACAACAGAGACTTTAATTACAGTCAGACTGTCTTGTAAACAAGCACACAACCAGAGACACATTTAGACACGCAACATCTAAATCTCCACTCATAAACAGCCATAACTGCAGTAACAGATCACACAAATGTTAGCCCTGTCCTATGCATTACATTCATACATTTATTTTCACTTAATATAAAATCCTTTATTCCAGACCTCACATTATGCATCACTATGATTTTTCTCCACATAGAGCTGGAATGTGCAATCAGCTGCTTGCAGGTTAAAAAAATGACAAATATTAGCTGACTTTTCTCTTCCTTACACATAATCCACAATATAAAAAGGACAAACACTCATGCATAACGCATTACATAACATTTTCATTAGGGATGTAACGATTAACCGCGAGATGGCTGAGAATCGATTCAAACATGTGACGATCGAATCGGTTGAGATGTTAAACAAATCGTGAATCAGTAGGAGTTTATACTGTATATGAATGTATGTCTGGAGGGAACTTACTGTCTTTAGAAATGTTTAGATCTTTCCATCTTGCCTCTGTATACTGCATATTAAAGTGCATAAAGACAGCACTGCTTGTTTACTAGTGATGTCCGGTTCGTGAACATCAAATCGTTTGATTTAACCAGATCTTCATAGGCCCCGTTACACTAGTGTGTTTTCGTTTTAAAACGCATAACTTTTGCTACAGTTACGCCTATCATTTACACGACTCCGGCGTTTTCAAGGGTCGAAAACAAAGACTTTTGAAAACGCTGCAGACCCCGTTTTATTTGGAAAACTTCGGGGTTGCGTTTCAGTGTAAATGGACCAAAACATAGACTTTTGAAAACAATGGCGTGGAATCCTTGACGACCGTGTAAACAATAACATCATGCTCATTGTTGTACCCATAGATATGTGTAGGTAGAATCCCCATTCGAATGCTCCAAGCACGCAAACGCGTCCGCCATCTAAATAATAGGGATCTACCTATACATATCTATGGTTGTACCTGCATGAATGGTCATGTGACATGCCTTTTCAGTTGTGTAGTGTAAACGAAGATCGTTTCTGAAACGCCAGTGTAAACGGAGATTGCTTTCATTCTAAAACGCCGTACTAAAACGAAACACACTAGTGTAAACGGGGCCTAAATGAACCGGTCGAACCAGTTCACCAAATCGAACTGAATTGTTTGAAATGGTTCGCGTCTCCAATATGCACTAATCCACAAATCACTTAAAGTATTCAGTTTATAAACATGCCTGACACGCCCTCGGAGTCGAAATAAACCAATATCCCGTGTTACTCAGTTACTCCAGCAGTGCATCGACTGAACTGCTGTGAGCACGAGCAGAGCAGCTGATAAACTGAGCATGTGTGTTTACAACGGAACCAAAGGAAATGAAGCGCCACCTGCTGGCAGAGAGTAAATCTGCGTCTCTAGTTTCACAAAACTGAAGTAAAACCATTCTGTTTTTGCTTCAAATTATGAAATTATACAATCTAATTTAGATTAAAAACTGCTCATGTTGGATGTATGCAGCATCTTTGTTTGGATGATGATTAAAATGCAGTCGTTGCCTCTAATTTTAAATGGAAAGATCACAGACAAAGTCTTATTTTGTTTATATGAAGAAATTTATTTTATTTGTGATGCTTATTTGATTTGGGGCTTGTTTTAAAATTTCTATTTAGTTTTTTTATTTGCATTTACATTATATAACATTTTTGTTATTTAGCAGAGGCTTTTATCCAAAGCAACTTATAAATGAGGACAATAGAAGCAATCAAAACCAACAAGAGTGCAATAATATGCAATAAAGTACTATATTAGTATATTATTATAGTGTTATATTTCAATTTCACAAAGAAACGTGCAGCATTTTGTCCAAGCAATAATAAAAGGACACATTTAATTTATAATCCATCTTGAATCTCATTTTGTTCAAATAAAATTGTGAATCGAATCATGAGTTGAGTGGATCGTTACATCCCTAATTGTCATAGTTCTTCCCATGTCCTCACTTTCTATCTGTCAGCCTTCTGCAAAATCCCTTTCCTAACAAAAGCCAGTTCCTTAATGACATCATCCTCCAGGAAGTGACATCATTCATTTCGATGGGAATAAATTGCCACTCTTAAAGCGTTCCATCCTATTTGATCAAATTAAAAATCTGTAGAATCAAAAATACAGTCATGTAACCGAACTCTCAAACTCTCCTTCAGCTCTTTATTACCATCCTCTTGGTTGTACACCATTGTAAAATGGCAAAAGTTATAAAATGGAAGTTTCAGAGAAATACTTCCTTAATTTACAACACAAGCATATCCATGTCTTTAAGTTTGAATTCAACAACGAACTAAACCACAGAAATGACAGAGATCAAACCCAAAGCTAATGAGTAAGTCTTTCAGTGCTTACGGTGTACCTTCGGTCAGGCGGTCGGCTGTGTGCATCGCCATCCATCCCTGCAGCGACCGGCACGGCTCTGAAATCCCTGGCACTGTAAAACAGAAAGCAAACACAACTGACTCATGGCACAGCCTTAAGGGAGTGCTGACAGATGAAGAGGTTAAACTAGACGAGTCAGTTCTGCAGAAGGTGGTGCATCCCTTCCCATAATGCATACCACAGTGTCATTAATAGACATGGTTGGCTTGTTGAAAAAATAACTTCTTGGTTTTGAACCAGTCTAAGCTGGCATGCTGGTCTGTGGGCAGGTTTTAGAAGAGATTTGGCCACTTTTCATCTAGTCTAGCTTGGAGACCAGCTTAAACCAGGTAAGACCAGCAAACCCGTTTAGGCTCTTTCAGCAGGGCGTGTAGAGGTGTTTTCCCATGGAGGGAGGATCTTTACTGACGGACAATACTTTATTTAGACACAATATGAGGCTTTATTTATTTAGTTATTCATTTTTGGATCATGCAGCCCTGGCTCAACTGGTGAATTAAATTAAATATCATTTCTGATCAATGACAGCAACAGACTTTCTTTATTATTATTTTAACTAATTATAGTGATATGGTTTTCATTCAAACATGTTGTTTGAGTTCAAAACATGTCACATGAGTTCAAATCCCGCTTTACCAGTTTTTATTTTATAAACAGCACAAACTTGCAAATTAACTTAGCCAATGATCCCCTGAATTTTTCATATGGAAAATGACAACTTTGACATCTTGATAACTTCATTTTGTATTCAACCTTTTTACAGTCTATGTATTCAACACTTAAAGATTAAATAGGCATGACGCTCGATTACATGCAAACTTTGCATGGCTCTCAACTGTCAAGAAGTCAAAATCATCACTTGAAGCCCTACAATAGCTTGAGAGTTTTAGGTATAGTATTCCTTTTATTTGACAGACTATGTCTAACATGACTTTAAAAACACAGGTTATTAATGAATTAGTCAGTATGACTTGCGTTCAAGGCAACTCAAATTCGAAACCCAACTCTACATTTACCAATTCCTTTAGTGTTTCAAGAAGAAGAAAATGTCATAATAGTTCAATACAATAAATGTTCCATGAAGATATTTAGTACATTTCCTACCGTAAATAAACCTTTTTAACTTAATTTTTGATTAGTAATATGCATTGCTGCTAAGAACTTCATTTGGACAACTTTACAGGCGATTTTCTCAATATTGAGATTTGTTGGCACCCTCAGATTCCAGATTTAGAAATAGTTGTATCTCAGCCAAATACTGTCCTATCTTAACAACCCATACGTCAATAAAAAGCTTATTTATTCAGCTTCTAGATGATGTATACATCTATAAATCCAAAAATTGACCCTTATGACTTGTTTTGGGGTCACACATGTCAAATAATCATCCAAGTTTTCCGGAGGTAAAACGTTACAAGATCATGACAAGACTCCATTTGTGGCAAAATATTGCTTTAATCTAAAATGACAGATTACCTTTAACATGATGATCGGGGGGGAGACGACATTAGTTTTTAACAAATTAGCCGGTAAGATTTGCGTTCCCCTCAGGCGACCCAGGTACGAATCCCGCCGTGACATACATTTTTTATAAACCAAGAAAAACAGCAAATAAACTTGACAGTAACGTTAAGTGACCACTAGGAAGAAAATGCTACGTTTTATCCATAAATCCTCTTGTTTTTCACGAATAAATGAGTGATAGTAGTTTGAATGAGCATGACGCCTCAAACTTAACGTACCTTGATCGCTCTTGAACTTTCGCGCGGCTGTCAACTGTCATCAGTCTCGCTAGCAATACGTCAAAACAGCATCATCAACAACAACAACAACTCCAGCAGGTTTTGCAGCGTCTCTCGTGACTTACAGCACTGCTTATGTGTCCCTGCATCACTTGTGTCCCGTTACCCCCTTAAAATTCTGCAACTCCCACCATATTTTCCAGAGTCCTGCCCCTGTCAACAGACGCTCCTCTGTTTCTATTCAACGACGGCAGCCCCGCATTTTCAAGTCATGACACGATGATTTACATTCTCTGCCAGCCCTCCCATCCTCACACTGGATTCATGGACTGTTCACACTCCGGGTTGACAGTGGAATGCGAAATTAAATGTGGCCCCCGACCAGAAGACTCAAAGCAGTGAATGTGCTAAACCCCATGTAATGCCATGCGAGCGAGTTCAGTTTGTTTGAGGGGAAACTTCGAGACTGAAAACTTATCAAACGCATTATAATTCACGTAACAGTTAAATATGACTGGGGTGCATAAGGAAAATGTTGACAGACATGCTAAATGATGATCATTTTAGTACATTCTCTCTTGACTATAGAGTATTTTAGATATAAAGCTCACTCACTGCATTGACGTGGCGGCCCGGCCACTAACGTTACAGGCAAAACAGCGACATCTAGTGATGGAAGTGATCAGTGCATGGGTTAAAACAGGTAAAAAGAGAAGGTAAAATAAGGCATTTCTGTTATTTACTCACCTTCATGTCGTCCATGAGTCGTATGCTGTCACACAAAGCTAAGGATTGTTTCTGAAGATATTTTCCTTACAACGATGTTGACGACATAGCCTATTCGACGACTGAGAAAAGGCCTATTTTGTCAATCAGCTCTCAAAAAGTTGCCTTTAGTGTGTTGTTGTTGTTTTTTTCCCCCTTCAGATTTAGCTGTTGCCAATTGTGGTGAAGCGCTTGTGGAACACGAGCAAAATGGCGTCAAAATATACGACAAACTCCGTTTGGAGGAAATAATTCCCTTTAAGGTCTAAATACGTGTGTTATTCACAAGTAACACATTTTTGGTCGATGTCAAATCTCAATTAAATTGCTAATGAGTCTCAACTCATTTTGTTTGCGAGTTGAGTCGAGTCACGTGTTTTCATCTCCGATTAACCACAGCACGCCACACTAACCACACACTAACTAGGTTTACCTATTTGACCAATTAATTTAACTCAACAACTCTGACAACAACATGTGGTCACATTTTAAAACATGCTTTGATTAAATTGAGCATTTTTAAACTAATGTTATAGGTGTTTTATGCAGGCTATCTCAAACAGCCGACAAAAAGTTAAGTTATACACCTTCACATTTTTTGCGTAATTTGACAAAATTACAGATGAAAACGTAAGACAAAATAGCCTATCTCGTATTTCACAGGGTTTCTTTAGTAAACAAGCATAATAAAATGTAATATAATAATATAATTTATACATAAATAAGTAGCTATATAAATAAATATGCAAAGTTGTTTTATGTTATTGCAAGTTATTTAGATAATTACATATTTAAACATCAAAATTAATGTTTTTATTAGATAATGGATTTTTAGAATCTGGCTCGAGAGTAAAAATGGGTTTTTGATAAAGGCATGATAAAAGGTTCCCAAGGCAATGTGTCCTTAATATAACATGAAACATTGTTTTAATAAAGACGTCACCTTTTGGACACAGGCTAATAGTGACTAATATTAATAAACAGCTCCATAACTCATAGGTTAGATGTGCAGCTTTAAAAAATAATAAAACTTTTGGAAGCAAAACACTAGCTTTGTGTACAAAACTGACATTTTGGCAATTTTAGGCCAAAATCAAACTTGCACATCACGTTCAGCTAAATATTATCATCGAACAACTTACATTTGGGTCTGTTCCTAACATAAAGCTACTGTATGGGTTCAAATATACATTTATGCTTTTATACTTTTACAGTCTTCAAATGAAAATCAGAGAGTATATTAAGCAAGAACGTAGAACTAGAATGCACCTCACAGAATTAAAAAATATATTGTAGGCTTATTTTTATGTGATTTCTTTAATACAACAATTGTTTCAACAATTAATCACTAAAACAACATAAAAAGATTCCAGTGAAAATGACGAAGTTAATGTCAGTCAGAAAATGCTGACATTCTGTGTGGCGTTAATAAACTGCGGCCCGCTGTTCGGTGAAGTGGTGCTGGGAACGGAGGTGTTGGAGACGGTGCAGTAGAACATCTCTGCTCCATGTGAACAGTCCTGAGGGAAGAGCACCATCATGATCAAGCCCATAATCATCACACAAACACCTGCCGCCAGGATGATGCTGGGGATGAGGTTTTCACCACGAAACCAGCGGCCGTCCGAGAGCTTCAGGAAACAGGCGGCGGGGAAGATGAACATGAGAGGTATGGCACTCACAACCCCCTGAGAGAGACACAGAAACACAACAGTTACACACATCCCTGAATGAGACTGACCGCTGCCTCACTGATGTTGATGAATCAACAACTCACATTCAGTTCCAGCACAAAACCCAGACAGTCATACGAGAGCGATATGACAGTCGCCGCTGATATGATCACCAAGGTAATGATGACATGTGTGGTGTTACTGAGCGCTCCTTTAAAAAACACATTGGAGATCACCTGGACAGAATATAGACAACATCAAGAAACAACCAACGTTAAAGAGAGTTAATGAAATACTAAACAAGCCGTTTTAGTCACACTTTCAAATGACAGGAGGACTGTAATGTCAGAAACTCTGAAAAAGTAAACGAGGAGTCTCCAGACTTGCACCAAGGAGTACTTCACATTTCTATGTGTTATTTTAGTATCACTGAGATACTACTATAGTTTTATTTATATTTTGAATTTGACTTTTTAATATATATATATATATTCCATGTTCATATTAATTGTAAAGTTTTAGAAACTGTATGTATTTTGTCATTTTTATATGTTTACATAGCTCAAACTATTTCATTAAATTACATTTAAATTATTTAAGTTTGTTATTTTACTACATAAAGTTAAACTATATAGTTATTATTATCGAAACTAGATAATTATAATTCTATTTTAGTTAATGTTTAAAATTAATCTTTTAATTTAAGTAACACATTTTTATTATGGTTTTAATTTTAGTTTCAGTTAACTAAGAGCATTCAATTAATTTGGTATTAATGTTTGAGAATTATATTTTTATGTATCAAAGAATCACTTTCCACAATACTGCATCAATCCCAAGATGAAAACATTTTTTATTTTATTCTAAAATAAATATACATATAACTGTGGCCAGTTTTAGTAATTTTGTTGTGTGTTTTTGTTATTTTTATATTTTTAGGTTTATATATGTTTACATAGTTTTAGATCATTTTATCTTGGTTTTCATTTTTACTGTAATATTATGCCTTAGGTGAAATACAAATAGTTTACATTTGTTTACTGTACATTTTATTTCAGTTAACGTTTATTTTATTTTAAGATTTTTTAATGGTTTTAATTCTAGCTAGTCTCAATAAACTATAATATCTCATAAGCTTTCAATTAATTTAGTATTTAAGTTTACAAATTGTATTTTTATATACAGTATATAAAGAATCAGTGTCAATACTGCTGCAATTCCCATCACAGCAAGTATTGTAGAGATCAGTATTTCATTTCATTTACAATGAAAAATCCACTGAAAGGTTGATCAAGGCCACGATCCGACATCATTTCAGGACATTGTCAAGCTTTCAAGTAGTCAAGCAGTGCCCCTAGTTGAAGAATCACTCATACTGTATATAAAAGCGTCCATTATCTTACCTCACGGGTTACAAAGCACTCCAGAGGGAAGGTGGTGATTATACTGACGCCGTAGCAGAATCGACCGAATGTAGCCAAGTTATCATCCCTGCAGTAGTTCTCCAGTATATCACCTTGGACAAGAAACACAACATGCAATTCTCTCTGTGTCTTTTGTACCCATATGGCTCAGATTTATCAAAGTAATAAGTGTGAGACATTATTTACAGTAATTTACCTTGTGTATAACCAGTAAAAGTGGCATAACCTGCAGCAGCAAAGACAGCACTGACCAGTACGGCTGAGCCCACAGATACATGAGTGACCAGAGACCAGCTGCTCAGTGTGGGCTCCTGCAGCGACCCGTAGATCATGAAGCTGTTGTGGTGGCAGATAAAAGCTGGAAAGTATCAAACACGTCAAAGTTTCGATTGAAAAGGGTACTTGAATTGAACTATGTTGTTCATCGCTGAAAGTAAATCCTCACCGAAAGACATGATGGCAACTGCCTGAACTGCATTCCACCGTGCAAACACCCATGCGTCATCTGACGCAGGTCTGCGGGTGAAATAAAAATGGGATTAATGCATAAAGATAGTTATGCATTTTAGAAATGACTATTTTTGATGTTTGTGCATGACCATGCAAACACAGAGGGTGTTTTACAGGGTTTCTGTAAGTTTTATGAAGGTAAATTTAAGACTTTTTAAAACCTTTTTAAAACAAATTTAAGAAAATCTAAGGAATTACATAAAGTAAACACAGTACTTCAATATGTTCCCTATATGTAAATGTATACGGAGAATACAATGAAGGGAAAACAAGTGTTCATACCCCATTGATAGATATTAGTTCTTAGTTTATATATAAACTAAAACATTTTGTATCTCAAGTAAATGTATTTTGATTGAAGGATATTTAGATACTTGTATTGGAATACAAGATAAAAATACTGAAAAATGTATTGTTGTTATTATGTATTTATTTATTTTGCAGTGCATGCAACATTTAATGCCATGACTCTGAATTTAAGACTTTCTGCTCCAATTTAAGATATGTTAAGGTCTTAATTTGTGGAGAGAAATGTTTTTAATGTCTGTAATACCTGTAGAAACCCTGTTTTTAGCATGTCAGAGTCAAGAGAGCCACATTTCCAAGTTTACTAGGTCTCTTGACCCTGTATTGTACTGATTTTTGCCTGTTTTTTTATCAGCTTGGTGAAAAATCAAACATCCAGTCTGGGTTGCGCAAGGGTTAGGGGTTTGCTTCATAATACATCACAAAATATGAGTGTATTGTTTCACTGCATTGGGAGACTATGTGCATGCCTTGTTATACAAAGGCCAAAAATATGATGTAAAGTCAAAACAAAATGAAGCTCAATGAGATCATTTCTCAGAAATGAGCTGCGGTCGGCAAACTTCAGCATGTGGTGGATGGTGTGAATGAATGCACACAGATAGGAGAGAGAGATTGTATACATCTGTGGTCCTAGTGTCGCTGCTCTCACGACCACTGTGATGAGGATGGCAAGAGTCAAGAGCATGGACAGTAAAGATACCTGGAGCAGAGGAAGGAGAGAGTTCATTAAAGCTTACTATATCGTCTTTGATGAAATCTTACACCTCTAAGGCCTCTAAATGATCAACATGATAAACACTTTGCTGAAACACCTGTTGTACACAATCTACTGCATGCCTTCAGTTGTCTGATTGATCATTTAGACTTTTTTTTGTAAGTAAAAGGACTTTTAGTGTATTGTACAAATGTCCACCTTCAGCTCGTGCTTCACATATATTGAGTTCAATCTTTACTGAAATATTTACAGATTTTTATGAAGTAAACATAAGATTAATAACTTGTCTATAGTAATATTTCAAGATGAACAACTACTAGACTAAATGAATGTAAGTTTAATTTATTATTCATGCATCGTTTATTTTTAAATCAAGTCATCCAGACCCGTGTGATGTTATTTTTCTGTGAAGCAGAGCAAAGGCCTGGCTTCAAATAACTTGCACATATGTCATATGGACTATTTTTGTGAAACATTTATTATCGTTTTTCGTTTATTTTAAAAGCCCAACATAATCAGACATGGTCACTGTTGTATGAAAATACTGTCATCAGAAAAAATAGATTAGAGTAAGTAAATAACAGCTAAATGAGTGAAATATTAATTTAAAGCCACAGATCACAAATGATTTTATTGAAAAAGATAAAAAACAAAAGAGCAAAGGAACTTGGTAGAAGTAGGTAATACTCAACCTTTCCCAGCTTTGCTATATCTCTATAGAGAGACAGCGGGAGTGTAAACAGAAGAGTGGACATCATTATTACCAAATGTCTGTCTGTGAGAATGTTTCCGGGACCAACTGGAAAAACAAAGAGCACACATTTCAGTTTTCTGCTTTTATCAGAAATGGAATCTATGCCCAAAATGAATGAATTTAATTTGGGCAAGTCATGTGTTTATTGTACAATGATAACATGCTGTAACTTTTGGAACTCAAAACAGAAAAATGGTTCTAAGATCCATTTATTAACCACATCTGCATTTTAATCATGACTATGTGGTGTTCAGAAACATAAGGCAATTTCATGTGATTTTACAATACATACAAGTCTTAACGGCATAGCAGCAAAAAAAAGGAAGAAAAGAAAATGGTCATAATAACTTTTAGTGCAAACATTTTACAAATACACATTTGTAAATAGACCTCTGGGACAAAAAAAAATAATTAATAAATCATTTAATGCTATGACCTCTTTTAAAGGAACACTCCACTTTTTGGGAAATAGGCTCATTATACCATGCACTCCCCCAGAGTTAAACAGAGTTTTACCGTTTTTGAATCCATTCAGTCGATCTCCGGGTCACTTTTAGCTTAGCATAGATCATTGAATCGGATTAGACCATTAGCATCCCTCTCAAAAAATATTTTTCCTATTTAAAGCTTGACTCTTCTGTAGATCGGCTGAATGGATTTGAAAACAGTAAAACTCATCTGTTTAACTCTAAGGAGTTGTAAAATGAGCCTATTTTCAAATAAAGGGGTGTTTCTTCAAAAGGACATAATAATAACCAGCTCACCTCCTTGGATTCTCATAAACACTTTGGTCAGCGTATCACCTGTTATGATGTTGTAGCTGATCATTGCTATATGGGACACAATAAAGGCAAAAAAACTATTTATTCTTCAAAATCTCCCTTCACCTCACAATATGTCTTCATTAAACGGTAATTAGGACAGGTAGTAGATGCCAGTGATTACCGATGAATGGGTAAAGAAACTGTAGCGCGGACACAATCAAATATCCTATCTGGCCAAATGTGCTGTGAACCAGAGACTGATAACTGTGAGTCCCGGACAGATTCCCTCCTCTGACCAGCAGGATGATGGAGTAATCTGCCGAGAGAACAAATAACACGTTTCTCCACATTTAAATACACTTATTACTTATATACATATAAGTAAAACAAAATGCTCTTAGACAGTATTGTGTAAAGTACGTCATGCATTGCTTACAAAGAAAGCACGACAGTAATACTCATGTTAAAGGCGCAGTTCACTCAAAAATGACATTTTGGTCATCATTTACTTAGATCCCATACTGTCTTTTTTCATCTGTGAAACAAAAATGAAAACATTGGGTGGAATATCTGAGCTGCTTTTTCATGATGAGGAAAGCATAACAACATATATTTATGGTGATATATTTATGGTGAAATATTATGGAGATTTAATGTCAAAGAGACAAAACGAGGGGTGAGAACCAGACATTTTCACAGTAAGTTACATTTTTGTTGAAATGGAGATATATACATCAAATAAAAGCTCTTAATGAGCTCTTTCTACTGGCAAAAGTACTGTCATCCATGAGTGTACAAATTTGTATTATAAATAATTGAAATCAGTACACAAAATCAGATCAAGCTATGGTAAAATTTTTGCTTTGGCTCTCCAGTAAAATTGGTTCTCTGGTTCTCACCCCTCGAAAAGTGCCATAACACTGTCATAGCACCACAAAACTATCATGAAGTTGTGATATAGGCTACATTTTTACTTTGAATACAAATGATTGCCTAAACTTTATTCTAGGCTTCCTTTGCAATGCATGCAAGTTTTAACACATTACTTTGATCTAGATGCAGTTAACGGCTCATGCACATTTGCAGTACCTGTGATGAAGGCAACCAGAAGGAGCAGCAGGAGACCCATTGGGAGGCCGGCCTGACTCATGGAGTACGGCAAACCTTGATGAATGAAACCAAGAGATCAGAGATGTGGAGCACGTGAAGTAGATTACAATTTTTTTTTTTACAACTAGCCCCAGTCTCCCCTACAGGGAAAAGATCTGATGACTAACTATTTGTTTTTCTGATCAGGCAGGTGATAGAGCACAAAAATAGCTACTGACAAGAACGCATACATTAAATATTTCTGGACCCAAAGATATATCATAGGACCAGAAAAACATCAGTTTTTCCTGCAGCAGAAGCATGTGAACTGACTGAGGCTGCTCTGTATTCATATGATCCTGCACCGCGTGGAATCTAAGCCACTTCTCACATCTACTGACCTACTAAAATACATACAAATGTGACTAATGAGAACCTAATGAACATAACAGCATCCAAACATCATCAAGCATGCTTTTGACAATAGTCTAGATTAGATTATTGCAAACTATCCTGTTTGATTTTAAATAAGTAAAGGACAATACAAAAATATACACTGCAGCAGAGTTTTATATATAGTCATACATACCATATATAAGTGTACAGTACATATACTATGAAATAACACAAATTAAAATACAGGAATTAGTTTGACTAAAAAAGTATTAAACAAATCCATTCGACACAAGTATCACTGGACAATCTCTCAACCGACTTTATGAGAAACACTTCCAGTATTAAAGCAGTCCACATGTACACTTGATGATGCTTTTCCCTCAACATCCACTTCAACTAACAATTTAAAATAATACTAATAACTTTGTAACAAAATTTAAGCATACAGTTTGCATTTTTCAACATGTTTTAAGTTTAGGAGGATCATTTTGTTCATTGTATCCAAACTTTTGACTGGTATGTATTTACTCAATTTAAAATAATACTAAATTTTAGAAGCATTGATAACAAAATATTACCTATAATTCCAGATCCTATAATGGAATTGATGAAATTAAATGAGGCCGAGGATATTGAACTAGTTCCACTTTTCCCCGTGTCCTTATGTGAAGACAACAAACAATCCCTGTCACCGTCCATCTGTAAAGACAGAAACTCGCATCACAAGCATGTTCAGTATATCTCAATGTATAGCGATTACTCATGAATGATCAATAAACATGCAAACACACCTGTTGAACTGTGTCGCTTCTTTCTCTTCTGAGGTTCTCCATTAAAACAGCCCTTCTGAGATGTCCTGCTGCACTAGATGGATGTTCCCCATGTCATGGACTCGAGCAGCAGTACAAGTGCTCCCCCTGATTCATTCAGTCCACCCACAGAATAAAAACACACCCCTTACTGCTGCGGTTCAGCTTCGGCTGCAGGCTGTTTGAAGCTGTTTCTACATGAAGAGCTTAATCTGTGTTTGACACACAAAGCCTAATAACCCGTATTATAGCTGCTGGACGAACATTTGCTCAACAGCCTCACTTTCAATAGTGGAAAGTAACTGAACTCAATTCAAATGTAACTAAAGAAAATGCACATGAGATAGATAGATAGATAGATAGATAGATAGATAGATAGATAGATAGATAGATAGATAGATAGATAGATAGATAGATAGATAGATAGATAGATAGATAGATAGATAGATAGATAGATAGATAGATAGATAGATAGATAGATAGATAGATAGATAGATAGATAGATAGATCCCATATGTGCTGTAGTTTACACAGACAAACAGTGCTTCTTCTACTGGACTACTCTGTGTGTGTCCTGCAGATCGTCGAGTGCTGCTGAGCAACGACCCGATTCAATGACATCTGCATGATCCTTGAGCAAGTGTCCACAATCTTCCTGCGTGAGAAAACATATAACAATGCACAGATACAGTAGATATAGATCAGTTATGTGCATTGAGTTATTTTGTTATATTATATATTTTGTCATTAAAGTTCATGACATTAGTTTAGTAGTCATAGGTCATGGATAGGCCCATTTTGATCATCTTAACTTTTGACCTTTTTTTTTACCATCTACTTACCATAGTTAATTTAGGCCCAGTTTCACAGACTTAGAATTTTAGGCCCAGTTTAGGACCATTTAGGACCATTTTAGGCCCAGTTTCTTTCAGTTGAAACAGCTCAGACTTGTATTTTAGTCTAGGACTAGGTTTAAGCCTTGTTTGTGAAACCTGGGGTTAGGCTGGTAAATTGAAAAATATGTGTTAATTATATATCTTATGAAATATAAATAAACTGTTTCATGATGTCTCACATTCTGTTATGAAATGTAAACAAACACTACAAGTCAAAAGTTTAGACACCCTGAATGAGTTTATATTTCTCAAATATGCTAAAAACTTTTCTGCTAAATGCTTGAAGTTGAAATTATTCCTGAAGATAAATATCAATTGTGGATTTTTTAAAGTATGTTTAATGGGTGAGTGGACCAAATAGTGAAATAGAAACAACCAAAACACAGAATTCTGGCAGCCAGTTTCTTTCTTTCTTTAAAATGTGTTTAGATAATGAAATCCAGGTGAAAAATGTGCACTTCCATAATGTACTTAAAATGCTCTATTTTTACACACTAACTTTATAGCCTACTAAAAATATTATTTAGAACTTAAGACAAACTTAAGATCATCTAAGCGTACTTAACTGTGCTATTTCTGGACACTATGAAGCACAAAATGTGCTTTTAACATTCTCTGTATTTAAAATTATATTGAATTACCATTTGAGTGTACTATGAAAAATGGGTTTAAGTGTACTACAAGTGTTAACTAAATACAATTTAAATACAGAGATAGATATTTAAATATTTAGATTATCTTAAATTTATATAAAGTAGTAGGCTACTAAATAATAATGTTCAGTATATTCATTATTGAATTAGTGCGTTAAAATATAGCACTATGGAAGTGCAGTTTTTAACCTGGGAACCCAAACACTGCTAATGTGATTTAATCCACCAGGTGACGCCATCACGCTTCGCTGTCCTCGTCTGAAGCGCGCGACTGACGCTTTGAGCTGATAACGCGCGCTGCAATTCAATTCATTACGTTGATTAAACCTACAACACTTTGCTCAGCTATTACGTTTATATGAACCCACTTTAAAAAGTCTGTAGTAAGTAAAGTCTATTAAAAGGTACTTTGCAAGGTAAATTTAAAGTGAATTCTTGTAAGATTTAAACTAAATGGTGCTTTATGGAAAGATAAATGTAATTTAATTTCTATAACCGTGTTGATATCCTGATGTTTCAGGCCTATTAAAGAAAACATAAGATAAAGTTACAAAACTGTCTTTGAGTTTGTCTTTTTAACAACACACTGTCATCTAAAATCTAACAGTATAGAGAAAATAAAAACAACATACTATCTTTAATTTTAATTTGTTTCAATTTATTATTATTATTATTATTTTGTCAAAATGTGGGTATTTAAAGACAAGGGGTGGGGCAAACAAAACACCATCATAACAGGATATAATCATGCATACAGAATGAAATCAAAGTGAAAACGACGTGTGAAATCATCTTCACCTCTTGGTGTGTTCTTTCTGGGGTCAGTTTCCGTCAAGTTCTGAAAATGTAGGACTCCTACTACAGCGAAGGTCAAGTGTTTAACATTCATAAGCGAACGTTCTCTATTGGACGGTTGCGATGAGACGTCAGCACAACCTAATAAATATTCATGAGGCAATCCGTTGCTAACCGAAGGTGGATGCGGCAGCGTGAACATGGTGTACTTAATATTCATAAGCTCGGCCTCAGGCATAGTAGGATTGGTGATTTCGCCCTGGGTCTAATGAATAACCGGAAGCGCTCATCTCTGTGATCTCAAGCACTTCGCTCTTTTTGAACACAGTCTTCTGCGATTTTTTTTCTCGTCGAGAATCCCTGGAGTTTACTTACTTGGGTGAAGTTGCCCACACTGTCTGTTTTCCTCCACCTTGGATCACTGCATCAAGTTCTGCTCCTGGACGCTGAGGACTAATCCCCCATGCTGGCAGAAATTCCTGATTTTTGCTGGAAGATGGTGAGTGGATCATAAAGTAAGTGCTGATGAAAGCTATTAAAATTGATGGTCAATAAAAAAATGTTCCAGGTTATAATTGAATGCAAATAATAATACAATGTCTGATGCATAAAATAGTTGTTTAACCAGGTTTTTAAAATGAAATCTGAGCTAGTCTGATCTTAAATGTGATTTATACAGTAGCAAAAGTCATTAACATGCTTCATTTTTAGATTATTTTCTCATTCAGTTGACAGTATTCAATGTAACGAGCATTCATAACTCCTGCTTTTTTCAGTTATTCATAGTATAGTTGGCTGTGTATAACATACAGTAGGCCTAAGTCATTGTTGTCATAACAGCATCAGATGCAAAAGAAAAAGTAATTACATGCTATCTGTACATTGATTGATTTGTTTGGTTTTCTGACCTCCTTTATAAATATCAGCACTGGTCATGACAGCGCCACAGGTTTTGTGCTTTAATCTAACGTAGAGCATGTTATACTATTTCTAATGCATTTGATTAGTGCAATATTGAAAACAATTTATCCAAGCGATCATCCTCTGCTAGTTTTTATTTTAGAGGCATGTCAGCTGTCCTAGCCCTGGTTGACGCCCTGCAAATCCACTTTTCCAGTGATTGATTCTTGAATCCGCGGCGGAAGCGATGATCCCACAGGATAAACATAGTTCTTTCAGCTCACACGAAGCTGTATTTCTGTATTAGACTTCTTCTAAACCGCGTTTAATTTGACTTCGATAATGAACTATGTGCAGTTCGACTCATTTCCCGGAGTCGGTTCTTTCGAACAGTTCATTCTAAATGGCTCACGTAATCTCGTTGTCCCACATTCCGTCGTATTACATCATCAGTGAATCCATATGAAAATTAATTTACCCAATTTCTGGTTATAAATACAAAATACAAAATAAAATAAATAATAATAATACTGTTTTGTAAATCCATGTTCCAGTTCTAGTAAGTTTTAGATCCGATTCGGCTGACACGAACACAAATTCAAAACAATTCAAACTAAATGTATTGACATAAAATTTAATTTATTTACGTATTTCACATCCATACATGCTATTGTAGTGGATTGGTTTATGATTCAATGAGACAAAACCGTCACACAAAGTCGTAAACAAACTTATGCCCAATCAGTCATATTTTATTAAATGAAAAAGGCTTTTACTACCAGTTCACTTAACAGATTTTGGATATGAGTCGTTGATTTATTGATTTGAAAACTGCTCTGACTCGTGAATTGATTTGCGAACGAAGTGTTCAGTGAATCGGTTCATTAAAAGATTCGACTCAAATGAACGAATCGTTAGCGAATTGCTTTGCTTCTATTCACGTTTCCAGCAATTGATTCGTGTAGACGAGATAATGCCACAACCACAACATAAGAAGTTCATTCAATTTATACAACGACAGTTTTATAGAGAACTGAATTGTATTTGACAGCAGCTGATGGAAAAGTGGTTATTAATGAAGAAAGTAAGGTATGGTCAAAAATCGTCAGAAAGATTTGATCACGAATTAAGTCATTTATCTCGCTCGAGTGCATTAAACCACCAACATCACCTCATAAATATCTTCATACAGATTATATTTAATAAAAGAAGCCCACCTCAGCTGAACACAACCGCCTAGAAGGCGCCAATTTAAATTAAATCAGGTATTTCTCCACAGGCAGACAGTCATGATAATACGAAGGCTTTCTTCAGCAGTTACACAAGATGAGAGAAATGGTGCTTAGCCTACATTATAATATAGTCAAGGAATTTATGATTTTTTTTAATGGAATAATACACAGAATATGGCTCTACAACTTTACATAGATCTCTGAAATAGCTAAAAGTGCAATCGACTTTGCGCAGAAACTTCACCTGTCAATCATTGCGCTTGTCCAGGCTGGTGGGCGGGGTTTGTGACGCATTAATTCATTGACCAAATCTGCAAAAATACTGAAAGACATTTTACTTCTGTAATTGAATGTATTTGAGAGGGAATATTCGTAGAGTAAATACTAAAGAGGATGATATCTTTCAGGAATTGATTAGAAGTGGACATTGCCAGAATGGAGTCAATTGGTTGGAGAAAAGGTGTTGAAAAGTAAGAAGGATTGTTGACATTAGTTAAAGTTTACTTTTCGAATATTACCTTTCACTTTCTGCAAAGTTGTGAAACCGACAGTGCACGACGAATAAAGTTATTGTCTATCAAAAAAGAGTAGGCTAGCAATCGCCTAAACGAGTCGTCAGGAGTTTGAATCGTATTCCGTTACGGCTGTACGTCACGAAGTAAAAATGTCCGCCAAAGCCTGTCATTCGCTGTAGACCAATCACAAAGGACTGCGCCATCTGACCAATCACAGCAGTGAAAGGAGGGGTTTAGAGAGACTGATTCGTCAAACTGCTTCGCACTAGTCGTTTAGGAATCATTTAGAAATTAGATAAAAAAAAATAGATTTTTTTTTTAGAAAACTAGTGTTTTTTTAGTTTTTTTTTTACATTGGATGCATGTAAATCTGTTTTAGGACACTCATAAAACAATATTATCAACCTTAAAAATTGCATAAATGGGGCACTTTTAAGAGGAACTATTTTCTATGTGAAATATATTTTAAAATGTAATTTATTCCTGTGATGAAGAGCTGAATTTTCAGCATCATTACTCCAGTCTTCAGTGTCCCGCGATCTTTCAGAAATCATTCTAATATGCTGATTTGCTGCTCAAAAAACATTTCTTATTATTATCAACGTTGAAAACATTTATGCAGCTTTTGTGGAAACCTTAATACATATTTTCTTAGGGTTCGATGAATAGAAAGTTCTGAATAAAAAAAAAAGGTATTTAAAAAAAAATGTAACAATGAAAATATCTTTACTTTCACTTTTGATCAATTTAAAGTCCATTTTAATTTCACATGCTTTTAAAAGTATACATGCCTACATGCTTGTAACGTGTACATTGAGCACCCATATTGGCACTGAAAATAGTTTTATAGTTATAGTATTATATTATGAATGTTATATAATTTGCATAGAGCTTTTAAGTGGCTCTTAAGACTGAAATTGTTATTTTTCACTCAGTCAATTCTGTTCTGTTCTATACGCAAAGTATCAGTATTAAAAAGCATTATAATCTGACAGGAGCCATCAATGAATATGAGCTGTTAGATCCATTACTGAGCACGGTTTGTGATTCAGATGCATTTTGCTAAGTGCTCTTGGAGGTTTTTGGTTTCACTCCAGCATATATCCACACTTGGGAAACGTAATGTTTTCCTCACAAGGCAATGAAACTCTTGAAGTGCCTGATGTGATGATCCGATTGAATCTGTTTCTGGTTGTGACGACTTTTGGTGAAAAAGTTTTGTGGAGACAAACAGAGAGGTGGGGACATTTGCATAATGTAAACCGAATTGTTCATTCAGACAAGAACGTCAACAGCCGAAGCAGCTGCTCACATTGCACAGTACAAACCTTAGCTTTTCTTTCTGTCCTTGTGTGTATTAGTGCTCTCCTGACAAACAAACCAGGACTGTGTTCTAGCTTTTAATTGGCGCAGGTTGTTAATTTGGTTCAAAGAAAAATCTGCTGGAATTGTACTAGTCTCACATAGACTTTGGACTGTTTGACTGAGCCTTTAGAGTGACTTCTGACTTAAGGTTTAAAAGTTGATATTGCATTGTATTAACCAAGAACCACCTGAAAGAAGATCCATCCATCCATCCATCCATCCATCCATCCATCCATCCATCTGTCTGTCATTCTATCATCCATCCATCCATCCATCCATCCATCCATCCATCCATCCATCCATCAATCATCCATCCATCCATCATCATCCATCCATCCATCCATCCATCCATCATCCATCCATCCATCCATCCATCCATCCATCCATCCATCCATCCATCCATCCATCCATCCATCCATCCACATCCATCCATCCATCCATCCATCTGTCATCCATATCCATCCATCCATCCATCCATCCATCCATCCATCCATCCATCCATCCATCCATCCATCCATCCATCCATCCATCCAGATCTTGTCAAGCATGTTTAGATCAAGAATCATTAAAAGACTCACAGTGCAGCTCACAAAATACTAATGAAAAGTCATTTTATATCTTCACCAGTCTTTTTCAGTAACCTTCAAACTGTTAGGTTTACCCATTTTTAAACATTGAAAATATAATAAAATTTAGTATGATCAGATTTTCTTTTATATATTTTTTTATAAGTACAGGTCAGAATATCTGTCTGTTATGCTGAACGACAATTTTGAATATTTAGATATTTTTATTTTCACAAAAGTTATTTGAAACATTAAAGTAGACACTTTACTTGCATTGAATGTTTTTATGTATATAAAATCACATTTAAAAATGTAGTTTGATGTAGACACCAAAATTGAACTTTTTTTGTTATAATATATATTATTTATTTACTTTTTTATAATGCTTTGTATTATAATCTTGTAAATGTGAAACCTAAATTGTATGATAAAAATGATTCCATGACACCGCATCATAAAAAATCAACTTATTTTAGTTATATTTCATTTATGTAGACAATATAGTTTCAGTTATATATCAGGCAGTTATCAATAAGAATAATAAAAACGTATTTATATACAGAGCTTTACAGATCATTCCTCATAACATAACAGTCTAATACACATATATTTTGGTTTCACTGCCCAGTCAAATTGTAGTTTGATGCATGGAACTTTTTTGATATATATTATTTATTTACTTTTTTATAATGCTTTGTATTATAATCTTGTAAATGTGAAACCTAAATTGTATGATAAAAATGATTCCATGACACCGCATCATAAAAAATCTACTTATTTTAGTTCTATTTCATTTATGTAGACAATATAGTTTCAGTTATATATCAGGCAGTCATCGGTAAGAATAATAATAAAAACAGAGCTTTACAGATCATTCCTCATAACATAACAGTCTAATACACATATATTTTGGTTTCACTGCCCAGTCAAATGTCTATTGAGCTCTACACTCAAGGAACAGACTGATAAAGAGCAGATCAGCTGGCGTTTGGTCTGGCGTCCTCGGTGTATTTGTCAATATGTCATGTAGAGAGATTAGAGGCTTTGAGAGAGTCAGGTTGCTGTTGTCGATGGTAATCGTGTGATGAATATCATGTGTCATTTGGAGCACCCTCAGCAATCGGTTTAGATGTTGACTCCTGGCTCTATTTGAAGTTTATTTTGGCTCTTGTTTGGAGAACCGGTCTTTCAGTCAGCTATTCAATCTCTAATTAAAATCATCGCCTCGTCTGCTGGGAGTACAGATGATGGTCAACAACCTGTTAATCTCTCAGAGGACACGATGTACTACCTGCAGATAATAACCTGGATTTATTACATCTGAAGATGGCATCTGTTGCTAAACTCGTCATGGTTGGTAACAGGTGTGCCTGTTCAAATCTAATTTAGATACAAAGTAAAGAAGATTTTAAAGGAGAAAGTGTTCTTAACTTTACGAGCGGGTCTATTTCAGACATTGGATACATGTTGTCTATAATACTTTTGTATTACAGTCTATAACAAATTATCAAAGCCACACACATTTATTTTAAGCAACAAAACATTTCACAAACAGATAAATAATCTTGTATATATGTGTAAGTGTAATGTGTCCATACTCGTTAATGTGATGAACTGCACTGATGATTGCTCTGATGGGATACTATGAACTTTAGGAGAACTGTTTTCATGCATCCACTAAAGTTACCCAACCAAAACTGATTCAAAGTTATTGACAAAACATTATGAAGAAAGCAAAGCTGGCGAAGAGAGAAGCGGGATTATTTTCAGATGCCATTTACTTAATTGTTTTTTAATCTAATACAGTACAATTTGTACTTTTTAGTGTCTAAATATTTTTTGGGGAACACTGTATAGCACAACAGCTGCGCTGTGGGAGAAAAACTATTTATTTTCTTCATACGAAAATACATTTTTAACAATAACTGCTGAAGACAGACTTGCTTTTGGACACCTGATGAAGGCGAGTTAGCTGCAATGCGTCAGTGGCCGTGTGTGTTGTTTTTAATGTTAAAGCCATGTAAGGCTTTTTACTTTTTCACAATATTTTCCAGTGCCTTGGATTGAGCTTTTTTGACAGACTTGCTTTTGTTGAATCCATCTGTTCAGATTAATTAGACTTATTTTTTAAATAAACGTGCAATATGGACTTTGTGCTGAAAAACTATATTACCCATGATACCTTACAGAAAGTTCCACCAATCCGAGAGTTGCCCACTATGCCCTAAAAAACTACAAGTTTGGGATCAGTAAGATTAGTAATGTTTTTTAAATAAGTTTCTTCTGCTCATCAAGGCTGTATCTATTTGAACAAAACTACTGAAAAAATGCTATTTTGTGAAATATTATTGCAATTTAAAAGAGCAGTGTTCTATTTTAATACATTTTAAAATGTAATTTATTTCTGTGATGCGCAGGTGTATTTTCAGCATCATTACTCCAGTCTTCAGTGTCACATGATCTTCAGAA
Source organism: Gymnocypris eckloni scoliostomus (assembly GCA_027564155.1). NCBI lineage: Eukaryota > Metazoa > Chordata > Actinopteri > Cypriniformes > Cyprinidae > Gymnocypris > Gymnocypris eckloni. Next base: position 14,716,342 of record CM050425.1, on the reverse strand, counting down.
ATCATTCTAATATTCTGATTTATAATCAATGTTGCAAACCAGGATTCTTTTTAGGATTCTCTGATTAAAAAGTTAAAACGAACAGCATTTATTAACAATATACAATGCTATTCAAAAGTTTGGGGTCACTACATTTTTTCTTTCTTTTTTGTAAAGAAATTAATACTTTTATTCAGGAGGGATGTGTTAAATTAATAAAAAGTCATAATAAAGACTTATATTGTTAGAAAATATATACATTTTTAACAATGCTGCTCTTTTTAACTTTGTATTCATCAAAGAATCGAAGAAAAAAGTATCACAGGTTTTAAAAAACAATATGATGCAGCACAACAGTTTCAACACTCATAATAAATCAGCATATTATTATGATTTCTGAAGATCATGTGACACTGAAGACTGGAGTGATGATGCTGAAAATTCAGCACTGCATCACAAAAATTAATTCTATTTTAAAGTATATTAAAATAGAAAACCAATATGAGAAAATGCAATAAGATTTCATAATATTACTGTTTATTTCTGTATTTTTTATAGAATAAATAAAACCTTAATGAGCAGAAGAGATTCCCTTAAAAACATAAAAAATCTTACTGATCTCAAACTTTTGAGCAGCAGTGCATAGATAGATAGATAGATAGATAGATAGATATTGTGTTTATGCATGTGTGAATTATGCAATAAACAAAATTATAGATACACCAACAACTTTTATAACAATTGTATATTTGTCTGTAATTTTGTTCCAGCAGTGCTTCATTAGTTCTTTCCCTCATTAAAGCCGTTAAGTACACAGTCTTCTGCCTTTGTTTGATTTTCAAATATCTTTTGCTTCAAATTAAAGTTTGTAATATTGTTATTCTCCTCATAGTTTGTTGGATTGGTTCATGGTTTATAATGCTTTAACAAAGACAAAGACTGGAAGCAACACCGACGTGTGTTGATCATCTGAACATTTAACACGCTGTATAGAAATGTATTGTTTGCTGTTCAGTTTAATTGTGCTCCATGCAATGTCAGAACAGCTATTTCAGACATATCAAAACACTACACAAATCAATACATATGAACTAGATAATACAGCGGGCAGTATTTGTAGTCTGTCAGAGGTCCTGGGCTGTTTTAGTCCCAGTGCATCCCTGCTGTTACTGAAAGCACATTGAAATGCATTTAATCATTTGTCAGACTGTGTCCCGAGTGATGTAGCTGAAATCACAGTATCCTGCAAAGTGCCATGAAATAGACGATGATCGCTGTAACCCTAAAGGTTTTGGAATAAAAGGAGAAGGAAAAAATATGTTTACCGTACAATTCATAGTGAAAGATTAAAGCATTACTGATGATTGTGCCTCAGCTGATATTGCATATGTTTTTTCAGCTGGTGGTTGTGTGGCTAATCATACAGCATTTGTATTTGTATTACTAAGATTTGATGGTACCTGTAAAGGTTAACTGTACCACAAAAGTAAAAAAAAATCTCCATTTCTCCAGCTCTTTTTACAAATGGGTTGCTTTATTGATCAAATTGCTTTTTGTAATTTTAACAGATAAATCTATTGTATTGCATTTTCCAATCCCTACTTTACTATCTTTCGCACAGAAATGGATACTAATAGGGGCTGGAAGGATAGAAAAATGGAGGGAATTAATTTTTAAAGGGTCCCTTAAAAATAGACCAGGAGAGAGATGTGAGTAAGGATTCGAGAAGATAAATGAGAGATTCCAAGTGGAATAATTCATGGGATATTGTTCATTAACTTGGGTGAGCAGATTGTAAGACAGAATGTGTCTGTTGTGCTTTTGCCTTTGTGAGAACAGGATAAAACGGGAAAAGACAATAACTGGAATCAATGCAGTTCTCTCACATCTTACACTTTCTTTTACAAAGAAAATACATGTATTGGCATTGATGGTCCATAAAGAACCTTTAACATCCATGTAAGCTTTCCATTGCACAAAAGGTTCTTTATAGTGAAAAAAGGTCTTTAGATGAATAAATAAGTGGGACATTATTTTATTTTAAAGCTGTTCACTGTGTTCTTCCTGGAAGTCCAAAACGATTCTTCTGTCATCAATGCAAAAAAAAAAATCTTCAGAATTGTAATATATCATTTTGTTTTTCATACTGAGCACACAAGTTTTGCTCATTTTCGACCAGGATTCTGATCTGCATCCTTTTCTCTCCAGCGTGATTTATGAAGTCTGATATCTCAAGGAAATGATGTCTCCTCTTAGTGACCCGAAGACAGATTATCTGATATGGTAATGCAATTAGGAAATTATATCTGATAATGGTTCATAGTAGAGGAAATGTCTGGCTGTGTTTCTCATGTGTGGACCCACTTTTGTACCAGATTCTCCTGCTGATTGAACACGTGCTCTTTGCTGGTTTATACTGTGTTTGATTTCTGGAGTGAAATGTGGTCTCTCCACTCTCAACAAAGTGCAGAGTTGGTTTATCACTCTTGGGAGCTCTTACTGTTGAGGGTTTTCCAGTGAACACATATTAGATGAGATTTTTTTCAGTGGTTGGGATAAATAAGTGATTTATCTGAAATAAGAGAAATCATCTCCTCCCTCACTAATTGTGCTTGATGCTCCATATACTGGGAAGTGACCGCACTGATTGAGCTTGTGGACACATTGATTGCATGGCTTTCATTTTTTCAGCTTTAAAACATTTTACAGTAACTCAGTAATTCAGTAAATATATGCAAATGTGTCAAAAGGGGCATCTTTTTGTAATGTTTTGAGCTCAACATTAGATTTACTACTGAATGATACAGAATATGTTTTCGGAACAAGTTGCACTTTAGCATGGCACTAGTCGTGCCTTAAATACAACACTATATGCAATAATTCAAAATATCATAGAGTTTTTAAGCTATGTACATCCATTTAACTCTGCACAGTCCTCTAGCTTGGTCTGATTTACTTTACTTTGTCTTTTATAATGAATCAGATTAAATGACTTTCCAGCAGCGGATTAAATAGCTATTAAATATCCCATAGACTTTGCCTGTTTTGTTTTTGTAGAAGTTTTGCATGACTTGAAATTAGGAAGCAATTAATATTTTTCTACCATTTTTGTCAGATTTTAGACCTGATTTGAAAACTTAATTTTGGTAAACAGTTATGGGTTTCCCCCCCCATTCAAGTACAACCCAAATTCCGGAAATGTTGGGAGAACTTGGGACGTTTTATTTTTATTAGAATAAAATGAAAACTAAAAGAATTTAAAATCACATGAGCCAATATTTTATTCACAAAAGAACATATAGATAACATAACAAATCTTTAAACTGAGAAATTTTACAATTTTATGCACAAAATGAGCTCATTTCAAATTTGATGCCTGCTACAGGTCTCAAAATAGTTGGGACGGGGGCATGTTTACCATGGTGTAGCATCCCTCTTCTTTTCAAAACAGTTTGACGACGTCTGGGCATCGAGGTTATGAGTTTCTGGAGTTTCGGTGTTGGAATCTGGTCCCATTCTTGCCTAATATAGTTTTCCAGCTGCTGAAGAGTTTGTGGTCATCTTTTGACATATTTTTTCGTTTAATGAAGAGCCAAATGTTGTCTATAGGTGAAAGAGCTGGACTGCTGGCAGGCCAATTTAACACCGGACTCTTTTACTACAAAGCCTTGCTGCTGTAATAGCTACCTTATGTGGTTTTGCATTGTCCTGCTGAAATAGACGTCATCTGGAGGGGAGCATATGTTGCTCTAAAACCTTTATATACCTTTCACCCACATACCATCAGAGATGCTGATGTTTGACCTGAACGCTGATAACATGCTGGAAGGTCTCCCAACATTTCCAGAATTTAGGTTGTCGCTGTCTTTAGAGAGTTACAAATATAGCTGCTAACTGAATTTTTTTAAGGGCCGTTAATTTTAGATTTAGTTGCTGATTTGAAATATGTAATTTAATTGTGAGCTCAGCAAGCAGTTTTTGATATTTCAGGATTTCCCAATTAATTTAGATAGGACTTGGATATCCAAAATAGCTGGCCAGAGGAATTGCAAACATTCCTTGAAAGGGACATTGCTTGCAGTACCTTAGAGGGATTTTCTTTTAAGCGTTTAAGTCATGTCCACCAATATTAGCACAGTGCTACACTCTGACTTTATATATTTTTTTTCTAATTGATTGGGTGTACAGTTTTCCTATTGCAGACAAAAAATATTCAAAATAATCCTGTGTCTAATTTGATTTGAACTTTCAAACCAAGTCAACATTAAAGGGTTGATAAAAACACTAAGCCTTTATAGTTAAAGGGATAGTTCACCCAAAAATGAAAATTATGTCATTAATTACTCACCCTTATGTCATTCCAAATCAGTAAGACCTTCATTCATCTTTGAAACACAAATTAAGATATTTTGGATGAAATCCGAGAGCTCTCTGACCCTCCCATAGACAGCAATGTAACTGAAATCTTCCCAGGCCCAGAGACATAGTAAGGAGTAAGGACATTGTTGAAATAGACCATGTGACATCCGTGGCTCAACTGTAATTTTATGAAGCTAGGAGAATACTTATTGTGTGCAAAGAAAATGAAAATAAGGACTTTAATCAACAATCCTTCTCCATTTCTAAAACTGTTTGGATGACAGAATTTTCCTTTTTGGATGAACTTAAACTATCCCTTTAAAGTATACATTTAATGTTAATGAACATATTGTAACTTGAACTCCTCAGAGGGAAATACAGTAAAATAAGTGTGTGTATGGTTATGTAGTGATAATGGATTTGGCCTGGTGGTCTGAGGGTTTTAAACCTCAGCTGGAGTGACCCTGAACTGAATATGAATGAAGTTGTCCTTATGCTCCAAATGCTGATTCAAATTACCAGCTTAACCAGCAAGAACAAACATGGACATTTGCACTTATCTAATGTCTTTTAGCAGGCCAGGGGACATTTCTTTAAATAAAATCATATGTAATGTCAAGTAAACCAAACAGCTGGTGTCCTTTTCCCGAGAAGCACTGGTGTGCTAGTTGACTAGCTGTTGTTTTCTGATGCTGGTTGGTTAGTAAGGGATATTGTTGATCCACCAGTAAGGACAGTAGCAAATAAAAGGGTCAGTTCACCCAAAAATGAAAAAGCGCTGTTAATTTCCTGACCCTCAGGCCATCCAAAGATGTAGGTGACTTTTTTTTCTTGAGTAGAACAGCAAAGAAGATTTTTAGCTCAAACTGTGGTGCTTGGTTATTCATAAAATGCATGTTAGTGGCTGTCTCTCTTTGAGAATAAAACAAATATTATTAAGAACACAAAATTAATACCCATTGCTCCTGATGATGTATGTATCCATATATTCACAGAGCCGATCCTCCCTATACGCAGAATATGCAAGCTGCGTAGGGCCCCCGAAACACCAGGGGCCCCCTTGCTCCCAAAGATGATTTCATTTTAGTTTTGTTTTAGCATTTGGCCAACGGCTATGAAAACATGATTGATAATTTATTGAAATGTGGTGCTGTCGCCCTTTCTTCATAAAAATCTGTCAAATCATGTAACGTGAATGTCGTAAAGTCTCTTGCTCGAGACTAAAACAACGAGTTGAAAGCATAGTGAGCCGAGACTGTTTCTCGAGCGCTTTCCGCGAGCGCAATTCGAGACGGAGTGAAACACGGACAAATGTGTTTCATTCTTAACCACTCGAACCCGGTCGACACAGTTTTGCGTAGGGCCACCAGAAGTCTAGGATCGGCTCTGTATATTCAGTTAATGTAAATTAATTAATAATTAAATTAAAATAGCTTACAAATGTGTACAATTCACATTTGTGTAATTCACAAGTGAATTGCAGGTTACTAAAAATGAAAAAAGGACTCTTACCACGCTCTGCTTGCGGGTTTAAGCTCCTCTTTTTAGTCAGATGGGACTGTATTTATTTATTTGTGTGGCATACATAACCCTGATTCCTCAAGAGCTCTGTTTCTGATAGCTGATGGTTTTGAGTATGGCAAGGCGTGTCCATCACTTATAGGATGCTTTTATCTTTGTGGTTCCGGAAGGATTTTATAGAAAGCTAACCCCACAGTTACAGATCACATTAGTTTTTTTCTGTCCCTCTGACTCTGTTTCTTTCTCTTTCTCTGTGTTTCTGCCAGTTGTTTCTCATACAGACATGTAGAGAATCACTCTGAAGTTTCAGGATGAGAAAATGGCGCAATCGTTTACTCCACCAGGACCTAAAAGTATCCGTAAGTTCACCCGTGAATCTCTTAAGGCCATCGAGAGCCGGATCGCTGAGGAGAATGCCAGGAAGTCAAAGGACAAGCAGGAGAGGAATGGAGATGATGAATGCATGGGGAAACCCAACAGTGGCCTGGAGGCCGGGAAAAATCTGCCCTTCATATACGGAGACGTTCCCAGAGGGCTGGTGTCCACCCCACTGGAGGACCTGGACCAGTTCTACACCAATCAGGCGGTGAGTTTGCATTTATATTTCTCAAGTCCACAAAGGTACTGCGAGGGGTCCAAAGCATCACCCTGAAGACTGAGATTTAAAATCTTATTCAAATCTAAGAAAAAATGTAACAGAAAGACATGAAAAGAAACTTTATAGATGTTTTTGAAATTGGAAACATGTAAAGTAAAATTTTGTAATATATAATTTAATAAAACAAAAAGCTATTTCATGGTCAATAATCAAATTTTCAGCAAATTATGTTTTCAAATGCAAATTAGGAAGAACTAATCATATTCAATGTTGTTGTTGTGTATGTTTTATTTATATATATAATTATATAAATATAATATTAATATATAATAATAATATATGTATATGTGTGTATATATGTATGTATATATACATATTAGGGATGTGCATCTCATGACGATACAATACGCATCTCGATTCATAGCCAACGATACGATACATTAAAGATACATATGAAGCAGGTAGCGATGCGATGCGATATGATTCACCTCTTTTTATGATTCAACAAAATGCGATTCGATGCAATATGATGCAAAGCAGAAAATATGATAACGTTTAATTCCTTGACGCCTGTTTCATAAAACAAGGCTTATTTCATTTAGTCTGACTCAATGTCAAATGGTTTATTTCCATAAAGCAAATTTAACAAAGGCCTAGATCAAGATTAGTCACGGTGATAACTTATGCTGGGAAATGAACCTGGTCTAAAGCAGGATAACTGTCAGGCTAAGCTGAGCTCCTCTAACACTGACCAATATGAAAACAATGATATTACATTTTGTCTCACATAGTATTATTTGACTTTTTTTTTTTTACAGTTTCTTGCCATGCAGCCTTTCTCTCTTGTTTTATGACAGCTGTGCCTTTTATAGTTTACAGAACAGATAGCAGAACATTAAAAATGAGAATAAATCATAAAGAAAATGACTATATTTAAACTGCTATAAGAAACACATATGAACTCATTTGATTTACCCATTACAATAGTCCCTTTACAGTCACTGCTATCATAAAAATACACTTATGTAAGTTTAAAATTCTACAAAAGACACATTTCCAACAACAAATATCTGAGCAAAATGCATATTTTACTTGAAATGATTGTGCTCCTATTCGATTGCACTCTTTCTGTTTTGCACGCTTGTTGCTCTCGCGTAAATGCATGACTTTCTAACATTTACAGATGAATAATATACCTGTGCCATGTGATGCACTGAGGAAAACACAACGTCTCAAATACATTAAACAGCACAGATATAGTCGTTGTTTGCCAAGGTGGATCGATTTGATCCATGATCGGCATTAAGGGCTGCTTGAGAATAAGCGTGCACAAATTAGTGAGATTGTGTGAATTTAATTAGTCGTTTATGGAACCGCTTTAGCCCTGATTGATTTGTTAGGTTATTTCAGGTTAGGTTTTGGACTTTAATCCCTGTTTTACATCGGGTCTCTGTGGTGTTGTGATTCGTCATATTCACGCTGATGAGAGAACGTGCTCGAGACAGTTTCGAGAAGAGAATTCAATCTACATATCACATAATAGTCATAGATTATTGATCACTTTCTAAATAATAAAAGTATAGCTCATCCACTAGTAATTCTATATAAATAAATCGTTTTTACAGATGCAAATATGTTAAAAGCAATGCATCGCGATATAAATGACAACTTGTATCCGATGCACACTTTCTAAACTGATACATTGCATCGTTAACTATTTATGCCAATGCACCGAGCAAATCAGGGAATCTTCCCATCCCTAATATATATGTATTTATGTATTTTGTTGACTGTTTTGTCCATCTTTAATGATTATTCAGAATGATTCATCTTCTTCATCTACCTCTTGTTTAGACTTTTATAGTAGTGAACAAAAAAAAGACAATCAGCCGTTTCAACGCCACTCCTGCCTTGTACATCTTCAGTCCCTTCAACCTTCTGAGGAGAATATCAATGAAGATTTTGGTACATTCATATCCTTCTCAACTGCTGAAACATGAAACTTGTCTTGCTGTGATGGTTGGTCTTATGTTTTTACGGTTTAATCTAGGGGGTTTCTATTGGTAGTTTACAACCCAAAAATGAATGATTGGATCACATTAGATGTCAAATGGACATGTTGTTCTCAGAAACCATTAACAAAACTACACAAGGTCAAAGAAAACACGACTCAAATGACATTAAAGACAGGTTTGCTTCAGGATAAACATGCTTTGTGTGATGAGCCTGAAACTATGGCTTGATGACTTGATGTCCGATGTAAAATCTGACCCTGAAGCAAAATCAGCTGAGAACCGCTTTAGCATTCAAACGTTTATCAAAAAATCAATCCATTTGAAATGGATTATCATTTTACTAGATAAAGCCCCTTTAAATTGAAAAAAGTCTCATTTCAAGTGTTGTGTATTTCATATTTGTTAATGATTTTGAGAATGATACCTTAAAAACAGTAGTACTGTAAAATATTATTAAAATTTTAAATAGCTGTTTTCTATTTGAATATATTTTAAAATGTAATTTATTCGTGTGATGCAAAGCAGTATTTCAGCATCATTACTCCAGTCTTCAGTGTCACATGATCCTTCAGAAATCATTCTAACATGCTGATTTGCTGATCAAGAAACATTTTATTATTATTAATTATGAAAACAGTTGAGCTGCTTCATATTTGTGTGAAAACCATGCTTTTTTCAGGATTCTTTGCTGAATAGAAAGTTCAAAAGAACAGCATTTATTTTATTTTTTTGTAATAATGTCTGCACTATAACTTTTGATCAATTTAATGTGTTCTTGATGGCTAAAAGTATTAATTTCTTTCAAATCTTAATTTTTTTTTGAAATGCTACTATATTACTTCCACTTAGTTTCCTTAACTGCTGCTTTCACATTGTTCAGTATATTTATAATGTTCACTATACTGGCAAACTGCGCTTTCATGGTCTACTCACAACCTCCAGACTGGGCCAAGAACGTAGAGTGAGTTGATCTCTTTGCTGTTTTTCAAGTATAGTGTAGAAATACTCACCGTGTTTGCTGAGTAACTGAGACTCTTGTTTTTAACAGGTATGCCTTCACTGGAATATACACCTTTGAAGCACTCATTAAGATCATTGCTAGGGGATTCTGTGTGGGACACTTTACGTTCCTCAGAGACCCGTGGAACTGGTTGGATTTTATGGTTATAGTCATGGCGTAAGTATGCCACATCTTTTATTTACCCTGTTAGAAGTTATTAGAATCCATTTATCGTCATTGCTTAAAGGTGAAGAATGCAATTTGTTATAAGACTGCTGGTTTCCAACTGACCAGTTTTATTCTGCCTTTACGATCTTGCAATAAAATGTAGATTTTCTGAAATTATCCTACTCCTTTTTTTATATGAAACACCCACTTTCACCATCCAGTTTATATTTAAAATACACTATATGGACAAAAGTATTGGCTACTTTAGTAATTTCCATGAGTACAAATCTTAATGTTTAATCATATAATGATATTCTAGTGAATTGTGTGCTTCTAATTTTATATCAACAGTTTGGACAGAACCCTTTTCTATTCTAACATGACAGTGTCTCTGTGTATAAGACAAGAATCAAAGAGAAATGATGATTCAGTCAGTGTGGAAGAACTTGACTGGTCTGCAGAAAGCGTTATTTGTATCTGTACATTTGGTCCCACAGGTTTGTTACAGAGTTTATACACATAGGCAATGTATCCGCTCTCCGCACATTCAGGGTACTCAGAGCTTTGAAAACTATTTCAGTAATTCCAGGTAAGCAGAGAACACGTTTAGGTGCGTCGGCGATGTCTGTGTGACCTTTGAACCCGACTGCAACCCTGTGTCTTGACCTTCCTGTGTGTTGTATGTCTGGCAGTGTTTGATTACCCACCCTCCATGTTTCAGATATGTAACAGAGTTTGTGGATCTGGGGAATGTGTCTGCGCTGCGAGCGTTCAGAGTTCTTCGAGCCCTGAAAACTATATCTGTCATCCCAGGTGAGAGTTAGGGCAAAGCTCAGGGTCACAGATGCTGACACTGCTTTCTTCTTCTTTCTAAGTGCTTAGAGGAGACATTTTCCAGTTTTATTTTCAGTTGTTTGGTTGGTTCATGATTTGATTATTGCATGCAAAAAAAATGATTCACATTGAATAAGTCAAATCTTTTTAATCAAAATGTCAAAAATTCACATATCTTGAACTTTATAATTTTTTAAGAATGGTTTCTGTCCTTTTGCTCCTGAGATTTAAAACCGTGTGCTGATTTACTACAAAAGCACTTAAAGGAATAGTTCACACATAAAAGAAAACAAAAAAACAGCAGAAAATGTCACCCTCAGCTCACCCAAGATGTAGATGAGCTTGTTTCTTCATCAGATTTGTAGAAATGTGTCTCTGCATCAGTGTCTCACCAATGGATGCTCTGCAGTGAATGGGTGCCGTCAGAATGAGAGTCCAAACTGCTGATAAAAACAGCACAATAATCCACAGAACACTTAATGATGGATTTATTGTTTTACAAATGTGCTGCTTTTCCCTCTACAAGAGTGACTGGACTGGTGTGGATTATTGTGATGTTTTTATCAGCTGTTTGGACTCATTATGACGGCACCCATTCACTGCAGAGGATACATTGGTAAGCAAGTGATCTCCAAATCTTTTCTGACGAAGAAACAAACTCATCTACATCTTGGATGACCTGAGGGTGAGTACATTTTCAGCAAATGTTCTTTGTTGTGTGAACTATTCCTTTAACAATCACTGTGTTATTAAAATCTGAGCTAGATTTGTTATTTTATGTTTTTGTTTCTCCTCTCCTTTTGTGATGACTTTATGTTTGTACTGTAGCCGTCTTGCATGTATTCGTGTAGTCACTGTTGAGTTATTATGAGCAGTTATGTGCATGTGATACATTAAATACTATTGTGAACGTAAGCATTCAGAGATTTACTCTAGTAACATTAAGAACATATCAATGTATCAAAATTGATATACATACGTGTACACACATTCATTCAGGGTCCAAAATGAATCTAATGCATTGATTACAAAGTACTGTTACATGATTTAAGTTGGATTTTAAGAAAGATAGCCTGACCATTGCTGAAGTGTCACTGGTGAATCATATTGTTAAATCGTAAAGAGAACATCTGTTGTGACTTGCACATCTCCAAATGCCTAAATATGTCACAACAAGGAGTCTTCTCACATGAAGAGTCTCTTGTATGTGGTGTCACAATGACCTGCGCTGTTTGTCATACATGTTAAAACTGTTAAATAATTCCACTTCATAGTCAGAATCAAATATTTGTTTTGAAGTGAATTTTGGACCCTGATTACATTAGTGTAAAGTTGGCACGTGACTAGGTGTACTCTGTTTTGCACAGGCCTGAAAACAATTGTTGGAGCGCTGATCCAGTCGGTGAAGAAGCTGTCAGATGTGATGATCTTGACCCTTTTTTGCCTAAGCGTCTTTGCATTGGTCGGACTGCAGCTGTTCATGGGAATACTAAGACAAAAATGTGTGCTCCTACCATCCAATTCCAGCTTAAATGTTTATTATGGACTTAACAAGACAGAGGACTGTTACCAAGTAAAAGACTGCATGGCATACATTAGCAATCAGAGTAAGTTCATTTTCATCGTTTTCCTGAATGGATTCAGAATCTGATGCAGCTTATGTATCAATACATGTGTGTTTGGTTGTGAAAACTCACCAGTAATCATTCTGCAATTCATTTGAGTGATATTACAAGTAGATGTAGCTGAAAATACGTTCAATAAAGGAATATGCAGTGAGTATGCAGATATTAAACTAAGTAAATCCCTTAAATGCTTTCATGTACCCAAAGGCAGTTATTAGAAAACAAAAACTTGAACGCTTATTTGTATGTTTATTTTTTTTGCACAACATAGAGAGACAAACTGACAGATTGAATTAAGGCACAAAAGAACAATAATGGACCTAGGTTTCATACAAAAATGTTAATAGCTGACAAACATTTTGCCCCATCATTATATCCATCCAGCAATACACATGCATTCATACATTTAGCCATCAATACATCCATACGTTTCATCAGAAAACCACATAAAATATATAAATTAGTGACTGTACAACACAGATTTACTTACTTGGTTAGTGATTTAGAAATGGTACAGAGCACTGAAATCATATTTAATTGCTGTATGTGACAAGTTATTGAAAATAATAGGGTATCAACATCATGTAATCCAGAGGGATTGATCATTTGCATCCTAATGCACAAATTTAATCTGAAGAGAGGTTATTATAAAATCATAAACCCTGTGAAGAGTGACAGATCCAATATACTAACTACAATATAGGCCTGAAGAGGAAATATTGTGCGTGTGTAAGTGATCTGCCAGACAGCCAGCTGTCATCATTCAGCATTAGGGACGTTTACAGTAGCGCCAGCCATGAAAAACCTGTTTGAGAGAAAGAGGAAGAGGAATTCCACCTTTATCATAGGGGTGAAATATGATCTCCATTGGAAAGTGCTTTAGCGGGATGGGGAAAGCTATCATAAGAGTGAGGTAATCTGGAGAGGACGATGCCTTCCAGTATCATCATACTGATATATACACAAATTCTGCTGGTGTTTTGACATCTCACTCATTTGCATGGGGCTGGGCCCTGCTCCATTAAAAAAACAAAAAAACATGTCCCATTTAATTTGATGGGTTAGAGAGAGGATGGAAAATGGTCATAAAAGCATCATAAATTATCTTAATGATGAGCATTTTCCTCATTGGTCCATTTTGCACCAAAAACAATGACACAAATTGCCATGTATTAAGGTTTTTTTGGGGTGCCCCCAAAAACAAACAAATTAATAAAAAAGACCAACATTGGTCCATTTTTTGCACCAAATTTCTTTATTGTTTTTGGTGCAAAAAATGGGCCAATGAAGAAAATGTCAAAATATGAATTGACATTTATTACACCAAATACAATTAGGATGGAGATCATATGGTCATTTTTGGTGTAAATAAACAAATACATAATAACCAATTAAAAATATGAAATACAAAAATGAAGAAAATGGTCATATATTAGGACTGCTTTATTGCAAAAAAACATTTTCATTTGACCATTTTCACAATTGGTCCATTTTCTGCACCAAAAATAATAAAGAAATTAGTCATAGTTATGTTAGTGGGGAAAAAAGTACCAGTGAAGAATAATAAAATATAAATATGAATCAACCTATAATGTTAACCAAATAAAATCATGGGTTATTGTACAAACCAACGAATACACCTTAGCTTTGTATACGTTCTCTTATGAATAGTATTCTTCTTTTTCATGTAGGTAATTATTATATCCAATCAGGAAAGAAAGATGCGATGATCTGTGGGAAAAGCAGTGATGCTGGGTAAGACACATGTATCAATTTTTCATAAACCTTTGTCTTCCCATCAAACATGATTCTCCAAGAGCAGTTGCATGGTGAGTTTTTGACAGTCGCTGTCTCTCATGTGTGCATTTCAGGCAGTGTCCAGAAAATCATGTCTGTATGAAAGCAGGTACCAATCCAGATTATGGTTACACAAGCTTTGATTCCTTTGGCTGGGCCTTCCTTGCCTTATTCAGACTGATGACTCAAGACTACTGGGAGAATCTTTACCAACAGGTACTTTTGTTTTGTTTGTCTGCGTAGAGGAAACTCATTTTGTATGATTATTCTTTTTTTTATCACATTATTTATAATGTTTTTTCTACATTATAAAAGTCTAGGGCTGTCAAGCTTATAAAAGGACCCCACCATGTAATATTGCTGGTGTGAGGAACAGACAGAAGAGTTGTTTTTCCCTGAAAATCTTGCCGTCCATTGTGTCCAAAACTATTGTTTCTCGGGAAATGCATGAACCTATGAAGTGTGCAGATTCTTCTGTCTATTTCTGTACAATTTTAATCTGTTCATACAAATCAGTTATTTAATTTAGCATTTGTAGCCATATAGACTATCTTATGGTATTTATTTTTGTATTTATGTAGTCTCCATCCACTTTCATTGTATGGAAAAGAAGATAATCATACATAATGTACATGAATAGCTTCCTATGTTTATCATAGACTAATTGTGGACTATTCTTACAGACCCTTCGGGCTGCAGGAAAAACCTACATGATTTTTTTTGTGCTGGTCATTTTCTTGGGATCCTTCTACCTGGTGAATCTGATCCTGGCTGTGGTTGCCATGGCATATGATGAACAAAATCAAGCCACGATTGATGAGGCTTTGAAGAAAGAGGAGGAGTTTAGCGCCATGCTGAGGAGACAGGAAGAGGAAGCTCAGGTCTGTTGGGTGTTTTCAGGGTATGAATACCATGCAAATGCTAGTGTATGGCACCTTCGATGGCAAAGTAATGGGGTTTATTCCCAGGAAATGCATGAATCGCTAACAAAATGTATTCTGTCAAAGCATCCAAATACATCAATGTAAATGCTGGAAATCTGTAAGTATAATCTTTTGCAGGCTGCGGCTGAAGCGTCCAAGTGTGGTGAGCTGGGTGGAGAAAAGACAGACTCTTCCTCAGACGCCTCCAAATTCAGTTCCAAAAATGCCAAAGAAAGACGCAACCGCAGGAAAAAGAGAAAGCGTCAGGGGGAAGGCGAGAAAGAGGTGGATTCCAACAGGGAGGGAACTGATAGAAAGGCCAGCTTCCGTTTCACAGCTGATGGAAAGATCCGGCTCTCACGTGAAAGGACTTACACGTCTCCACATCAGGTTAGAAAGATCTCATCTGCTGTGTGCTTTTATTTGATGCTTACCATAGCAATAAGGAAATGGCATTGACTTAAACACAGAAGACAACAGTCATATCAGTGTTTGTGAAATCAGAATAATTATGGAAATGGCTTATTGTTTAATTATGCTATTATTACAGTTTTAGAATAGAACAGACCAACTTTGACATTTTGTGGTAATAAAGAAGGAGATTAATCTTTTGACAGCACTATATCTGCTTGACTTTGACATTCTTATCATTCATCAAAAATCTATTTTCTCATCCACTTCATAATAAATTCATGATTTTTCTATTTCTTTGCTTTGAGAAAACAAAAAACTAAAGACATGTATCAACTTGTATTTTTCTCTTTCATCAACTTTCATCCTCTTACACTAGGCGTGTTTCCATTACAGATTTGAGCAAAACTTTGGCGATATTTTATAAATGTCAATAAAAAAGTATTTCGAAATGACAAACCAGTGTTATGCGACTAAACCGTAACCTTTTGCCTCTCGCAATAAGTCATCGCAACAGATTTTGGTCAGATTTGACGGATTTTGGATATATTTATTCAAAGGAGGCGTAAGCATGTAACTTCTTTACAGAAGCAGCACAGAGAACCACTTCAGAAACATGCGTAGTGTGGCTGGAATAAACACAAGCATCGTCCAGAGCCGCAGCAGTCAGCTTCAGTGGCCGTCTCTAAACCACCGTAGACGTGTGCAGTGTAACTTGTCTACGCATTAATGGCAGGGAAAACCCCTTATTTTCGAGAGCGACCACGTATGAAGTGTTTCTTGGAAGTTATAGTACATTGAAGAATAATTATGTGACTTTTTACACACGCCATGTGACCTATAAATGTGGAAAAAGTTTCCATTGCACTTTTGAGAATTATTTCTTTTTGAATTGCAGGAAAACCACCTCATGTGAGCGTAAAGTCTTTTTAGCAATATCTGGGAGTTTTTGCTAAATTTACGCATTTCCATTAGGCGTATTTTCAAATCGCAATTTTAATTTGCGCAGTTTGAAGGGTAATGGAAACACTGTCATCTTTGTTCTACGCCATTGTTCTTTTTCATATTCAACTTAATCATCAACAATCTTCATCATCATCAATATATTGACAATTTTTGCCACTTTTGTTCTCTCCCGCCGTTGCTTGTCCCACTGACCTGTTGCTAAACTCTAAATTTTCTGTAAAATATTAAGATTTAAGTTTTTGTTATTCTTACGTAGGCTGAAATTTTGAATTGCAAACATCACAATCTGCTACTTTTCTTTTAAAAAATTAAATAATGTAGTAAAATGACTAAAAACTGCTATTAAATACACAGATTGAACTTATAAATATGATTTTTTTTACCTTACTTTTGGATTATTACTGTAAAATGAACAAATTAAATAAAAAAAGAATTTCCATGAATTTACATTAGAAAAGAGCAAAAATTAAGGACGATAACGTTAGCTATAACTATAAAGTTTTAATAATCAAGTCCAATCGTAAAAATAACGATACAGAGGAACAAAGTCCCTGAAATGATTTCCAGTGTTTTTTCCAGCTGATAAAAAAAAACATTAACAGCCAATCAATTATCATGCACTGGTGTGGATGCTTATATTAGTTATTGTTATAGTTACATATGATAATATGTTCCTAACGTTGGATTGGCAAGTTGGATGTAAGTTGTGATTTCTTCCACCAGTTAGTCAGATTACGTCCTCGAATGCCTTAATTTGTTTGGCAATGTATTTGTAAGGTTTGTTTTTCTCCTCAGTCCCCCCTGAGTTTTCAGGGCTCAATCCTCAGCGCACGTCGGGACAGCAAAGGTAGCGTCTTCAGCTTCCGCAGGCGTGTGCATTCAGAAAACAACTACGGCGATGACGAGAAAAGCATGTGTGAGGAGATGGACAGCAGGAGAAACTCTTTGTTTCTGCCCTCTCGATCCGATCCGCTTTACCGCACTCATAGCAAAAGCAGTCTGACTCCACGTATACTGTTGCCGTCTAATGGAAAAGCACGGTACATGGTCGACACCAATGGCACGGTGATAGCGTCTTCACCCAACTCGCCCTCCGGAATACTGACGCCAGAGGTGTCCAGAAAAAGAGCAACGTTTGACGACACTTGCGTAAGCACGTATGATGCATGTGCTGTTGCTGTGGTGCAATGCAATAATAATTAGCTCTTTATTTAACATAAATCTATTGCACTTTATTGTTATTATTTTTTTTTTTGCATTTTTTGCTGACTTTGGGTGAAAATCTGCAGAATTCTGTGGGATGGATTTAAATAAAGAAAGAGCTGCATAAGCAAATGCTAAATATTTTTTTTAATTGCGAGGAACTTATAAATGATCAGATTCAGTTTCAGCAGAAATCTGCAGATTCTGGGAAGTTCATTGCATGCAGATTCTGTGTGTGAGCCTACGAATCAGGTTGTGACGATGAACAATTTGTATTGTTTTCCAGGATTACAGCATGTCATCAGCATTGGAAATCAATTCATTCCTCAATTATTTGTTTAGTTATCAATTAATCATTCAAAAGCGTGTTAAAGCATGCGTTTAAAGCATGTTATTGTGCATACTGTCAAATTAAATTATGACTTTTAAAATTGAATTGTAACTTCTTTTACAACTTTTGTTAACTTTTGTATTATATAAAGCATTTCACTGTATTGTATACACATTTGTAATGTCTTGATGTTTTTAAATAAATAATAGTGGTATTTAGCACAAACTAAGACATTCTCAAAGCGGATAAAATGTCCACAATGAAATAGCAGTGCTTGCAAGGCAGCAAAATAATTTAGCTAAACTGAAGGATTTTTTTTTGATGGATTCAAATGTAGAAAATTATCTGTGATATTTTCGCTGGATCCAAAAAATCAGAAGTTTATCATCAAGAATAAGATGTTATGTTTCAAAACATGTTTTGTCATTTATTTAGCATGTTTTATTTGTTTGAATTATCAATCTGAGGTGTTTTACAGGTTGCATAAAAGAATGATTGATGAATAGCAATATATTGCTGCCTTGCAAACACTAATGAAGCACCATCGTAACATCTGTTGATGTATTTTCTGTTGATGTGATCTCTTTACAGTTTGACACAGATGAAGAACGTCGACGCCGATGTAATTCAAAGAACTTTTCAAGCGCTTTTCAATATGACGAATCAGCGAGACAGCGAGCTTTGAGCATAGCAAGTGCCAGCAACAACTCTGTTGACCGTAAGAAGCCCTAAATGCCAAACACACTTATGGGCCAATTGCTTTGAAATGTGGTTTTTGCTTTGAAAAATCGGACAGTGGAATGAGGAAAGAAATGCAAAGTCTCGAGATGCATTTAAGAAAATGGGAACTTAGACACTGAAACTCACTTAGGAGTGAGACACTGCAAAATATAGCAAGTGTAATGGTCAAACACATCTGTCTAGCGCATGTTCTCATAGAAAAACTAAGTATCACTCAGGAAACTAATAAAAAAGCATTCTGTGTGAATGAGCCCTGTACAAGAAACTCCATGTGAGGGATATTTGTTAGCTTTTTCTCTGTAATTTCAAGAAATAGTTGAAATTGTTAAATGGTCATCATTTATTCACCCTCATGTTGATCTAAATCTGTATGATATTTATTCTGTCTTGTAGCACAAACGTTTTCAATGTTTTCTCAATACAGCACAATCATTGATATATGTCAAGGCTGTCAAGCTTTAAAGAAAAATGCAAAGGAACCATAAAAGTATTAAAATGAGGCTTGAATTTCAGCGGATTGTGGGCATTGATTGCACATAATACCTGCTGGTTTAACGCTTGTATCATGGGATATTCCCACAAATATTTCAGCGTGAAAGACACTCAGGACAGATGACAGAATGTTACATTTGCACATGTTTAAATCTTACTATACTTTTTATTGTGTTTTTTGGCAATTACATGGATAATTTAAAATGACTATAACAATAATACAACAAAGTACAAACAAGACAGCAAAATATACATGGAATATATAAATTTGAAATTAAATATAAGGGGGTCACTAAACTTCACCTCTATCCTTCTATGCGATATTTTTTTATTCCCAGCCAGGGATAACTATGAAACTTAAAGGGTTTATCTCTTAGAAAGTCTTACCATTTTAAATATTCAAGTCAAGATCACGCCAAAGAGAACTCAATTCAGTACCTGCCGCTCTCTGAGAGACGCTTTTCTGTGAGCTCACACCCAAAGCACAGACACGCTTCTGAAACAGCACGCGATTACAGAGTTAAGTTACGTTTTGTGCCCAAACACATACAAGAAAGGCCCGTCTTGATGAGTATTTATGTAAACACCATCCATACTAAACATGGTCGGTATATAGGCTATTACGTGAATATAAACAGTCAAGAAACAAAACTTATGTGTAACAGTATATGTTAAATCCGTGCATGACATCTTAGAGAGATAGGAATGTAAAACAACAAACCTGCTGCTGTCTGTCATTAATGTTTATTAATGCATTGAAAACTGACCAGTGTTATTTTAGGGTTAATTAGTGTAGTATTTCTGTACCTGGATGTTACTGTTACACCTACCTGAGAAACTTAAAGCACAGTTCATTTCAATTGTATCTTGATATTGTATTTGTTTGTCCCATTGCTTGTCATTTATTCGTTATTATTTTATTACTGACTGTTTACTTTGTATTTTTAAGTTAAAAAGTTCATCTTCCTCACAATATACATATGAATCAATAACATTCTAAATTATAAAACACTAATACACTGCATGATGAAAAATGTAGATTAGATGATTTAAAAATGTCTAAAAATGTATCATAACTCCCCATAAAAGTCATCTAAAGGCGGGAACTGTACTAAACTCAGGCCCTGTGTTCCTGATATTTAAAGTCATATAACAACTTCGTTTGAGGAATAGACAGAAGATTAATGATGCTTGTATTGTCTTTTTGAAGTTTGACAGCTAAGATTGACTTTCATGGCCGCTCTTTTCATTTCTCAGAAGAAAGATGAACTTGTTTTAATGAAGTGCCTGTTTCCTCATTTCTGTTTGCTCCAAATGTTGTCAAAATTCATACTAGTTCAAATGCAGCTTTCAGATTGTCATCTTCTTGTTTTGCAGCGTCGGAGGTCTGGAAGCAGAAGTGTGTGGTCTACTGGTTCGAGTTTGCAGATAATTATCTGATCTGGGATTGCAGTCCCACGTGGCTGAAGATAAAGAAAATCGTCCACATGGTTATGATGGACCCCTTTGCAGATCTGTTTATCACCGTTTGCATCGTGATAAACACAATATTCATGGCCATGGAGTATCACCGCATGGATGCCTCCTATATTTACATGCTTACGACCGCCAATGTGGTAAGAATGAATATGAAATACCCTCATGTACAATACTGACAAAAAGACTTGTTCTGTTATCATAGAAAGAGTTACTGTTATTAGTGTGCAACCCCTCTGAAATGAATTTACTAATTCAAATCATTTAGTTTTATATATGAAAACAATATTTTAACTTCTAAGAATATAAACCACTTTATCTGTAGTGATGTTTTTCTCATTAAATGACTGATAAAAGTGATAAATGAATCCACATTACATACGTAATTATTTTTGTTACAAATTTAGTCCATGGACAGACAGCTGTAGTTTTTTTAATTGTCTCCTTACCTACAGATTGTCTCCTTACCTACTATTTTCATTGGTACAATTGATTTATGTACAAAACAAAGCGTTAGAACAATATTTTAGCTATGTTTTGTATTTTAATAGGTGTATGCACCACTTTACTTGAGGTGATGTTTTCTCAGACATTATTATTAATAAAGGCCAATTTACATGTGTAAAGATTTAATCACAATTTAGTCAGTACTCTAGTTTTGTAAATAAATGAATAATAATTAATATGATTCATTTAAAAAGCTTGAATTGTCTCTTTGCCTGCAGGTTTTCATAGCCATCTTTACAGCAGAAATGATCTTCAAGATCATTGCGTTGGACCCGTACATGTACTTTCAGGAAGGCTGGAATATCTTCGACAGCATCATAGTTACGCTGAGTCTTCTGGAGCTTTGTTTGCCTGGAATCGGTTTTCTCAGGCCATTCAGACTGGTAAGAGTATCTCATTACACCTAATGGCTCTGTTCTCAAACCTATATAAAGTCATGTAAGAGTGCCCTTTCAATCCTGAGGACTGTTTCCAGTGGTACTCTATGGATTGCTAGTCTTCAAAGTTACCTTGTCTTGGCCAAAATCTAAGGTTGTGTCACAACGAGACTTGAATTTTCACTTGAACTGCCAATATTTTACTGGCTCTACCTCAAAAAGTATATATATAGCAGTTCATTTATATATTTATTAGCATATTCAAATTTTTTTTTGAGAGAAATTTTGTTTCCCAAGATTAATTGGGAAATTAACATGCATACATTTTGGGAAGTTGACATGTTATACTTCAACTAAATCAAACTTAGCACCATTTTGCTCAATATTTTATATTATGTATTATCTATATAGTGAAATAATAAAATTAAAATGTTGATGTTATTTAAATTATATAGAGAAAGAGAATATTCAGAAATCATTTTAAAGTGCTGGTATGGTGCTTTAGAAACATTTCTATATTATTATGTTACTATATGTTGACAGTATTTTTGTGAAAAAATCTTTTCAGGATTTTTTTAAATAGAAAGTTCAAAAGAACAGCATTTATTTAAAATCGAAATATTTTGTAACATAACAGGAATACATGAAACAGTAAAAACCAAATAAGTAATCCACGGTATCAATGTTTTACTGTATTTTTATTCAAATAAATTCAGTCTTGAGTTTAAGAGACTTCTTTCAAAATCATTAAAGTATCTTATAGAACCCCACACTTTTGAACAGTACTTTATATAAACACGAAATAATAAATAAAACACTACAAACTAAAACCAATCATTTTTAATGTAAGTGAATTTAAGCATCACAGCATTGCAATGTACAGTACATCATACAAAACATTTTTGATTTATAAAATATAAGTGAGATTTGCTAAAGACTATATTTAACAGTGCTATTATTTTTTATAAATATGATAAAATCTATTTTTTAAAGATTAACTTTTTAATCAATATTAGATGACTTCAAATGTAATCTGAATCTAAAACTACAGGAAATTAGCATATCAGCAGATTCTAATAAATGTACAAATAAAATAAAAATCTATATTGTGCATCTCTACTTGCCCTTACTAATATTTTTCCCCTTATTGTCACAGCTGAGAGTCTTCAAACTAGCTAAGTCCTGGCCGACTCTGAACATGCTGATCAAGATCATTGGCAACTCTCTAGGCGCCTTGAGCAATCTGACGCTTGTGCTGGCCATCATCGTCTTCATCTTCGCTGTGGTGGGCATGCAACTCTTCGGGAAGAACTACCGAGACTGTGTATGTAAGATTTCGGAGGATTGCACGCTTCCTCGCTGGCACATGAACGATTTCTTCCACTCGTTCCTGATCGTCTTCAGGGTGTTGTGCGGAGAGTGGATCGAGACCATGTGGGACTGCATGCAAGTGGCAGGACAGCCCTTGTGCTTGATTGTGTTCATGTTGGTCATGGTGATTGGAAATCTGGTGGTATGTATAGTTACTTTGAATAAATGAACACAAAGAAAATCTGAATTGTGTCAACATGTAGTTGGTTTCTTCCAAATTTTGCAGGTTTTGAACCTGTTCCTCGCTCTGCTGCTCAGCTCATTCAGTGCCGACAATCTCACGGCCCCTGGAGAAGATGTTGAAAAGAACAACCTGCAGATAGCGGTTGGTCGAATTAAGAAAGGTTTTGCTGTAGTCAAGCCCTGCCTTCAGAATTTCTTCCAGAGCGGGTGTATAAGAAAGAGGAAGCCGAAGAAGAAAACCGAAGATTGGAACATGATTTTGAGAAACTGCGATGGAATAAATGATAACTCTAACCACACCACACTAGAGCTGGTTAAAGGCACTGGAAGTAAGGGCATGGATAGTGACACCGATGATTTTATCAGCAACCCAAGCTTGACCGTCAGTGTCCCGATGGCTGTGGAGGAGTCAGACTTTGAGTTCCTCAACACCGAGGATTTCAGCAGCCTTTCTTCAGACCTAGATGAGAAAGAGGTAAGCCTGCTGTTTTCAGTTTTCTCTTCCATTTTTCATTTTTCATTTTTTCAAACCTCAGATTGACCAAGGAGATAAGCAGATATGAAGTCCCCTTTACAAATACATTTTTTAACCCCGTGCATCCTTTAAAATTCCATTTTGGCTGTGTTAATGCAAACTGAACAAATTTAGTCACAAATGTGTATTTTTATTGTTAGTATTATTCACTCTCATTTCCTTTCAGAAATCTACACTAGGTATAAAACATAGCTACACTCAAGGGACAGTTCACCCAAAAATGAAAATTACCCTCAAGCTCACCCTCAAGTCATCCTAGGTATTAATAACGTTCTTCTTTCAGATGAATACAATCAGAGTTATATTAAAAATGCCCTGGCTCTTCCAAGCTTTATCAGGGCAGTGAATGAGTGATATTCAGTAGTCCAAGAGACGTCCAATAAAGTGGTCCACTTGAGGGTGAGTGAATCATGGGATGATTTTCATTTTTGGGTGAGCTATCCCTTTAAGGACAAAATGTCCCCTTTGAATCTCATTAAAACAGCTATGTGTAACCAATTTGAATGCATCTTTAGTGTAATAGAATAGAGATTTGATTTAATTCTATTATGCTGATTTGCTTTTCAAGTAACAGTTCTTATTATTATCAGTGTTGAAAGCAGTTGTGCTGCTGTGGGATTTTGGTTTACAAAGTTAAGAGGAACTACATTTGAAGTAGAAATATTTTGTAATATTAATATTGTAATAAATGTATTTACTGTCACGTCTGCTTAATTTAAAGCATCCTTGCTGAAAAAGGATTTATTTTATTTAAAATAATCGTACTGACCCCAAACTTTGGAACGGTAGGGTATTATGTAATCGTTAACAGAAGCATTTCTGACATTAGCGGAATTTTAAAGCATTGATACATTACATAATTGCATTTTCATTTAATGGATAAAGATACAGAGTATGGTTTGCATCCCTTCTTTATGAATATTCCCTCAGTATAGGATGTAATTAGGGTTTAGAAGAGCTTGTATTTGGGAAAAAAAGTGAGATACCAAGTTGTAATGCACTGAAATAATTGAATAATAAAATAATGGCATAATGTTCATTTGAACCAGGTGAGCAGATTATGAAAGCGACATCTGACATGGCACTTAAATGAGGGAAAAGATCCACATTTGTCTTTAGACTCCAAAAGGGTTTTGTAGTGATCTGATCTCAGTGCATCTTGGGTGCATTTACTCCTGGCTTTTGATGTGGTCAAGTGTAATCCGATCGTGATCCCGATCACAAGAAGGGGACCCTAAAGTCTGTTTAACACGACAAGTGGTTTTCTGACACCACTTTCACAAGCGCTCACCCACGTCCTCTTAAAATGGTGGTTGTGTGAATTTTATTTGCAGTATGACAGCAATGCACCCTAACTTGTGGAAACACACTGCTATTGATGGCATATTACATAATTTACATCATTACATGCTCCAGGCTGGTGTAATGCACACATAATGTAGGGTAGATGCCATATTTAATTTCTGTTGGCTTAAGGTCCAGTGCAAATGATGTCTTTTGGCGAGTCAGCTACACTAAAGTCATTTGGTGTAGTTATTGTCACGTACATGGTGCCACAAATGAAAGCTTTTCAGTAGTGTCACTGAATTTCTCATTTTTCCGGTGGGGTTAATTGCAGTAAGTGCATTGTGGATTACATCAACATGTAGCTTGACCCATTATGGAAGAGAGGTCAGGGAACATCAGTCTTCTGATCGTATTATCAGCCATTTAAGTGCTGAGTGTCAATGATAACATGCTCATTTGCTCTCTGCTGGGAAACGAGGATGTGGCGATCTGTGGTTTTTGACGTATAATCATCTATACACTGATCATTTGTATGCCGATCTCTTTGAAGTTGTTCTAACATGTCTAGCACTTTAGTTTCTGTAAGAGTGATTTGTTTTCAACTGAAACTCAAGGCACTAGGCAGCATTTCAAGGAATAACAGGCACAAATGATTTCATAAAACTGCTCCCACAGAAAGCTGAATTACCATTTTAATTTACCATGCACCTATAATTCAGCACATATCAAGAATAGTTAACCCCCCAAAAAAATTCTGGAAATTGACTCAACCTCAGGCCATCGAAGATATAAATGTATTTGTTTCTTCATCGGAACAGATTAGAAGAAATGTAGCATTACATCACTTGCTCACCGATGGATCCTCTGCAGTGAATGGGTGCCGTCAGAATGAGAGTCCAAACAGCTGATAAAAACATCACAATAATCCACAAGTGATCCACACCACTCCCGTATATAAACTAACATTTTGTGAAGTGAAAAACAAATCCATCATAATAGCGTTTCAAATTACTTCCAGCTAAATTATGAGCCCTTCTATTCAGGGTTTCTCCAGTGAAAAAGTCGTCTTGTCTGACTCAGGAGGAAAATATGCACAGATCAAGCACCGTTTACAAGCCAAAATAGTCCAAAACAAATATGTGTCTAGATTTTTGATGTGAGAGACAACAGGAGACCTTTTCACTAGAGGAAGCGTTATTATGGATTATGAAAGTGACAGTTTAAAAAGCATTTGTAAGCAAGTGATTTAATGCTGAATTTATACATCTTGAATAGCCTGAGGGTAAGATCATTTTGGTGATCAAATGAATCATTAATTAAAATCCCCCACCACCCCAAAAAAATCCCAAACTGCCTCCTTATAATAAAATATTTCCAATCACATACTTGCATAGAGCATAATCCAGTCAAAAGAGACAGCATTGAATGTATCCTTTGTGAAGAGGGCGTTCCCATAATGCAACAGGTTCAGTGAGATGATGGAGAAAGCTGGTAAATACTGATAAATATATAAATATAATTCTTAAACAAATTTTGCCTGAGAGTATTCTAGATCAGTTGCTTATGAGATTGTTTCCGTTAGCATGATAATGTAGGCAGCATACAGCAAGACAGCTCACTATGTTTTGGACCAGAGCCATGATCTCTGATTGATCGCCTCTTAGCAGATCAGGAGATGATTCTGTAATATCGCTCCCATTGATTTATCTGTCATTCTAGCACTCTGACCAATCTTTTTAACTCCAGACAAAATGGTGTGTTTTTTCCTTGTTGTCTGTCTCAGTCTCGCATCTTTAACGTGATGTCTTTGCAGCATTTCACAAGGTTTACAATGAGAGGAGACCTGTAAGACCTTTGTAATATGCAATGCAACAAACCGTGAAGACAGCTTTTACCATGCATGAAAAATAATGTTTCTATCTAATGGATTGTTTGTGCTCTTCAAATCCTGCCATAACACTAATATCATTCTTGTTCATCTTCAGTCATGGATAATGGTGTTAGCGTTCTCTTTCGATTGTCGAGTTACAGTTGATTTCAGGTCTCAAAGCTGTGGTCTTTTATTGTGGCCAGCCTAAGACACACCTGTGCAATAATCATAATCAGCATCTTGATGTGCCACACCTGTGAGGTGGATGATTATCTCGTTCACTAACACAGATTTAGACAGATTTGTGAACAATATTTGAGAGAAATAGTCCTTTTGTGTTCATAGAAAAAGTCTTCGATCTTTGAGTTCAGCTCATGAAAAATGGGGGCAAAAACAAAAGTGTTGCGTTTATAATTGTGTTCAGTGTATATACTAGGGGTGAAACGGTACAGGTATTCTTACCGAAAACTTTCAGTATGGGTTTTTCGGTTCAGTATGCATGTGTACCGAACAAATTCAGCATTGTTTCAATTACTGCACGAACTGGAACTTCACTGGAAACTGCCAGTTTTATACATTGTTACTTTGTTATTTAAGTCTAATCTTTCAAAGGATGTCCTTTTCAGGAAATTCAAACAATAAATGCCATTTTCATAAACGCCTCAGTTTAAACGGCAGCATGGAGCCCTCTTTACTACCAGTTTTAACACAAAATAAACATGAATTAACATCTCGTTCCTCCTGTAATTGCTCAATCAGTGATTCATCCGCAGAAAGGCATCAATAAAACGTAATACAAATATTTTAGTCAAAAGAAAATACAATACAAATCTTCTAAACACGTAGCATTCATTAGTCATTAGTGTCCACAGCTCTTTAGTTCACTCGAGAAATTAACTCTAGAAGAGCATTTCGTGAAATATTAGACCATTTACTCATTATATTTTACTTTAGCTGTTAGTGATGTCCTAATTATTTAATGCATGTATAAATAAATCTCTTATGAAACAAATCATGACAGCCACTGTGTAAAGGAATATATTTAAACAACAAATAGACATTTTATAATTTAGAAGTGAATTTAAAAACTGCATTATGTGCAATTTACATGTTTGCATACATCTTTTTTAAGTTGAGTGTTGATTATTATATTTAAAAATAAACAGTAATTAAATGTAAGTTTGGGCTCTGTTGTTAATTGTAATCTTGTGGTAATGTAAAACGTAAGCTGAGGTAGATTTGTATCCCTTAGACACTTTTAATTATAAGTGAATTTATTTAAAGAAAGGGCAATTTGAAAAAATATAAAAAAGTAATTTTATGTTTAGTTTTGCCCACTGCTGTACCGAAACCATACCGAACCGTGATGTCAAAACCGAGGTATATACTGGTTTTAAGCACACCAAGCAAGCCTCACTTCTCAGACTTTGCACAGTGACTCTGCAGAAACGACTGACTTCATGCACATGTATCATCTCCTCGGCGTCGCCATAGTAACGTGTGATGATGTGTCTGTGCTGCTCTTGCAGAAGCTGTCTGACGTGGCTCCCAGCTCTTCGGAGTGCAGCACGGTGGACCTCAGGCACTTCGGTAAAGATGGAGAAGAGGCTTTGGACTCTGAACTTGAGGAATCTACGGATCCAGAAGCCTGTTTTACACCAGGTGATGCTGCTAATAGTTTGTTCACCATAATAAGACTGTCCTTCAACTTTTACAAAAAGTTCAGTATTATCAGTGGGAAATACCATGTTATTTACAATGCCCCCCCCCCCAAAAAAAATGTGAAACTTAAGTCACGCTTAAAAATTCTGAAGGGAAATTCACATGTTGTTTTATTTGTCTATGTGTCACTCAAAGTGAAGACTCGACTCGAAAATAGGCAGAATAATACATGCCACACACAAATATTGTTGTTTTTTATTACGTGTTTCATCTCTGTTTTTACTATTGAATAAATCTTATGGTTATTAATAATATTTTTCTTGCATGGAGTCAGGCTTAAAATGTCTGAATGTCATAGCATTGGATAACAAAGTGGTGTTTGTTTTAAATATATATTTTTTAATCTATTTCAAGAAAAACATTGAACAACAGTTCTTAAGCTGAATATGAAGACAGTTTATGGCACCACTTTGTGATTGTAAAACTTTAGTGTAGCTTGTTCATAGTTAATGTGATAAACAACCTTGCTTGTGATGTTCCTTGTATTGAAAAGGCAGTCGTGACTTGTGGCTCAATGGTTAGAGAGTCGGACTTGTAACCAATAGGTTGTGGGTTCGAGTCTCGGTACCGGCAGGGATTGTAGGTGGGAGTAGTAAATGACTAGAGCGCTCTCCACCCTCAATACCACGAGACCCTTGAGCAAGGCACCAAACCCCCAACTGTTCCCCGGGTGCAGCAGCATAAATGGGTGCCGTGTGTGGGTGTGGTATTTGGAAAAAATGAAAAGTTAAGAGAATTGTTTACAAAAAATTATTTTGCAAATCACTTTATTTAGCTGAAAATGTACTCATCCCCAGGCCCTCCAAGATATAGATGAATTTGTCTCTGCATCAGAACAGGTTTGGAGAAATGTAGCATTACATCACTTGCTCACCAGTGCATCCTCTGCAGTGAATGGGTGCCGTCAGAATGAGAGTCAAAACAGCTGATAGCTGAAGTAATCCAGTCCATCAGTTAATGTCTTGTGAAGTGAAAGGCTGTGTTTGTAGACGGTGTAGACATTTAACTTCAAACCGTCGCTTTATTATGGCCAAAATAATAACCCATAATAAAGTGAAAAAGTCCAACCCATGTTGTCCTGTTATATCAAACTAATTATTATACTTATCCACCAACTTATTTGTTCATTTCTCCAAATCTCTACTTTGTTTTTCAGGGTGTGTCCAAAAGTTCCCGTGCTGCCAGGTGGATGCTGAAAAGGGCATGTGGAAGAAATGGTGGCTGCTGAGACAGACGTGCTATAACATAGTGGAGCACAGCTGGTTTGAGACCTTCATCGTCTTTATGATTCTGCTTAGCAGTGGCGCTCTGGTGAGGGAAATGCATGCTATTTTGTTTGTCAGTGTGCCACAGGGTAAAGCCTTGCCTAACTTTCAATAGAGTTTGATGTGACCGTGTTGCTAAGCCTATGACACAATACTCTAAGAATAATACATGGCACACACAAATATTGTTGGTTTTATTACCTGTTTTACATTTTATGGCCATTTAAAATCAGCATTTTTCTTGGATGGATTTTTTTCAATCAACTTGTTGCAAGCCATGCATCTAATCCTTTATATCTTTTCAGGCGTTTGAGGACATTTACCTCGAGTCAAGGAAAACCATAAAGACCATACTGGAGTTTGCTGATAAAGTGTTCACATACATCTTCATTCTCGAGATGCTGCTGAAATGGGTCGCATATGGTTTTGCCAAATACTTCACCAATCTCTGGTGCTGGCTGGACTTTATTATTGTTGATGTAGGTTCAACTTTTGATTCAATATAATATGTGCTGCACAAGATTACTTACAGTTGTGATTGTAAGTTTACATACACCTTGCAGAATCTGAAAAGTTTGTAATGTAAACATACAGATGTTTACATATAGTCCACAAGAAAAAATAACAGATGAATTTATAAAAATGACCCTGTAGAAAAATTCCTATATGCTTGATGCTTCTTGCATGCTTTGTGATAGTTGTCACTTCTGAGCAGGTACGTTGACCACTGTCCTTCAGAGAAATCCTCCAGGTCCTGCACGTCGTTTGGGTTTCAGGATCTTCTGCATATTTGAACCCTTTCTAACAGTGTCTATATGACATTTGATGTTAATTTAGGGACTCAAAAAATGGTGTTAACATTCACTGTTGTTCAAGAAAGAAGCATGATGCATTAAAAGCCAGGGTGCTGATATTAG
The DNA here is from genome assembly GCA_027564155.1 of Gymnocypris eckloni scoliostomus. NCBI lineage: Eukaryota > Metazoa > Chordata > Actinopteri > Cypriniformes > Cyprinidae > Gymnocypris > Gymnocypris eckloni. The sequence goes on along the minus strand of CM050425.1, from coordinate 14,685,869 downwards.
CTTGTATTGCTAATATTTTGCTGATTCTGAAAGGTGTATGTAAAACCAAAAACTGAAAATATGCCATCATTCATTTACACTTATGTCATTTTCAAATCTGTATGACTGACAGGATGCTAGTCATCATAATAGGGATTAGATACTATTATAGATTTTAATTAACTTTTTATGTTTTTTATTTTAGTTGTAGTCATTTTAGTAGATCATTTAAAACTGATAAATTTTACCTCGACAACTAGCTGAAATAAAAAATTAATGTTAATAGTTTTTTTTGTTATATTTATATTTTTATAAATAATTAATTCCTTCACTTATAATTCTTGGCAGTAAAATAAGTACTATTTGGCTGCTGGCCTCAGATTTAGCTCAGATTTAGTCTTCAGTGTGATTTGCATGAGTCCTTTAGTGAACTGGGTGCTAACACAACGCAGGCAGTAGGTGCACATCAACAGAAAAGCACCATTGTCAAGAGAGCATCAGTGAACTGAGAAGGATTGATTGGAAATGATGGCTTTCGTGTGTGTCGTGCCTGTGGGTGTTTATACCGTTTAATAACAGTTGCGAGAGTGAACTGGACATTTGCACATTTAAAAGGCTGTTTTCCACGAGAGCCCGCAGAGAAGTTGACTGCTTTTCTCCTAATAAACTCTGTTGATGTGTGTAGGTCTCTCTGATCAGCCTGGTGGCCAACGCCTTGAATTATTCAGAGCTGGGTGCCATCAAATCTCTCCGAACCCTGAGAGCCTTCCGACCGCTCCGAGCTCTCTCGCGCTTTGAGGGAATGAGGGTAAAATCTCTTAACGTGGTCTATTTATTCATTTACACATATACATCTTTATTCTTAAATTCACTTTGCATATGATACAATTACATGGAATGACATTTATTGAGGACTTCTGAGTAGGAAGCAGACCTGAATTCATTGAAAATGTACTTTTTAGTTGTTCTTTTGGTCTTCTCACACTTGAAATGGTCAGTCCCGTGTCTTTCTGGGGTTATCTTGGTTGGTTTTGAGATTTCACACTACCATTGTAAACTTAACGTTGTGATTTCTGTTCGAGAGACCAGTTTTACTGTTCGATTTTATTTTGATTCACAAGCTGGTGATTTGATTCAATTTCAATTTGGATTCAGTTTGATTTTATAATAACTTTAGGCAATCACATAACGTATATGTCTCAAGGAAAGTATTCACATTAATATAATAATATTACTGTAATATTAAAGTGATTTGTAAACACACATTTAAATTGCACATAAGGCTGTTTTTATAAAGATGAACAATTATTATAGGCCTATAATCATGTTTCTACTCCAGTTTGTAGCAGTTTAAAAAGTGGATGTCATAACATGTTTTCATGATAGATTTATTCATGCATACATTAAATATAAAAACAGGTTAAGAATACAAATAATGAATATATAGGCTAATATAGTGTGTATGTTTAGCATGATTCATTTTTCCAACTGGTTAACGAGCTATAGACATCGGATGGCTTTTTTTGTTCATGCATCATCTGAAAACAGACTGATTTATGGGATGCAAGAATTAATTTTGGTTCATCAAAATAAGAATCCATTAAAATCGAGAGATAAATATTTTCATCACAGTCCTACTTTTTATATTTATGAAATTAAAATCTGATAAATATAGCATGCAGCAAGTATGCAGTCTATTTTAATAACTTCTGTTTTACCTTTGAAAAGATGTTGCCATGCCTTCTGAAAATTAAAAGATAAACGCAGAATGAAAACACACAGCTTTAAGAAAAGTGCAGACATATTTAATGAGCCGAGCACTGATTGATTCATTATGGGTTGTCTGTTGCTCTCTGTAGTTTGGGTTGCCAATTCTTCTTTAATTATTGTAGTTTGATGAAGTTTGGTAAAAGCTAAATGAAAAGGAGCTTAATAAAGACTTAACCTCAGATGTTAACCCAAGGTTTATTGCAGTACGGAAAGCCCCTTTCAGTAGTTTTGGGTTTTGTGAATGAAGTCCTCTGAGCAGATCAGCTTATTGAAGTCATGCAGTGAGGAAAAAAATATTGTTTATTTATCAGAAATTGTTTATATCATAAAAAGTGGGTGTTAAATACTAAAATAGAGTCATGTGTTGTCACATAGTTGAGGATTTTTGATGTAATCTGAAAAGAAACGGAGAAAGTTATACATTTTGATGAAAGATTTCAAACCTCAGTATTTAGTTCAGGGTTAAACTTCGAGAGTTGATAAATAGCTAATAATGAATGAAATCAAAATGTATAATAAAAATAAGTAAATCATTAAATGTTCATCATTTATTTACTCTTAAGTTGTTCAAAACCTGTATGAAGTTATAAAAGAAGATATTTTGAAGAATGTTGGTGTAGTTTTGGGTTTCTTTCTGGCTGGAAAAAGTACAATGGAAATCAATGGCTAACTGTTTGGATACCACTCCACCATTCTACACAATATCTTCTTTTGTGTTCAACAGAAGAAAGAAACTCATACAACAACTTGACGCTGAGTAAATGACAGAATTTTCCTTTTTAGGTGAACTATCCCCTTAAAAACAATCATAATGAAACACTAAAAAGATTCAATATTGTATGTCATGTGACTGTTTTGAAAAATGAACCTAAAATCTCAGCAAATATTTTAGATCAAAGTGGCAAAAACGAAATGCTGCTTCAGTTCTATGTGCACGTAATCATGCACAATAAGGTCGTGAGCATGCATTATCACCCAAAAATGAAAATTCTGTCATCATTTACTCACCCAGTATTTCCAAACCTGTATGAATGTGTTTGTTCTGGTGAACACAAAGGAAGATATTCTGAAGAAAGTTTGTAAGCAGGCTGTTTTGGGGCACCATTGACTTCCACAGTAGGAAATAAAAATACTATGGAAGTCAATGGTGCCCCAGAACTGCTCTGTTTCCACATTCTTCAGAATATCTTCCTTTGTGTTCAGCAGAACAAACACATTCATACAGGTTTGGAAATACTGGGTGAGTAAATCATAACAGAATTTTCATTTTAGGTGAACTATCCCTTTAAGAAAGTAAATGGCGTTCAAATAGATTTCACGTTAAGAGCGCAGAGAGCAATGTGTGCCTGTTGTACAGTAGATCATGACTGTAGCTTCTTCCTCTCACCGTTCCAGCTAAACGCGTGTCACAGCACGAGCACTGATCAGTTAACAAGCCTGACAGCAACCTCTTCACACGTTCCTCGTTCTAGACAATGCAGATAGATTTGTGTATGATTTTCAATGAACTGTTTTTAGAAATTGAGTAAAATTGATTAACATGACCTCGTCCTAAAAGACACTGAACTAAAACTACTTATTGGCTGTCGAGAGCATTGAAATTCAACTGTGACATAATCCTGTGTCCGGTCATCATTTGTGGTGTTTTACTAAACAATTACAAGCTGTGAATGGCAAGCAATGGTATGGAGCATCGACGTGCTGCATTATGTAATAAGCTCAGGGGTGAGGGGGGGGTCGATAGTGCTGTTAATGACCAATCGCTTGCGTACGTTCTCCACATGAATATGATGCTGCGATGACTTCCCCTAACATGGCAATCGCTGATCTCTGTTTGTATCGACGGTGTATAGAAATGCATCGTGCATCCAGATGTTCCACTGCTGCTGAGTGCCTTTAATATGTGCTTTCATTTCTTTCTGTGTTTGTTCATTTACAGTAAACGTTAATACTGTGGCTTCACCGTACTTCCTAAAGGTCATGCTTTTCATGCCAAGGTTGTGCGTCATTCAGAACTGAATTGAGAGGCATTTAAATAGAATTTCGGTTCCTGAATATGAATTGAGGTAGAAGACTATTTCATTTGTTTATATATATAAATATATGTAATTTATTTAAAATAATATATTAAAATATAAAATAAAATAAATAAATATATAAATTAGAAACATAATATATATATAATAAATTACATATTATTATTTATCATCACAAATTATCATTTTATCTGGTAAAATGTATTTATATCTAGAGAGAGAGAGAGATATTGTATATTTAAAATGTTATATTTTATACTATATATGTTATTATTTATATTTTATATATTTGCAGCTCCAAATCAACATAATGTGGGGACATTTGAATTTCAGCTGATTTTTCTCTTCTGAACTTTGCACAATCATCCAAACCATAAAACAGACCGAACTAGTGAGTGCACAGATCGACGTGCTCCGATAACGTTCCCTCTCCGTTCCTCTTTCTCTCTTCCCAGCGTCTCCCCTCGATCGTTAGTGTAATTACCGGTAATGATGTGTCCTCCTGCCATTGTTACTGCTAACACTTACACACTGGGGAGTTGCTCATTACACTCATGTGTTTTCCTCTCTTTACCAAAATTCAGCAGAATAATAAACGCATACACTTAGTTTTACTGGTGTATCAGGCCTATAATAGAGCTGGGTGATGTGGAAGATACGTGATATCAGTATTGATGTTTTTTACTCTGAAATGACCTAACAGCGTGCTGCTTTTTATTTCACGCAAATTAATAATCATTTTAACCAGTCAATTATTATGTTTAAGAAGATTCAAAATGTTGAATGTCAAATACAATAAAAGGCTAATAGAAAATATTCAAGGCATGTTTTCCACATTGTTTGTCACTAGATAAACATGATAAAAATTATATTTTAACAATATAACACCAATATAAGAAGACATTTTTACCTGCATATTTGTTGTTTACATTTTAGCTGTTCATTTTTGAGTTGTGACAACTAAATCATTGAATGAGCTGTAAAACAAAGTGCTTCCGTGCACAATATTCATGACACTTTGTGAGTTTGATGTGTCTGTTGACGCAGGTGGTGGTGAATGCTCTTCTGGGCGCCATCCCCTCCATCATGAACGTCCTGCTGGTCTGCCTCATCTTCTGGCTCATTTTTAGCATTGTGGGCGTCAACTACTTCGCTGGAAAGTTTTACGAATGTATAAACAAAACCTCGGGAAAGCGCATGTCTACTGAAGATATCCGTAACATGACAGACTGTGAGAAATGGGGAGATGAAGTCAAATGGAGAAATGTGAAGATTAACTTTGACAATGTAGGGAATGGATACCTGGCCCTGCTACAAGTGGTAAGGTTGCCCTAAGCATTTGATGGTCAAGAAATATGAGAGAGATTTTTATAATTTTTATTTAAAAAAAAAATGTTTAACATAGAAAATGTGTAATGTTTCATCATAAGAAGAGATTTTTCATTGGAAAATATCTCAGTCTGTTTTTCTTTTGTAATCTTCATTAATATTAGTAGTAGTATGTATTATTAATAATATTAAAATATGATTTATATTATTATTTACATTATGAATTTAAATTAAATTTAAGACAGTACATCAGATCTAACCATGATATTTAAAGGGGTCATATGAAGCTGCTAAAAATAACATTATTTTGTAAATTTGATGTGGTACAATGTGTTTATGTGGTTTAAGGTTAAAAAAACACATTATTTCCCACATAATGTACATTATTGTTGCTCCTCTATGCCCCGCCTTTCTGAAAAACAACGATTTTTACAAAGCTTTATTTAATACAAAATATTATTTCCCATTCAAAATAATTTCACATTGCAGCAATATTAATGGTCCTAAAATAAAACAATAAAATGTCAAGTTTTCTTCTTTTTGTCAAGGCCACTTTTAAAGGGTGGATGCCCATTATGTATGCAGCAGTAGACTCTCGCAATGTAAGTCTATTTTGATTGTCATTTTATAGTTGCTTCAATTCTATTGAATTGAAAATGATGATCATGGTTTATAATCAAACCGTACTGTGCATGTTGCCCTTCATCTCCATTACTACAGGTAGATGATCAGCCAGTGTATGAGGTGAATCTGTACATGTACCTCTTTTTTGTCATCTTCATCATCCTTGGAGGTTTTTTCACATTAAATCTCTTCATTGGCGTCATCATTGACAACTTCAATCAGCAGAAGAAAAAGATAAGTATATATTTACTATAAACTTGACAACAAAGCCAGCTGCTTTGGATGTTTTGAAAGGATTTGGACTTTATACAAAAAAAGAATATATATATATATTATGCGAGCAAGCATTACCAAATATGTGTGTGTGTGTGTGTGTGCATGCGTGTGTGCATGCGTGTGTGTGTGTGTGTGTGTGTGTGTGTGTGTGTGTGTGTGTGTGTGTGTGTGTGTGATCAATGGATGCTCTACAAAATAGATGGTTTTACAAAGTACATATTTTGGATGATAAAATCGAGGCCGTTCTAGTCCCAAAATGATCTTTCTGTCTCTTCTGTCTTTACTTTGGGGGTCAGGATATTTTCATGACAGAAGAGCAGAAGAAATACTACAACGCTATGAAGAAGCTCGGCTCAAAGAAACCTCAAAAACCCATTCCAAGGCCAAACGTAAGCATTTCTTTGAAAACAGCTTACATTCTTGTCATCATGTCAGAACTTTTCTTCTTTCTATGAAATGCAAAATGAGGCAGAATGTCTAAGCTGCTCTTTTTCCATAAATCTAAAGTGTATGGGGATTTTTCTATATATACATATATATATATATATATAGACTGCTGTTAAGATTTCCTGGTATAAATCACAACCGCTTTTGTTATATGAAATAGAGAAGCACAAACATTCTGCTTCACAGAAGATATAAAACAAAGAAGGGTTGGAATAACTTGATGTTCATTTTTTTTGTATGAATTCTCATTTATTTCAGAACAAGATTCAAGGATTCATCTTTGACCTCGTCACCAAACAGGCCTTTGACATTTTCATTATGGTCCTTATATGGCTCAATATGGTCACTATGATGGTGGAGACGGAAGATCAATCCAAGAAAATGGCCTACGTGCTGTCCTGGATCAATGTTGGTTTCATTGTGCTCTTCACCAGTGAATGTGTGCTAAAGATGGCCGCGCTCCGGCAGTACTTCTTCACCGCCGGCTGGAATGTGTTCGACTTTATCGTGGTCATCCTGTCTATAGTTGGTAAGATCGGAAATATGATGAGGAACTGACTCTTTACTAAAAACTGTTTTTCACAGTTGCGTGATCAACTAATGCAATGCAAAATCAACGAAATATCTTCTTTTCTGCAAACCAGCAAACATTTTACCTCAAAATAATCACATAAAAGTGCAGTACTACTTAGTTATTGACATGTTAGTGTGATAAAGAAGCATGATTTAATGATAAAATAAAGCGAGGTGCGTGCTTGATGTCAAAAAGGATTATGAGCAATAACCCATGGTCACATGTTTGAATGGTCAAATGTGTTATGTTATCTGTTATGTTTTGTGAACATAAAATATTTTGCATCAGTATATAAGATCTGTGCATTAGGGGCCAGATTTACTAACAGTTTGCACCAGTGCAAAACCATCTTTTTGCGTTAAAATAGTTCTGTCAGGATTTACTAAAGAATCAGCCTAATAACCCTGGCACAATGGAGAATTAGCGCTGAAAGGGCCAGAGCCGATCCTCCCTATACTCAGAATATGCGAGCTACATAGGGCCCTGAAACACCAGGGAGCCCTCTTGCTCTCGAAGATGTTTTAATTTTAGTTTTTTTAGTTTTTTGGCCAGCCGTTATGAATACATGAATGATCATTGCTTTTAATGTTGTGCGCTGTCACCCTCTCCACATAAAAATCTGTCAAATCATGTAACATGAATGTCGTACAGTACAACATCAGCTTTGCTTATTTTCAGATTTATTAGTTTTTATTAGAATCTTTATGCTTTATAATCACATTTAGCAGATAATAAAGATATATTTTGTGACGATACAAGCAATCAAGTAAAATTCAGACATTTTGATCATGCAAATCACACAAAGAATCTCTTTTGTCCTCTGAACTGTACATTTCTAACTTGACACTTAATATAAAAAAAAAAAATATCTTGTTTAAAGTTTGAGTTACAGAATTTGGTAAGACATTCAGTTTTTTCTGTCATGTATATAACTATTGTACATGTATCCCCCCCCCAATTTTTTATTTTCTTTTGTTTGTAAATTGTATTTTTAATGACAAAAATAACCTGAAAATGTCTTGTTTAAAAGTGTCAGAATTTAGAAGGACATTTAAATAAACAAGCTTTCTGTTTTTTTTATTTTGTCATCTAATTATATATTTTTTAAATATAAAATTTTGAGGAAAATTTTGGAAACTAACATCACCATAATTTTGCTTTAGAAATTGTCAAGAAATCACTATATCCTCCTGAATATAGACAGTGCTGTTTCAACATTCATTTACCTCTTGTCGTTGCAGGCATGTTCCTGGCAGAAGTCATTAAGCAGTACTTTGTCTCGCCCACCTTGTTTCGCGTCATTCGCCTCGCCCGGATCGGCCGCGTTCTACGTCTAATCCGAGGCGCCAAGGGAATACGGACCCTTCTCTTTGCATTGATGATGTCACTTCCTGCCCTTTTCAACATTGGACTTCTTCTCTTCCTTGTCATGTTCATCTACGCCATCTTCGGCATGTCCAACTTCGCCTACGTCAGAAAATCGGACGGCATTGACGACATGTTCAACTTCGAGACATTTGGCAACAGCATGTTGTGTTTGTTTCAGATCACCACCTCGGGAGGCTGGGACGGCCTTCTGGCACCCATGTTAAATACCAATGGATCCGAATGCGACCCGTATAAGACCTTCCCCGGCACCCCGGTTAAAGGCGACTGCGGAAACCCGCCCATCGGGATTTCCTTCTTCGTCAGCTACATCATCATATGCTTCCTGGTCGTGGTGAACATGTACATCGCCGTCATCCTGGAGAACTTCAGTGTGGCCACCGAGGAGAGCGCCGAGCCTTTGAGCGAAGATGACTTCAATAGGTTTTACGAGGTTTGGGAGAAGTTTGACCCGAAGGCCACGCAGTTCATGGATTACGACAAGTTGTCAGACTTCGCCAATTCTCTGGATCCGCCTCTGCGAATACCCAAACCCAACCGACTGCAGCTGATCTCCATGGATCTGCCGATGGTGAGCGGCGAACGCATCCACTGTCTGGATATCTTGTTCGCTTTCACCAAGCGGGTTCTCGGGGAAGACGGCGAGATGGACATCCTTCGCGGACAAATGGAAGACCGATTCATGGTCTCCAATCCCTCAAAGTCCTCTTACGAGCCCATCACCACAACCCTGCGCAGGAAGCATGAAGATATGTCTGCTGCAATCATCCAGAGAGCCTTTAGGAACCATGTGGCCCAACATAGTATGAAGAAGATCCGTAATGTATGCAGAGAGACCAGGCATCAAAACGGGAAGGTCCCGAGTAAAGAGTCTGTTGACAATGACAAGTGCGATAATAACTGTGCTTCTGAAGACTCAAACACAACACCCGCCACGTCCTCTCCGCTGTCGTATGATAGCCTGACGCAGAACGCCACAAACAAATACAAGAAGGACAAGCATGAGAAGGAAGTGGAAGACAAAGGTAACGGCATTTAGAGTAGCATTACCAACAATTGTTTACAACTTTTACTTCAAGTTATTTTTCAGGGTCAGGTGCCCTTGTCTGTTCGATGTGGATGTCTATGCCATGCTGCCTGAGCATACTTGAACGTTGTGCCTGTTCTGGAGCTGTGATTGACATGAGTTTGGCTGTGAAGCTGCTACACCTAATCTGTTTCACTCGCTGGCGAATATGGCGATGGACCAAATGTCGTTGTTTTGTCTAAGTGTTGTGATCTCATGCGTTTTCGTTGTGTGCTGTTCAGCAGGTTTGTGTGTCGGAGACAGAGCCAGTGTGTTGCATTGAGAGGTGAAGTGTGTGATTTTGTGCCGCTAGTGGCACCAAAGGTTAATGGCAATATATACATATATAGTGTGTAATTAAAGCATATATAATATTGCATATATATAATATGCAAAGCAGCGTATTAGAATGATTTCTGAAGGATCATGTGACACTGAAGAATGGAATAAATTACTTTTAGAATATATTAAAATAGAAACCGGTTATTTTAAATCGTAATGATATTTCACAATAGTAATGGTTTTACTGTATTTTTATCCAATAATTGCACAGTATGAGAGACACTATATAAGTGATTCAAAACCCCAACATTTTGAATACTGTTTGCATTACATAAATATATGTAATTTATGGAATGCACTGTGATATTTAAAATAACAGTTAATTTTATATTGCCAACAAAACAAAAATAAATATGCTGTACATATTTAATATATCACCGAGCCCTATTTGCTAGAAGTAAGTAGTCCGTCCGCCATGAAAAACAGGCGATTGGTTGTCAATGGTTCAAAATTGGACTAGTTAACTTTACTAGTTAATCCCTGATGGTAGATGCTGTAACTACACCATTATGATAATAATATAGCACTAGTGAAGGATACGGGACTGTGTTCTTGTGATGTTATTATTGAGACATCATAAATTATTGCATTTGAACAGGAATGTTTGGTGCAGAAATGACACACTTCCTCTTTAAATGTCCTTTTCCCATCAGTTTGTGTTTGTTGAGAGAATTTAGCATTTCTCTGATCTGTTTTTGTTTTTAAGTGAGAGTGATTTGTTGCGAGGTTGTGTTTTCCTGTTACTTGAGTCAGAGTTGATGTATTTTTTTCTTCTATTGACTGTTGCAGTCGGTTGTTGTCGATACTCGTGTAATTATAGTTGCATGACAGCTCACCTATAGTCATACAAGTTTCTCACTCAGTATTTCAGAATGGCTCAGTGCCTCTCAGGTTTCTCTTCAACATGCTAGAAAGCCATTCGCACACGTGCCTTCCCTACTCGAGAGCTTGCAGCAAACACTTTCCTCAAAACCTCAAGACTTCTGTCACATCCTGAACTGTGAAACCTGTCTGATTTCAGCCTTTCCTGTAGCTGCATCACTGGTACTGCACTTGAAACCGCTTTGAAGAAATATTTCACTCAAAAAATGTAAATGTATTTACCCTTATGCTATCTAAGATGTAGATGAGTTTGTTTCTTCATCTGAACAGATCTGAAGAAATGAAGCATCACATCACTTGCTCACCAGTGAATGGGTGCCATCAGAATGAGTCCAAATAGCTGATACAAACATCACAATAATCCACACATCTTCTGTCCAATGCCTTGAGAAGTGAAAAGTTGCATGTTTGTAAGAAACAAATCCCTCATTAACACTTCGTCTTCAATCCATTGCTTCCAGCTAAAATACAAGTCCTCCATCCATAATATTGTTTTCTCCATTGATAAAGTTGTCTTGTCTGAATCAGGAGAGAAACATGCACAGATTAAGCACCTTTTACAAGTGAAAACAGTCCAAAACTGGAGTGGTGTGGATTATTGTGATGCTTTTATCAGCTGTTTGGACTCTCATTCTGACGGCACCCATTCACTGCAGAGGATCCGCTGCTGAACAAGTGATGTAATGCTACATTTCTCCAAATCTGCTCTGATGAAGAAACAAACTCATCTACATTTTGAATGACTTGAGGGAGAGTAAATTGAAAACTGTTCCTTTAACAAAGCGTTTAGAGATCTGTTCCCCTCTTCTTCACTTCTGCGTCGTCACGGGATTCATCAACGGTTGTGAATTCATTCTTGTATAACGCCGGTTTGGTCATGAAGCTGCTCTAGACCATGTCATAAGCCAAAACGGCATCTTTCAGCATTCGAAACTTTGCATTTTTAAATATTTCTCTCAAAAATGGTTCTTCATATGTGTAAATATTTTGTAGGAATATGCAATCTGTTATAAAATTTCTATAATGCATAAATTATGGATTATAGTCTATATAGGGAATGTGACAGGTTTAAAGTAAAAGGTTATGTGCATCATAAAAGCTCAAATACAAAATTATGCTGAAGTTATATGGGAAATATAATCTTTTTGAATATTTTGAAGCTAAAATGTTTTTATTTATATTGTGCATTCAGTTTTTATATATAACACTGAGGATTATATAAATGCACCACTTTTGTTTGCTGCGTATTTCACTAATGAAGATTCTAGTTCTATATATTTCTGTTATCAATGTTAACAGGTTGTTTGACGTGTCTTTATGATGACTGAAGACTGATGGGATAGTGTGTATTTGTTTACATTTTTATAGTTATGAATGTTATCATTACATTTCGTTTCATGTCAGAGACTCATATGTTCCACATTAACACAGTCGTACGTGTAACTGCTCCATGTGAATGTGACATGTATTGAGAAAATGTATTCTAGGTATATTATGAATTGATATGAGATGAATATCAAAATAGCATAAGACATAAATCACTAGCTTTTATATGCATCATGCTTGTAGTCTGTGAGTTAAACTGCATGCGAGACATTGCTATGGATCAGTTCTTTAAGCTCAAAGAATAAACTCATCACATACCTCACACCTGATACAACTCTGTGTATTTACTTTTTTAGTTTCATGAATTTTGTTTTAACTGTTGAAGCACCTTTTGTAGCTGTTGTGATTATTTGAATTCAATCTTTATTTGGCCACGTTTACAATCCATGACTTAAGTACGAGTCTTGAAAGGAAGTAGAATTGTGTATAATTTGTGTGCCACTAAATGATTTCACATATGCATATGTTTAATTTCCCCCCTCCAAAGGTTTGGAATAATTCAGTTTTTTAATCTTGAAGGATCATGTGACACTGAAGACTGGAGTAATGGCTGATACAAATTCAGCTATCATCACAAGAATAGATTACATTTTAAAATATATGTGACCCTGGACCACAAAACCAGTCTTAAGTCGCTGGGTTATATTTGTAGCAATAGCAAAAATACATTGTATGGGTCAAAATTATTAATTTTTCTTTTATGCCAACAATGATTAGGATATTAAATAAAGATCATGTTCCATTAAGATATTTTGTACATTTCTTACCATAACTGTGTCAAAACTTCATTTTTGATTAGTAATATGCATTGCTAAGAACTTCATTTGGACAACTCTAAAGGTGTTTTTCTCAATATTTAGATTTTTTTTTAGACCCTCAGATTCTAGATTTTCAAATAGCTGTATCTCAGCCAAGTATTGTCCTATATAGTGAAAGTGGCGTGACATACGATCAAGTGTGGTGACCCATACTCAGAATCTGTGCTCTGCATTTAACCATTCAAAGTGCACTGAGCACATGAGGAAGAACACATACAAACAGTCCAGCGGTGTGACAGCGTCAGAGACTTCTTTCAAAAACATTACATTATTATTCCAAACTGTGAAATTCAAAAGTAATGATTGTGTTCAACCAGGTTTCCAAATCCTCATGCATTTCATAAAAATTTACATGTATATAAGTTAAACTAAAAGTTCATTGCAACTTTGTGACAATTCAGACTTTTTTCCACAGTTCTGAATTTATATATCCCAATTATGATATTTTATTTCTCAGAATTGCAAGTTTACATCTCCCAAATCTGAATTTATATCTCAAAACTGAGAAAAAAGTCAGATTTGGGAGATAAAAAGTCAGTTACTTAAAAATGTAATTAAAAATGTATTTCCTTTTTTATTTTATCCCAATGGAGAAAACAGTCTTCAATAGAAAACAGTAACAAATCAAGTTTCGAAAGTCCAGACTTGTTTTCCACAGTTTTAGTTCCCTATCGATACTCCACTCGTACTGCGTCTTGTAAAGACGCATATGGGAAAATGCCTTTTTTCTCCTGAACTGAAGTCTGAAGTGAAACTGCACGACTATTGGTTCGTGCAGGTGTAGAAAACGAACCAATGGGTCGGCAGCGGAGCTGCACGAACCTATGGCGACGATACGCGCCAATATTCCCGCCGAAACGGGCGGGGCATCTGGCTATATAAGCGGTCGTTTCGCCATAGGATCCTCAGATTTTTTCTCCTTCAGCGACGACGACTTCGTCTACGCTGATCCAGAGAAGCCTACTCGCCGTTGACACGCCTCGCAGTAGGACCCAGCGACCTCGATCTGCTCGGCTGATCCGCCTTCAACGCGCCCCAGCATCGCAGCAGTTCCGGTCCCGTTCGCTGCCGCTATCCGGCGATCACGTAAGTTTTCTAAAAGAGCAAATCGGCGTTCTAATGCCGCGCCGTTACTGCGGCTCGTGCAGGGGAGACCTGCACGCCGATGACGGTCACAGCGAGTGTGTTTCCTGCCTGGGGAAAGCCCATGCGGATGCCGCGCTCGCTGGTTCTGATTGCTCTCACTGCGAGAGCATCAGTCTCGCCTCTCTGCGCACGCGCATCGCTTTCTTTTCAGAGAGCGATCCCGCCCCTCGCGCCCTCCCGTTTTCTTCCTCTCAGGGACCTGTGAGGAAAAAACAGCGGGGCAGAGGTTTTCAGCGCCTGGTTGAAAGCGAGCTCACGCCGGCTCAGATCCCGCGTGCCTCGTTTTCACCACACAGAGAGCTTTCTCCCGTCCTTTTTATCCAACCTGACCAGCGTCCCTCCGCAAGCGTGAGCGATCTGGTCTCGTTTGGGGGAAGTGACGATGAGCTGGCCGATGACAGCATGTCACTGGTAGCTTCAGATGCTGAGGAGCTGTGGGGCTCAGTGACTGACCCGCCCCTCAGGTTTGCCCGCGCCCAGCGCCAAAGCCGGGATGGATGCCGAACTTTTCCGTGTCCTCTCCAAAGCGGTTGAAGAGCTGGGTTTGGAGTGGTCTCCACCAGAGGAGCCCTCTCGCAGCCGTCTGGATGAGTGGTTTCTGCCGGGCGCAGGCCCTCAACAACGACCATCGCCGTTCTTCCCTGAAGTACATGACGAGCTCACGAGATCTTGGCGCCTCCTTACTCTGCCCGCCTCCGTACTTCCGCTTCATCTGCCCTCACTACGGTTGATGGCGCTGAAGAAAAGGGATATGAGAGGATGCCTCAACTGGATGAGTCAGTGGCTGCACATCTCTGCCCACCCACTGCCATCGGCTGGAAGGCGAAAGCCAGTCAGCCATGCAGGACCACTTCAGCGCTCGCTGGACGCTCCTACGCTTCAGCTGGACAGGCGGCTTCGGCGCTCCACTCTATGGCGGTTTTACAGGTCTATCAGGCCAAGCTCCTCTCTGCCATAGACGAGTCTGAGCCTGATCCTGCGACTCTCAGGAGCTGAGAAGCGCAAACAGACCTAGCTTTGCGAGCCACCAAGACTACCGCCCAAGCCATAGGAAGGTCTATGGCCAGCCTGGTAGTGCTCGAGCGCCACCTGTGGCTCACGCTGACGGAGATCAAGGATGCGGACAGGGTCTCCTTCCTTGATGCTCCAATTTCCCCAGCGGCCTCTTTGGACCTGCGGTGAAAGGATTCGCTGAGCGCTTCACAGAAGCACAGAAGGCGTCACAGGCTATGCGACACTTCCTGCCCAAGCGCTCCAGCCCAGCAGCTGCTCAGAGTCGCCCCAGGACTGCGCCGACTCAGCAGTCTGCGAAACCTGCACCTGCCGTTCGCCCCTCAGCCTGCTAGAACTCAGCAGCCGCGAGGCGTTCACGCTCAGCCAGACGCCACCCCTCCGACACGCCCAGGGCCCCGACTCAAGATAGCGTTGGACCCTGTGCGCCCGGGCGTCCTCCTGATCTGCAGGACAGGAAGAGGAGAGGGTCGAGTCCCGCCACGGCCGGACCGCCCACCAAAAGGCCTCTCATGGAAACCTCTTGGCACCCGTTCTTTTCCGGTGCAGAGGGAATTGTGTCTGTTGCTACAGGGTCCGTACAAGCGACCATGCAACTGTCCGCTGTGATAGCGGAAAAATAAAACACAAACATTCTCAAAAGAGAGCAATTTTCTTCTTCCGTCCCTCACGAGTGCCCTGCCTCCGTGCAGCCGGCCACTGAGTTTATCCAACCCTTGCCACGCGGGCGAGGCCTGGCAGGCCATCCCGGAGTGTCAGAGTGGGTTATGGGGATAATAAAACGAGGTTATTCACTCCACCGCTCGAAGACCCCGCGCTTCAGCGGCGTGGTCTCCACCTCGGTGCAGGGCGAGAACGCCGCGTTCTGCGCTCAGAGGTGATGACGCTGCTGGAAAAAGGAGCCATAGAAATGGTTTCTCCAGCTTTGAGCGAGTCAGGCTTTTACAGCCGTTACTTCCTCGTCCCCAAAAGGATGGCGGCCTCCGGCCCATCCTCGATCTCAGACGCCTGAATCACGCCCTCATGAGACGGCCGCTCAGGATGATCACACTGAAGCAGATCCTCTCGCAGATTTGCACAGAGGACTGGTTCTGTTCTCTGGACCTGAAAGATGCATACTTTCACATCCAGATAGCCCCCCATCACAGACGATTCTTGAGATTCGCCTTCGAGGGAGTGGCTTACCAGTACACGGTCCTACCCTTTGGGCTGTCTCTGGCCCCCCGTACTTTTACGAAGTGCATGGATGCGGCTCTTTCCCCTCTGAGACAGATGGGAATCCGCATTCTCAACTACCTCGACGACTGGCTCATTCTGGCCCAGTCAGAGGTGGAACTACTTTCACACAGAACCCTCATCCTCAGCCACTTAGAGCGCCTGGGGCTCAGGGTCAATTTCGCCAAAAGCGCACTGTCTCCCAGCCAACGAATATCGTTCCTGGGTACAGTTCTGGACTCAGCTCACATGAGAGCGGTGATAGCGCCAGAACGCGCTCTGGCCATTCAGAAACTCGCGGCCACCTTCAAGAGCGACACCGCTCGCCCACTCAAAGTGTTTCAGAGAATGCTGGGCCTTATGGCCGCAGCATCGCCAGTGTTACAGCTGGGCCTGCTCCGCATGCGCCCCCTTCAACGCTGGTTGAAACCACGGGTTCCACACAACGCATGGCGTCACGGACGCTTGCATATCAGGGTGAATCAGGCCTGTGTAACAGCCCTGACCCCCTGGAAGAACCCACGGTGGATGGAGAAGGGCGTGGCCATGGGGTTGGTCCACACCAGAAAGTTGTCACGACAGACGCCTCAACACAGGTTGGGGGCGCTGTGCGCAAACCGACCTTCGCCATTGGTCGAAGACGGAGAGCGGCTTCCACATCAACTGCTTGGAAATGCTAGCAGTTTGTCGAGCCTGCCAGTTTTTCCTGCCGGACCTAATAGGACGCCATGTGCTGATTCGCTCAGACAACATGTCCGTGGTGTCCTATATAAATCACCAGGAGGTGTCTCCTCGCCTCTTTATTCTGGCAGAGCGCCTTCTGGAATGGGCTCAGCTCAACCTGCGCTGAGGGCAGCACACCTGCCGGGCAGACTGAACCAAGGAGCAGATATGTTATCTCGGAGCAATGTCCCCTCAGAGGAGTGGATGCTCCATCCGCAGGTGGTTCAGAAGATCTGGAAGACCTTTGGCAAGGCAGAAGTAGACCTTTTCGCCTCCAAAGACAACTCTCACTGCCCAACTTATTATTCAAGGACAGGGATGCGTTGGCCCACGATTGGCCCAACCTCCTCCTTTATGCATTCCCCCCGATCGCCCTGCTTCCACAGGTCGTCAGGCGTATCAGGGAACAGGGTCACAAGGTGCTATTGGTGGCCCCCTTGTGGAGGAACCAACCTTGGTTGTCAGAGCTGACTCAGCTACTGACAGCAGCCCCCTGGCCCGTGCCCCTGAGACGGGATCTCCTCTCTCAGGCGAACGGAACAATATGGCACCTCAACCCGAGCTGTGGGCTCTCTACATTTGGCCGCTCAATGGGAGCCTACTGGCTTCCCAGAGCGAGTGTTAAACACCATTTCTGAGGCTAGAGCCCCGTCACGAGACGCCTCTATGCCCTTAAGTGGTCTGTTTTCCACTTGGTGCCTCAACCGTGGTGAAAACCCCTCTACCTCTGAGTTAGCGGTGGTTCTGTCCTTTCTGCAGGAACTGCTAGATAAAGGACGTTCTCACTCTACACTCAAGGTGTTCGTAGCAGCTATAACGGCCTTTCATGCCCCTATAGCGGGCCAGTCGGTAGGCAGAGACAACTCAGTTGTCCGTTTTCTGAAGGGAGCCAGGAGGTTGAATCCACCTCGGCCCCTTACTGTCCCTACATGGGATCTGCCCACTGTACTGAGGGCCTTGAAAGGCCCTCCTTTGAGCCGCCATAGTCTCACGGACCTCCGGTCACTTTCGCTGAAAACTGCTCTGCTACTAGCACTAGCGTCGGTTAAGCGAGTTGGAGACCTGCAGGCGCCTCTACTAGCCCTGCCTGCCTGGGCCTAACGACTCCAAGGTCGTCCTGAAACCAAGGCATGGTTATGTACCTAAGGTACTTTCAACCCGTTCAGAGCTCAGGTCATCACGCTCTCGCTTCCTCCGTCTGAGGAGGACCGGGAGTTATCTTTGTTATGCCCTGTCAGAGCTCTGAGAATCTACTGAGCGTTCCGCCCCTTTTAGGCATACTGGAACAGCTCTTTGTTAGCTCGGTAACCGCACCAAAGGACATCCGGTCACGAAGCAGAGACTCTCTAAGTGGATAGTGGATGCTGTCATGCTGGCATACTCTTCTTTGGGCCTGCAATGCCCCATTGGAGTACGAGCCCATTCGACTAGAGGCATCGCCTCGTCATGGGCGTGGTCTAGCGGTGTATCCATTACAGAGATTTGTCGGCTGGCTGGGCCACTCCGTCCACATTTGCTAGGTTTTATAACCTGGACATACCGGCCTTACAGGCCAGAGTCCTCTCTGCTTAGATGAGCTTGTACACATACGCTGTGGGAACAATCCTGTCAGAGATTTCTTGACCGCAATGCGCTCAGGCTCTCTAATTGGCACCCTGCATACTCCGGTTAACTGAGTATACAGAAGTGGAACGATTATCCAGGCCGAGCCGACCTCTATGAGTTTAGCTCGCTTTAGCCTGAAGTATACTACTTACTTCCCTATGGGCATTTATGTTTATGGAAGTATATACAGTCGCTCATCTACCCTAGCACTGATTAAATTCAGTTCCCATATGCGTCTTTACAAGGCGCGAGTACGAGTGGAGTATCGATGAACGCATCGGTTACTATCGTAACCTCGGTTCCCTGAGATACGGGCGAGTACTGCGTGCTTTTGCCGTGCCAGGTAGCTGCACGACTCAGTCGTCGCTTCAGTCGAAGTAAACCTGAGGATCCTATGGCGAAAGCGACCGCTTATATAGCCAGATGCCCGCCCGTTTCGGCGGGAATATTGGCGTATCGTCGCCATGGTTCGCAGTGCAGCTCCGCTGCCGACCCATTGGTTCGTTTTCTACACCTGCACGAACCAATAGTCGTGCAGTTTCACTGCGTGATTAAATAAGACTTCAGTTCAGGAGAAAAAAGGCATTTTCCCATATGCGTCTTTACAAGACGCAGTACTCGTTCCGTATCTCAGGGAACCGAGGTTACGATAGTAACCGAGTACGTTTTACATCAACATTTCAAATCTACTTGGCAACGGTGACAGTTTGCTCTAAGTGATGATTCCTCTAAATGTATTCACATCCTGATGTCTGTTCGTAAACACACTAATGTTTCTCAGAGAGAGAGATGTTTTATGGACAGAGCTCCGGTCTCAAGTGACCGTCCGCTCTAATTAGGAGCACATTAGATCTATGCTCCTGTAACTTCAGTCCTGACCATTTCAACTCCACCACAATCAACATTAGACCTGATCCACTTCCACAAAACACCACATTCTCTGCTAATGAGCTTTTATGTGAAAATGCTTCATTTTGTTGAGGTTTTATGTGTGAGTGCACATCATCTAACGCTTGTGTCTGATTTGCAGAGTAGCAAATTCTTTGTGACAGCAATGCTAATTGTTGTTATTATTATCCTAATTTTTTCTTTATTGAATCATGTCAGATTAATAATAATAATTATTATTGACAACAACAACAACAATGATTATGCTTATTATTATTATTATTACTATTGTATATTTATTATTCATAATTATTACTAATAATTATTATTATAAATCTTACATGATCAGATATAGAAAAGAATAATGACAATAATAACAAGTTAGAGTTGTCAGATTATTGTATTATTATTATTATTATTATTATATAAATGTCAATGTTGGTCATTTTTTTAAATGTATATCATATATATATATATATATATATATATATATATATCTTTGTTACCAAAATATATCATTATTAATAATTATTGTTAATATTATATATGAAATAAATATGTAATGTATTTCTTATTCTTATACATTTGTATTATTATAAAATTCTACCTGCATTGAAATTTATGTATAATTTCCATATGATCATAATTATATGAAAAAAGAAATCAATAATTCATTAAAATCCAGGATTGATTAGTAAACACAAATACTGAAGAGCACATTTGGCCACAAAATACATCCGAATGGATCTTAAAGACAATCTGTCTCTTTACGTGATTCAGAAACTTCTGGTGGAATCTATTAGGACTGGATTAATTATTAATCATGATCTCAGATGAGCTCTTATCTGACTCTGTTTCAGCCTGGCATACAGGGAAGAAGAAGAAAAAGGGAAAGATCTTGCCTTTTTCTAGTTACTCAATCAAACTCCGTCAGCGTTCTCGTTTTCTCCACACCACACCCTGTTATCGTGTCATTTGTGGTGTTTATTTCCGTTTTCCACTAATGGTCATTTTAGATAATGCAGAATAATTCAATTAGATTCACAAACTGCCTCTCCTTTGAGCCCATCAGTAAGACAATAACTTGATAATTGAAGAAAAACACAATTAAGCAAATGGCCAAAACCAAGACGTTTCCTTTCGAGGGCCACAGGCCGGGCCGCAGCAGCACAGATGGTGTAGTGGCCCAGTCAGTATATTTGCAGAAGATAATGGGCTCATGATCGGACGACCCAGGAAGCTCTGCTCCAGACACTCATTCAAATGAAAAGTGATGCTGCAGTTTCTCCCGCGCTGTTGCTTAGTAACGTAACATCACGGGCGTTCATGTAGTTACAGTGTTAGCAAGGCAGAACCGCCCTCGTGTTCCTTCAGTCAGTCTGCTTTGGGGCTTGTTCTAAATCTCTTATACATTAAGTATACTTTTGGTAGTCGATCATTTTAACATTAAATTGTAAACATTTAACCTGCTTATTGAGAAAATATAAAACAAAATTAAGTTTGAAAATCTCCTGTTAACTTAGAATGTTCAGTGTGGCCTCTCATTTGCATACTGAATTGTGATTGGTCTTCTTTCTTATGTCTGTTTGCATATTTGATGATTGGTTCTCTTCTTTGCATATACAGAAAAGTTTATTATAGGCCATTTTTCTTTATGCCAAAAATTATTAGGATATTAAGTAAAGATCATGTTCCATTAAGATATTTTGTAAATTTCCTACCATAAATATATTAAAACATAATTTTTTTTAGTAATATGCATTGCTATGAACTTAATTTGAACAACTTTAAAGGGGATTTTCTCAATATTTGTATATTTTTTTTGCACCCTTAGATTCCAGATTTTCACATAGTTGTATCTCAGCCAAATATTGTCATATCATAACAAACCATATATCAATGGAACGCTTATATATTCAGATGATGTATAAATCTCAATTTCGAGTTTTTATCACTGGTTTTGTGATCCATGGTCACACACACACACACACACACACACACACACACACACACACACACACACACACACACACACACACATATATATATATAATCTTTTTTATCAAAAAGTGATCCCCGAGGCATTTGTTTAATCAAAATATAGTAGCCTAAGTAAAAACAGTAATATTGTGAAACACTATTAATTTAAAATAACAGTTTCCTATTTTAATATATTTTAAAATGTAATGTATTCCTGTGATGCAAAGCTGCATTTTTAGCATAATTGTATCTTTAGTCATGAAATCATTCTAATATGCTGATTTGCTTATTATTATCAATGTTTTTAATACATAGTATTTTTTCAGGATTCTTTAATAATAGAAAGTTCAAAGAACAGCATTTATTTGAAATCTAAATATTTTACAGCCTTTACTGTCACTTTTGATTAAATTAAATGTGTCCTTGCTGAATTGTATTAATTTCTTAAAAAAGAGCTTACTGACCCCAGTCTATTGAATAGTTGTAAAATCTGTATGTAGTATGTATGCAATACATAATATGGAATAATTATGTATGACGCAATCCAAACGAACCAGACATAATATCAGTAACAATTAAAAAATCTAAATCAATGTTAAAATCAAACTTTATTTACAAGATAGTAAGTGTTTGAAATACACATGCAATGTGATGAGGTCATGTGACAATCATGTACAGTAGCATGAGCCTTTTTGAAACGTTCCTTATTAAATTCAAATATACCCAGTTTTGATTCTTGTGTGCAACCAACTGAAAGCAGTACTGAGTAATGACATGTACAGTACTAAGTGTCAAAGCATCATAACCTAAACTGACCTGAAACGTATTTACTGCAATTCTATTCGACACATGAACTGTAACATACATGATACATTCAGACAGACAAACACAAGTACAGCAAGATCACAGCTGCAAAATTACTTTCAAAAAGCAATGATGATGCGCAAAAGACTGATGCGTGTAAAATCACATATTCAATTATGCATTTAAATATTGATCCATTTAAATATCCATTTACTGATTGTCACTGATATTTTATTAAAAGGTCTATGCAACCTTTTGAGATGAACATTTTGAGAGTGCCCTACAGTGTGTCTTGGAGGTCACCAGATGGATCAATGAGGATAACTACAGGAAAACCACACTGCAGGAAGACATCCAGCAAATGGAGCCAGGAGGAGCCTCTGAGCAGCAGAATTACGATACGGGTTGAGAATGTTCTTTAAGGAGCTGTGGTAAATGTGTAAGAGCACTCTCTGTGCTATTGATCAGAGCCTGGGCTGTCTGAGTAATTGTGTATATTGGCCTAAACGTGTTAAAGTGCTATTGAATCTGAGGTCGTAAAAGAGACACATCTTCACCAGCAGCTGTAGAGTTGTTAAATGTTGCATAGCCCTTTAAGGTTGGTGCTGTTTGGAATGGGCGGGCAGTTCGGGTGTGTGAGGTGCAGGGACACGGAAGGCAGTGAGGCGTGCACCGAGAAGTAAATAAACGACTAGTTCTGTTGTGCTACTACATCCACGTTTCGTATCCATTCTTGACACATCTACAGCAGCAAACCTTCTCATTTGGGGTATTGCATTGAAACCATCGAATGGAAACATCATGATGTGCATTAATTGTTAAAGAAATGGTTCACCCAAAAATGAACATTTGCTGAAAATGTATTTACCTTCAGGGCATTGAAAAACTTTACATTAATTAGTTTCTTCATAGGAACAGATTTGGAGAAATGTAGCATTACATCATTTGCTCAGCAATGTGTCATCTGCAGTGAATGGGTGCCGTCAGAATGAGAGTCCAAACAGCTGATAAACACATCACAATAATCCACACCACTCCAGTCCATCAGTTAATGTCTTTTGCAGCAAAAGTTGCATGTTTGTAACAAAAAAAACCATCAAGACATTTTTTACTTGTATTTAAATGTTACTATTCCTACATGTTTCAGAATGTTCAGAGAACTTTCAAAAAGTAACATTCCAGTTATTCTCCCCAATCATAAACATCTGCAATAACCCAGAAAATAGACATCTGGACATTTTGAAGAAATAATGTTTTAAAAACGTGAACATTCAAAAAAATGTTCTTATAAATTATGTTTGTTAGCCGTGTTTTCCTCAACAGAACGATTGGATGACTGAAGAGCCGTCTCACCAGATTGAGTTCCCAATCTCTGTCGTTATCGTTATCCACCTTATTTTGCAATGCGAAAGTAAACGATTTTCTTTGAATGTGCGAGGCTTCCCATTCATTAGTCGCTGTTGGTAAATAAATACAAATAATAAAGTACAGTAGTGTGTTTTATGATTATGATAATGACATAATAATATGAGGAAAAATGGCAGTTTTCAATATCAAACAACATTATATGGGACGGTTTTGTGCATGAGAAATAAATGGAAGCAAAACCGGAAGTCTTGCACATCTGTGTAGTGTTGCCAAGTCCGTGGCTTTCCCGCGCAATTGGGCTATTCCTAAACCAGTGATGGGCAAACTCTTCCAGGCCACTTTACTGCAGGGATTTGATCTATCCCTGATAAAACTGAATGTGAGCATTTGCCCACTCAAGTCGGTTACGATGATGAACTGCAGTCAGGTCGAGACCCTGATGAGGACGACGAGCATGCAGATGAGCTTCCCTGAGACGGTTTCTGACAGTTTGTGCAGAAATTATTTGGTTATGCAAACCGATTGTTGCAGCAGCTGTCCGGGTGGCTGGTCTCAGATGATCTTGGAGGTGAAGATGCTGGATGTGGAGGTCCTGGGCTGGTGTGGTTACACGTGGTCTGCGGTTGTGAGGCCGGTTGGATGTACTACCAAATTCTCTGAAACGCCTTTGGAGACGGCTTATGGTAGAGAAATGAACATTCAATTCATGGCAACAGCTCTGGTGGACATTCCTGCAGTCAGCATGCTAATTGCACGCTCCCTCAAAACTTGTGACATCTGTGGCATTGTGCTGTGATAAAACTGCACATTTTAGAGTGACCTTTTATTGTGACCAGCCTAAGACACACCTGTGCAATAATCATGCTGTCTAATCAGCATCTTGATATGCCACACCTGTGAGGTGGATGATTATCTCGTTCACTAACACAGATTTAGACAGATTTGTGAACAATATCTGAGAGAAATAGGCCTTTTGTGTACATAGAAAAAGTCTTCGATCTTTGAGTTCAGCTCATGAAAAATGGGGGCAAAAACAAAAGTGTTGTGTTTATAATTTTGGTCAGTGCATTTAAGAAAATATGTTATATTCATATATTAAATATATTTATATAATATCAATTATATGAATATAAATGTAAGCATGTAAATACATGTAAAAAATATATATGCATGTGTGTGTATTTATATATACATAATAAATATACACAGTACACACACACACATATATATATATATATATATATACTGTGTCAACAAAAAGTTTTATTTTGGATGCGATTAATCGTTTGACAGCCCTATTTTTTAAATGTTATCCTCTTATCACTTTTATTAAGTGCTCCGTCATAGATAATTCCTTTCATGTACACAGACTCAAGTAGTTTCTTGATTATGGAAAAGTGGTTCAGAACTGCATATGACTGCATTACTACCAGACCGCCATGTGTGGACAGCAGGCTGATCATTGTGCGTTTGATGACTGCTGCTGCTGCTGATAATGATTATCTGTCAGTGTTTATATGGAACTGTATCGGACAGGCCGGGGAAAGGCCCCCCTTCGGGACAGAATGCACGGCCCCGTGTGTTTAGGCTGGGACCAGGGCTGAGGACACCGGCGCCCAGGACAAACCCAGGGCTGATTTACGTGATCAATGAGCTCAAACTGTGTTGTGTAACCCCAAGTCTCTCATTAAGGCTGATGAGGATGAGAGCATATTTCCATTTCACATGCTGTGTGGACAATGTGAACTGAACAGCAGGAGTCAAGTGCACTGAATGGCCTCTGATAGGGAGAAATACCAACAACTATAATTAACCTGACAAACCTGTATATATTGTGTACCAGACATGAATCTGTATTGTGCACTGGGCTATTTAAAAAAGTATATAATATCATATATACTGTTCAACAGTTTATTTAATTATTTATAAAAAGAAGAAATATTTCATCACGGTTTCCTCAAACATTTTAAGCCGTACAGTGTTTTAAAAGTTGCAAATAATAAGAAATGTTTCCTAAGATGCAAATCAGTATATTAGAATGATTTATGAAGATCATGTGACACTGAAGAATGGAGTAATGATGCTGAAAATCAGATTTGCATCACAGGAATAAATTACATTTTAAAACACATTCAAATAGAAAACACCAGTACTGTTTTTACTGTATTAGTTTAACCAAATGATGCAGTCCTGGTGAGCAAAAGAGACTTTAAATAAATCTCACCGACCCCAAACCTTTGGACGCTATATATATATATATTTATCTGTCTATATAAAATACATAGCATGAAATTAAACTCAAAAGACATTTACAAACCCATATTTTGTGCCAATATTCTGACATTTTCAGTAAATACTTTCATTTTATATCCTAGTAACAGTTTTGAAGTCCTGAAGCAAAAACCAGTGCATTATTCAGAGATGGATGTGTTTTGAAACACCAGCAATCTGTGCCACACACTTCAGCTCTGACCACCGTTCAGTCACGTGATGAGACTCAGAGACTCAGACACTGAACCACCTCAGCAGAAACAGCACAGTTTGCATCTATTCAAAACAGCCCGACCTCACTTTTACATGCAGATCAATGCAAAAGAGGAAAGAGCCAAAGTCCAGCGCACCTCAGTGAAGGAGTTATGTCACCAGGAGAAAGATGTCATTCAGAAAACTGTGAACACATCCAAAGCCTGAGGTCTTTAATAATACAAATAAACAGGCTAAAAGTATTCTTTAAAAGAGTATGTAATACAATCAGGCTACATTTCACTGAAACTGTATAAATATTATGCTGCATACAAGAGAAAAACAGTTGTGATGGAATGAATATGTATCTTTTTAATTGCATGCTTTTTTAATGTTGTTATGTTATTTAAAAAAATAATTAGATTATAAAAATACAGTCTTAAAACATACAGCAGCAGATTGACCAAAATTCAGCTGCGTAAGAGCATTTTGATGTTGCCTACTTATGATTCAAACTCATATGATACACAGAAGACAGAGTGCATAAGCTCTACAGTTGAATTATAACCATTAATCATTAAAAATGCAAACAGATTTCAGAACAGTCAAATATCTAGTGCTAATTATAATAAGTGTGTCACATTTTTGAGCCTGTAACTGGACACACACACGCACGCACACACAGACACACACACAAACGCACACACACACACGCACACACACACGCACGCACACACACACGCAAACGCACGCACGCACTCGCACACACAGACACACTCACACACATGTTTGTTTCTGTGAATTGTGGGCGCTTTCCATTTAATTCTATTACTTTTATACTGACCAAACTATATTTTCTCTCACTAACCCTTAACCTACCTCTTACAGAAAACCTGTTTGTTCTGTTACACTTTCAGATAAACATCATTTACTATTTTGTATATATTTTCTCCTTGTTTGGTCCCCACAATGTAGCATAAACAAGCAGCCCCCCCCACACACACACGATAAATAAATTTTAAAGATTACCAATATATAAAATAAATGAAATAACTGATATTCCATGGGTCTCTAATCTATTATTACAGGAGAGTCTTTGAAATCTTAAATCACAAAAATATATTTATAAATATTCTCATCTGAGAGTGAGACACTGCATTTTTTCTACACGATTTTTTATTCAATTTGGTTCTTTTTATGATTTTTTTATTAATATATGACATCTTCGGATGTAAGAAACGCAATATGAATATGTATTCATAAATGTATTTGTTATAAATATTTGTAACTGATGTCTACACACTCATCTAAGCGATGTTGTGGCGTCACCCTGTGGTAAGCAAGCAGAAGTGCGCCACTGTTTCACTGACTCGTCACTTCCTGGTTTCCAAGCGGAAATAGCGGAGTTTGTTTGGTTACTATGATGCTTCATCTGCTTATCGAAGATGGCGAGAACGGTTTAGACAGAGTCTCTCCTCACAGAAGCGTCTGTTCTGGATGTGCAGCGCTGTTTTGACAGCTGCAGTGTGTGTCATTATGGCGGGGGTTGATGACGAGGAATGCGCGCTCGTAAGTCACGAGAAATGATCATAATCATAATGCAGCTGAGCAATGTTTGTGAGATGTTTCATACGCATAAGTAGGAGGAAGGGTCGAGGAATGTTTTTATTAAATACCGGTTGAAACAGTATACTCAAAGAAACATAACTTACTGTTTCAGACATTTCGATTGGACAAAGCCGCCCTGTAAAGCCTGACACATGAAATAATAGTCGGACAAATCTATTAGTATTTTATTAATGGAACAAGTTTATTGAACATTTAGACAAAATATAAAAGAAAAGAAAATGCGTGTGTGCTGGGTTCTATATCATATTTGCTACATCAAGCTTTTATGGCTCATATAATGATATGAAATAGTGATGGAGTTCATACAATGATGATTGAGAAATAAACAAATATGTTCCTCAAGAGCCTTATGATCATATTTGATACTCAATTTATTCCCTTTTTTCGTACGGATAGTTATTCAAGCAAACCTAAGTTCATTCCAGTATGTGTTGATCTTATAATATCACTAACAATATAGAAGTCTTACGTTACTTAATAAAAACAAAAATATTTCACAGCAAAAAGACACGTGAACCTCGAGCTGAAGGTCGATGTTTTTACAATTAAACTTAAAGTCCTTTTACTTGCTAACTAAGTCTTAACTATCAATCAGACGACAGATACAACAGCAAAGATTTGACATGTTTGGCTTATTTAGACCGTATCAAATATGATACAAGACGTTTTACAGAGTAAAGAAACACCTGTAATAGTGTTTTAATAAATGACTGGTCAAGTCTTCATCTGAAGAGTTACTTGTTTAATAATATAAGGGTTTTCAGTAATATTAAAATGCGCTGCATGGTAGGATTGCCCCAGGTAATCAGCTTAAACCCTTCTGAATTCATTACCACTTTCAGGCGTTGATCTTATACTACTGCCAGGAGAAGTACTTCAGTCATGTTGTAGATGTTTCCAGTGAAGCTCAAAGGAAATTCAGCCATGATTCAGTCTTCGCATTCCTCCACGCGTATGGGCTGCTCATGCAAGGTGAGGAAACCCCACTGTTTTCTATCTCTGTCTTCGTTTGACGTCTTGAGAAATGGTCGGGATCCCTTGGCGCCTGTTTTTTCTCTGTAATGTTATTGTTGTAGATCAAGTGTTGGATGCCATTCAGGAGCTGGAGCAGCTGAAGGAGAGAGGAGACGTTTCTCTCGGTGTGCTCATGGCTCTGGTTTATGCACACAAGAAAAGACCAAACCCTGGTAGATCTTTTACATGTCTTGATTAAAGGAATCATTTACTCCAAACATTTCTCTGCAGTGAATGGGTGCCGTCAGAATGGGTCCAAAAATCTGATAAAAATATCACAATAACCACTCCAGTCCATGTCTTGTGTAGTGAAAAGCTGCGTGTTTGTAAGAAACAAATCCATCATGAAGGCATTTTAAGTTTAAACTCTCAATTCTGGCCATAATACAAATGCATAATCCATAATAACACTTCCTCCAGTGAAAAAAAATCCATAATCTGTTGTCATCTCACTTCAAAATCCACCAACATATTTGTTCAGCGCTATTTTGGACTGTTTTAAACAGTGCTTGATCTCTGCATATTTATCTCCTGATTCAAACGAGATGACTTTTTTTTCAGTATTATGAATAGAGGACTTGTATTTTAGCCAGAGGCAAGGGTTTGAAGTTTAACACTTCTTAATGATTTGTTTCTTGCAAACACACAGCTTTTGCATCACAAGATGTTAACTGATGGACTGGAGTTGTGCGGATTACCTGTGGATTATTGTGATGTCAGTATTAAATGTCTCTTTAAAAATCCGTTGTGTTGCATGTCAAATGAATGAGCATACAGGTTTGGAGTGATAAATAATAAGAAAAGGTGTCTTGCCTGTAGACCGTGATGTGATCCAGGAGCTGGATGGAAGGGTGAAGGAGGAGAGGAAGACGGCGAGTCCCAAAGCTCTGTATTACGCTGGCATGCTGCTGTGGCTGCTGGGACGCAGTGATAAAGCCAGAGAGTATGTGGACCGAATGATCAAGATCTCCAGCGGCTCTAAAGAGGTGGACCTTTCTAATGCATTACCCTTTAGATTTCTGCTGAGGCGCCTTTGCATGATGGGAAAAGGATTGATCAATTTGTCTGCATCAAAAGCATAAGATTAATAGGGATTTTTTTTTTCATTTCGGAAATGATGCAGTAAGATGCATTATGAAATTTGGCCTGTTCATTGCTGGGGCCTGTACCATGATGGTGACTGAACAAACTCAGAGTTACAGGATTAGTTTTGAGTTGACAGATCCAAACCAGTCCAATCCGGCTTTGTTGGTACCATGAAGCTGATCATCAACTTTCTCTGTCAAGCCTGAGTTAATGGAGCGCGTGCGCATGAATGTGTGACATCAGTAATGAACAGCCAATCACGTGCCTTGAAACTATGATTCACTACCAAAGATTGAACAATATGAAGAATTTAAACACAGTTACACAGCACGATCATGAATCGATCTATCCATGAAAGAGGAAAACTTAAAGAAAACATCTTGCCATATAAGTGCAGTCAAAGTTGTAAAGTGAGTTAATAGAGCTGATCATATTTATAGCTATAATAACACATATGTAGTCATGTTTAAAGCTATTGGTTCTAAAATGCATCTATATTGCATATTATCTATATGTTTACATTGATTTTAAATAAAAGCTTAATAATTACTATTAAACTTAGCTGGCTTGTGTAATGAATTAAGGGTATAATAATTATATAAATAATAAAAATAATCATCTCTAAAAATCTGATGATTTTATCTTTAAAAATGTTTTACTGTGTAGCGTCCTTTAATTTGGAGGAAGAGATGCTTTATTGCATCAGAGATGCGTCACTTAGCTTGAAGCTGATTGGTCAAATTTTGGTTAGAGATCTCTAAACCAGAACATAACCTGCCCCGGAGCAGGTTAGCCGTGGAGTGTAAGTTACTATGGCAATGAACACGGCTAAAAGCCAAGCCACGTTCATGGTACCTAAAACACAAACTAAACTGAAACTTACCTGGCTAGCCAGCAAATCCGGCTTCATGGTACAGACCCCTGGTGATCATAAAACACTCAACTATACCTGTTTCAGTTAATAAAACATAATATTTCTTTAAACAGCAGGGCTCCAAAAGTATAGTTTGACTCCTTTAAATGTAGTAATTATCAGAGCTGTTATAGTTAAATAAACTAAAACCATTTATTTAGTTAACTTAGTTTAATGTGCTAAAATAAATAAATACAATTATAAAAAACAATACAAATACTAAAAATGTAAATTTAAAATTAAAACGAAAAAATTACTATCTAATTCAAAATAGAATAAAAACTATAAAAGTATCTCAGTGATAACTGATTATAGATTGTCCCCATATTTAGCGGTTGATTTAATATTTGGGTCATTGTTTTGTAGGGAATTGTTCTGAAAGGCTGGATTGATCTAGGATCTAACAAAGACGCGTATGCAAAGAAGTCTGGGAAATACTTTGACGAGGCCCTGAAGGAGAAAAGCGACATTTTTGCTCTGATGGGGAAGGTAACTGTTTATGATCAACATTTAATAATTCAACAAACAGAACATTCCTGATTTTTTCTTGAGTTTTACATCTTAAAGGTGATTTTTTTAATACTTTTTAAAATACCACGTAGAATCAACTTAAAGTAAGGGATTCAGAGGCTGATAAATGTTTGTGAATTTTCATGTTTAGGTTACGCTTCATCTCAAAAATATAAGAAATGTGGGAAACTATGTTAGAAATAATGAAAAGAAGGAGGCATTATTTTAATGGCAATTAAACAGCAATAATGCAAATAAAGTATTGTATACATGAAAAACAACGCTCTAATTGTGTCTTTCTGTCAGGTACATTATTATGAATTTCGTCAGAATTATTCTGGTGCTTTAGAGACCATCAACCAGGTGATCGTGAGTTACCCGTCCTTTCTACCTGCCCTGGTCAAGAAGATGAAGCTGCTGTTAACTCTACAGGACTGGGAACAAACTATAGATGCAGCTCAGAGGTAAAACCTTTATTCAATGCTTTATTCGTTGCTGTTGTTTCTTAAATACATAAATGCACTCTAAAAGCTCTCAAAGACTGCATTCAAGTGCACATGGAAATTAGATGTGATTCCATGGATTAGTGCAGAAAGACTGGATGAGTGTTTCTCTTTCCCTGTTGGATGAGGGCCAGTGAGAGACCGACTGAGAAGAGCCTCAAAGGGTCTGTGTGAAAACCAGTTCTCTCAGGTGGAGCTGGACTGATTATTCAAGATCATTCATGTACAGTATTTGCTCTAAAATTGCTTAAAAGAGACATTTTGTAAATCAGAGGGACTATAAATTAAACTAAACATTCATTATAAATAAATAAAAATAATGCATTTAACACACTTGAAAAATCTAATTCAAATAATCAGTTTTCCACTAAATGTACATAAGCAAGAATAATATTAATTTTCATTAATATGCATGAATATAGCAATAAATAAATAATAAACACCACCTCCATATATACTTTTTAAAAACATGAAAATATAATGCAAGAACTGCTGTGCTGATGCAAACTAAATTTTGAATTGATTCTTTGAGATCGACCATTTAAACTGATTCCTGGAAATGAATCATACTTTAACACCAAAAGGACTGTCTAAAGTTTAGTTGTTTAACATGAAAACACAATATAATAAAATTATTCTGCAATAAAAACTGATGACAGGCCTGAACAGAGCAGGTGATATGTGTGAGCTACTAAAAGTGTTCCCTGAAATAAACAAGCAGAAAAGTTTTATAATGTGTGTCACAGAATAAAGTCATGTTTATAATGGATATTGAATATGTATATCATAACTATGCAGGAAATAATTGCTATATGTCAAGACATAAATGCACGTCTCAGAACATCTGTTTTACACATCATCAGACTTTGACTGTCTTTCATCTTCTGAACTTCAGGCTTCTTCAGCGAGATCCAAATAACCTGGAGGCTCTGAGGATGCTGGCGCTGCACTCTCTCTGCAGGGAAGGAGATGTCGGAGAGGTGTGACATTACAAACATCATGAAGTGCACGGCAGAAAGTCATTCATTATGGGGTCAGATAGTCTGTGGATCGCAATGTCACAAGAATACTGCATTAAACTGTTCCTGTTGAGTTAAATCCTTCAGGAAGTTCTGCTTCATATTTTGAAAAGTCTCAAAATCGGATATAATGTGATGCTTGACAATTCAGATTCAACATTTAATTTGTAGATGTAAAAACAATCAACATTTATGTATTTGAGTGGTGTCATTGTGAATCATATTTTATGAATATAAATGTGATTATGCATTTATGAATATATACACTGTCATTCAAAAGTTTGCTTCTTCAAAAGTAAGATTTATTTATTTTACAAGAAATGAAAACAAGCAAGGAGACATTAAAACGACTGTAAAACATTTATAATGTAACAAAAGATTCAAATAAATGCTTTTCTGTTAACTTTATTTGAATCAAAGAATCCTGATGTCTCACGATTTCCACAAAAATGTGCAGCAGCTCAGCTGTTTTCAACATTGATAATAATAAGAAATGAGCAGAAAATCTGCATATCGAAATGATTTCTGAAGGATCGTGTGACACTGAAGACTGGAGTAATGATGCTGAAAATACAGCGCTGCATCACAGATTCCATTTTTATGTTTTAAATTGTAATAATATTTCACAATCTCACTGTATTATTGTATTTTCGATCAAATAAATGCAGCCTTGGAGAGCTAAAGAGACTTCAAAACATTAAGAAATGTACCGACCTCAAACTTTGAATGTGTCTCTCTCTCTCTTTAATCATTCTCATTAATTTTCTTTCTTGTTATTCTTTTTCAGTGTGTAAATCAACTATCAAATCTGATCAATAATCTGGACATTCAAGAACCGAACAATCCGGAGCTCTTCTACAGGATGTCTTTAGCGTTCACTCGAGTGGTAATACTCATCCATGGACACATAACATAATATTCCTTTGAATTTGAAAATTAAAACTCTGCAATTTTCCACATGCGGTTATATAAACGTGACATGTTCACAAGTGAAACCATACGGAGCAGGAAGTGGCATGTTTTGATAGGCTGTTGTTTCACAGAGGAAATGATGCTGCAGATAGATGTGTTGATGTGAATATCTGATCCCTCTGCAGTGTGGAAGAGCTGAGAAGGTCCTTCAGCACACTCACAGGATGGTGGAGCGGGCGTTTACACAGGCCTCGAGCGACTCTGAACTGGCCACAGAGATGGGCTATCAGCTGGTTCTGCTGGGCAGGGTGAAGGAGGCCATGAAATGGTACAAGACAGCAATGACTCTCGATGAGAGCAGCGTCTCCGCTTTGATAGGTGAGAGCAGTGTGAAAGACATGAAGAAAAGAGTGCTTATCAAATCAATTATGATGGATAAAGCCTTTGTAAAATGGCTTTAAATGCACATCTGTGACAGCAAATTATATATTAATGTGAAAATTGGCAATTGAAAACAGTCTACAGTTACACTAATGAATTATTTACAGTATGAAAAAAGTTGTTTTTAATCAATACCTGTATTTATATATTAAATAATGAATAGTTGGGAAATTGTCTTTAGTAATTTGTTGCCGTCAATTCGTAAACGCAATCTTTTATACATTTGCCTTAAATTGACGTGAGTGATTCAAATCAAACTATCAATTAAAGAAAACTTGAAACTTCATTAAAAGACCGTCTAGGATCAATGTTGTGATTGTTTACTAAAACTATTAAACTACCGTATTCAACATTTGATGTGGATCACACAAGTTCATCAAAGTCATCCAACCGTCAAAGTTTTGGTTTTAGGACAACTTTGAGGAAGGTTTTGATTTTGATCCACTTCAAATGTTGACTACTATATTAAAAATAATTTTGGGTAATTCATATTAATATGAAATAATATATATAAATATATATCTATCTCAATAAGATAAAAACTTAAACATTTAAAACAAACTAAATGTAATTAATAAGTGGAAGAACTTAAAATGACTACAACTAAAATTGAAATAAAAATCAATAAAAGTTAAATAGAATTTTTTAAATAGAAAAAAAAAATTACACAACAAATGACTAAAACAGAAAATGTCAAAATAAAAGCTAATATCAAATATATAAAAAATCCTATAATGTCCAGCACGCCTGGCGTATTTGTTTTAAATGCTTTACTAGAAAGAGCATTAACTGAGTGC
The DNA here is from genome assembly GCA_027564155.1 of Gymnocypris eckloni scoliostomus. Lineage (NCBI taxonomy): Eukaryota > Metazoa > Chordata > Actinopteri > Cypriniformes > Cyprinidae > Gymnocypris > Gymnocypris eckloni. The sequence continues at coordinate 14,650,927 of CM050425.1, read as the reverse complement.
TTTTGGGGTTTGGGGTTTGCAGGTATCATCAGGTGCCAGCTCATGGAGGGACACATAGACGATGCAGAACAGCAGCTGGAGTTCCTAGCAGAGATCCAGCAGTCCATTGGCAAATCAGGGGTGAGAAACCATGTCAATGACTTGCTGTGTTATCTTAAAAACCAACGTGAGCTCTTGGAGCAACGTTACACAGAGTCTTTTTACAGAATATTTCAACAGAATTAAAGAAAAGCATTCTTGTAGAATAATTTCTGTCTTTGATTCAGATTCAACAGCGACCTGGTTTGTTAATCCACTTATGTTGTGTTTATCCATTGAGTCATCCACAGGGCGTAACAGAGCCTGTTTACATAAACCAAGACTCTGGTCTGGGTGGTTTAGCGCATGCTTAAACAAACACACATCTGCTTAGTGAAAAGCAGCTGCCTCGTTGTATTTGTAGAGGAACAGATGTATAACACAAACAAAGCTTCTTTTCTTTTTTACTTTGCCTGAGGAATTAAACGTTAGTGAACGGATTCATTAGCACATGACATGGTCTTAAAGCACACGATTAACAGAATCATCTTTACGGTTTGCTTAACCTGTGTGTTTGTGTGTTAGGAGCTGTTGTATCTGCGGGCGCTGTTGGCTGTGAAAAAGCGCCGGCCCCCAGACGAGGCGACTAATCTGTTAAACGACACGGTGGACACGCACTTTTCCGCCCTGCAGGGCTTGCCTCTCAGCGTCGAGTACTTTGAGAAGCTCAACCCTGACTTCTTGCTCGAGATCGCCAAGGAATACCTGGCGCTGTCTCCTGCCAAGGTCTTCCCTTCTTGTGCTGCCTTGCAAACAATCAGAACACACTGTATTCTGCCTAACAACATCTTTTGTCCAGCCTTGGTTCTGTGTCTGTTGATGAGGATTGCCCCTGTAGTTTATTAGCTGATGTTGTTTTCGCTGCAGGCTCCGGCTCCAGGTCAGCCTCCTGCACCTCAGCTGCAGCACTGCGCATCTGTGCTGGACACGGTGGTCAAAGTAGTGCCTGGACTGCTGCAGGCCGTCTTTCTAATGGCCAAAGTCCGATTTCAGTCAGGTGTGTGTGTGTGTGTGTGTGTGTGTGTGTGTGTGTCTGAGTTCTATTTTCTATATATCTAGAAGTATGATTGTAATGCTATCTTTCGACCAAACATCATGACATTGTTGGCTTGATCTAATTGGGTGAATCTCTCAAACTTCTTTCACACAGGCAGTATTATTTTAGTATCACTGAGATATTATTATAGTTTTATTAATATATTTTTTTTAATATAATATTTTGTTTATATTTTAATTTTAGACAAAGTTTTAGTATTTTTGTATGTTTTGTCATTTGTATTACTTATTGTCTATATATTTTTTTTGTTTATTTTTTATTTCAGTTTTATTTTATTACAAGTTAAATTAATGAAAAATATGCTTTTTTTTGTACTTTCTTTTTATTTTAGTCAACGTTTATTTTATTTCAAGTAACACATTTTTATGTTATTAGTTCAATTTTAGTTAAGAACTGTATAATAAGACTGCTTCCAGGTAATATTTCACCTCAAAATAAAATAAATAAATAAGAAGAAACTATATTTTGGCAAAAATGTAATCACAAATAAACAATTGTTCCACCCAACAAAAAAATTCCCACAAAAACTCTCAAAAAAGCAAACATAAAAACAAAAATGCAATACAAAAAAGAATTCTCATTACTGTAATGAGAAAAAAAATCATATATTGTCTAAAAAATAAAAATATGGAAAAAAATCATATATTCTTTTGTTATTTTTGACCAATTTATTCAGTATGCTCCGGGTGTGTGTGTGTGTGTGTTTGTGGGGTGGGGGTGGACCAGGGTTATTAAATTTAACCAAAATTAAAACTTTAAATGTTAACTAAAATAAAATATTATATGAAAAGTTTACAACTAGTTCCTAAGGCAGTATGTTTCATTTGTATGTAGTTTATCGTGATTTACTAACATAACTAAAATTAAAACCAAATTAATGTTACATAAACTATATAGACATGCATAAATCTACTAAAAATGCTGAAAAAAACAACTAAATGACTGAAACTGTTACAAAAATTTACAATGAAAAATAAAAATAACATTTGATTCAAAATATGATTAAAAACTGTAATAGTATCTCAATTATACTAAAATAATGCTATTACGCTATATAAATGCATCATTCATTAATAACACTTAATTTAAATTAAAACACTTTTATATTAAGTTGTCGTTAAAATGAAAATAAATATTGCATGTAATATATTTTTCTATCATTTTTTTAATTCACACTTAAGCACAGTTTACATTTGTCAACAAAGCTAGTAATTAGAAGCTTTCAAGTACAGTGCATGTGTGTTTGATCAGGTGATGTTGGAACTGGCTCAGCTGTATCTTACTCTGGATGATGTCGAGGCCTGTCAGCAGCAGTGCAGTGTCATTCTGAAGAACGATCCGGTCAACGAGGCGGCTACACTGGTCAGTTCCCTTAAACAGATGCTCCTCTCTCAACCTCCCACCAATGGACCAATCCGTTCATTCTCTCATTCATTTTCTCCATAGAAATAGATTTAAACAGTAGCATATACACTTTCAAGTCAAACTTTATCTTCATTCAGTTATGTTAAGATGTTTTTACACTAAAACCTGCATGTTCTCCCACAGCTCTTTAGTTTTTTCTTATAGCTTTGCTCGGCAGATATGTGGTGAACTTCTCTTCTCTGTTTGTTAGATGATGGCAGATCTCATGTTCAGGAAGCAGGACTATGAACAGGCTGTATTTCACTTCCAGCAGCTCTTGGAAAGGAAGCCAGGTGTGTTGTTCATCTCCTGACCTTTCAAGCGATTACGCCGTTGTTGCTGCAGCCCCCTCAGCTTTCCTTCCAGATCCTCGTCTGAGCCGCAGGGAAACCTAAGCAACCAGGAAGCTGTAATGAACTCATTTAATCTCTTCCCCTAGACAACTACCCAACGCTGTCCCGCCTCATCGATCTGCTGCGCAGAGCCGGCAAACTGGAGGAGGTTCCAAGATTCCTCGAGATGGCAGAGAAACACTCGCCGAGGGCCAAGTTTGAGCCTGGATACAACTACTGCCAAGGGCTCTGCCTGTGGTATGACTATTAACTACTATATATGAACTATGTTTCAAATAGTTGTGTCTCGGCCAAATACTGTCCTATCCTAACAAAACATGCATCAATGGAAAGCTTATTTATTCAGCTTTCATATGATGTATAAATCTCAATTTTGAAATATTGACCCTTAAGACTGGTTTTGTGGTCCAAGGTCACATATACTAAATCATATAATTATTAATTATTTTATTATGAATTAATTTAAAATGTACAGTCAAAATAAAACACTTCATATGCAAGTTAAATTTTATTTGCATACCTTCGTGTCATGTGGGTCAGTAATATATATAGATTTTTAGAGAAAATTATATTTTTTCAATCCATAGTGACCTCAAAGACCTCTACATTATTACAAAAAATGTATTAGTTATTATATATTCACAGCATACTATATATATATGAATATATATCTTTGTGTGTGTGTGTGTGTGTGTGTGTGTGTGTGTATATATATATTTCGAACTGTTAAAAATGGGAAAGTCATTAATTAATCAATACTTTTATTCAGATATATGCATTAAATAATTCAAAAGTGACAGTAAAGACATTAATAATGTTGCAAAACATTTATATTTCAAATAAATGCTGTTCTTTTGGACTTTCCATGTAACAAACCTTTATCCTTTAAAAAACTACCATGAAAAATCTGTTCAAATTATCGTGATTTCCACAAAAATATTAAGCAGCACAACTTATTTCAACATTGATAATAATAATGAGTGTTTGCAGCAGCAAATCAGCATATTAGAATGATTTCTGAAGAATTGTGGGACATTTTAACATTTTAAAATGTATTCATATAGAAAACTGTGACTTGAAATTGTAAAAACAAATCACAGTATTACTGACAACAACATTTGTGAATAATTTCTCTGGAATACTTGATTATGATTAGTCCAATGCATATGACATATTTGAACAATGCCTGAGACTTGATATTACGAGCACTTCCTCTGTCTGTTTGCTTCTTTAAGATGAATCGCTTTATGTATTCCCCAATTGTAAGTCACTTTGGATAAAAGCGTCTGCAAAATGACTATATGTAAATGTAAATATGATAAATGTATGACATCAGTCTTCGCTTTTGATTGCTGAATTGAATACAATAAGGACATGTATGTTGATCTGCTTCTCAAAGGTACACCGGTGAACCTAACGATGGGTTACGCCACTTTAACAAAGCCAGGAAGGACAACGACTGGGGCCAGAATGCAGTGTACAACATGATTGAGATTTGTCTCAACCCTGACAATGAGACTATAGGAGGAGAGGTGTTTGAGAACCTGGATGCAGACATGGGGTGCGTCCTGATCCGTCACTCAAGATGCATCCCATTAGTGTCCTTTATTCTGTATATGCTGTATTGCACAAATGATGCGTTTCACTTGTTTGTGTTCAGAAACTCTACAGAGAAGCAGGAGTCAGAGCAGCTGGCCGTGAGGACGGCGGAGAAGCTCTTAAAGGAGCTGAAGCCACAAACCCCAGCGGGACACGTACAGCTGCGCATCCTGGAGAACTACTGCTACCTGGCCACCAAACAGAAAGCCAACGTGGAAAGAGCTCTCAACGTGTTCATTGAGATCGCAAACAGTGAGGTGTGTGACATCACATGATGGATATGTTCAATACACAGACTCACACATGCACAACGCTTTTATATATGCCTGAATCACTCCTTCATGACTAAACTTAGACTTCTAAATACCCATCTAGGTGTTAATTTTGTTAGACTTATCTATCTATTTGTGTCTGTAGATTTCAGTTATAATGCATATCTTTAAAGGCCGTTTCTCAAGAAATCAGAAGTCTGAAATCTCCATTTCAGTATCACTAACACCAAAGATTATCATTTGTTCAATCCTCTTCTTTCATGCTTCACAACGACATTTACTCAGCTACGCCTAAATGTGTGTTTGTTCTTTACAGAAAGATCATGTTCCTGCGCTGCTGGCCATGGCCACTGCCTACATGATCCTGAAGCAAACCCCTCGAGCCCGAAACCAGCTCAAACGCATCGCCAAGATGAACTGGAACATCATTGATGCGGACGAGTTTGAAAAGAGCTGGCTGCTTCTGGCCGACATCTACATCCAGTCAGGGAAATACGACATGGCGGGAGAGCTGCTGAAGAGATGCCTACGACACAACAAGGTGACGCTGAATTCATTCAGCTGCAGTATATATCACGATTTCTGCTGAAAATCAGCAAAGAAATATAAGTGAAATAAGTAAGTGCAGGCCGAATGCTAACGAACCTTAACTGACGCTCTAAATTTAACTGTGCCGCTCGGGTCGGGTCGGACGATCTCGGGTACGGGCCGGGTTCGGGCTTCAGTTTAAAGCCCGTGCAGACCTCTAGTGCTGGTAAAATATGGACGAATCCAGCGATTGAGTTGTTTTGACCCAGCGGTTGGGTTACTGCTCAGAAGGTTGGGTTAAACCTTTAACCTAACCATTGGTTGAAAACAAGCCAATAGCTGGGTTTGTCCATATTTTACCCAGTACTGGGTTGTATTTAATTCAGCATTTTTTATCTTAAATCTTAAAATAAAATGTTAAAGTTACCACTTCATTTTTCTGAAAAAACAAATGCATTGATTGATACATAGTTTATTTATAGTTATTGTCAAAGCTTCAATGTACTGTCATTATAAAATAACGTCATTATTGTTTATTCAATTCTAAAAAGTAAGAGCTTGAAGAAGGTCCGCACACTCTCAATCATCAAAAGAATCACAAGTGAGATGATGGCAATTAACTGAATAAAAACAAGGCAAATGTTTCGGTCACGTCGACCTTTTTCCTTTTTCAATGCCAAGCTGTGAGTGTGCGGACCTTCTTCAAGCTCGTACTTTTTGGGAAACGTTTTTGGTCTACGCACCTCAGTTGGATTATTTTGAAGGCGCTTTTGTGAGTCTTTGGCGGCTTTTATTTAATTCTAACAAACATGTTCTTGTTAAAAACTAACCAAAAAATATAAATAATTTGCTTAGACTTCCCGCACAGGAGAGACTTGGTGTTGTTTCCAAACAACAGGAAATATCGGCATCAGCTATCAGCCAAAATGAGTTGAAAAATATTGGATTTGGCAAAAATATATTAAAAACACTTACAGATTGATGTTTTATAACAGTCCTGCTGCAAGGCGTACGAGTACATGGGCTACATTATGGAGAAGGAGCAGTCGTTCAGAGATGCTGCCATGAATTATGAAATGGCCTGGAAGTACAGCAATCAAACCAATCCCACTATCGGTAAGATTAAAACTGTTCTCATGTGTGTGTTCACATCTCTTATTGACATCCGCATGATGTTTGATTAACAGGCTACAAGCTCGCGTTCAATTACCTGAAGGCCAAGAGACACGTGGATGCTATAGATGTGTGCCATAAAGTGAGTACGCAAGAAATCTGCTGTGAATATAAACGTCTAAGTTAGTAAAAACTGATTCCAGAAGCAAAATCCCAGACATTTTTCCATATAATAATACGTTTTACAAATAATGTTTAAACCTTTCTAGACAGACGACACCATACCTTTGAACTATTCAGTGATGATAAGTCGCCAAAATCTGCCAAAAACTATTCTCTGCAATCTCAAACAATTCTGCTATTTATATATATTTCATATTTAAAATCAATTGTATAGTCAATAGTTTTATATTTGTATCATCTTTATTTGAATTATTCTAATATAATTTGTATATAAATTATAATATTATATTTAAAACTGTACAAAAAATATATTAAATGCAATTAAAAAAGATTATCCTGTTGCATCTTTTTTTCTTGTGTCTCACACCCTCAGGTTTTGGAAGCACATCCCAACTATCCACGCATCAGGAAGGACATCTTAGACAAAGCAAGAGCAGCTTTACGATCATGACAGAAGGACTGGTGTGTTGTGTGCTGTTGTGATCTCATCTGTAATTTCATGTGCTTTTATAAGTGTCAGTATATGAACTATTTTGATATGACTACATGCAGTGTTCATTCAACATTAAAATCAATCATTACTAACGGTGCAAGATTTTTACTAATGTACTCAGAAATAAATAAACCTTTGTAAACACAGGCTACAGATTCCACAATATATATATATATATGCACATGTTCTGCACGCTGCACAGAATACTGAATCCCACAGTGCAGTGTGCTTGACCTTGCTTTCTCACCGTCTCTTTTTACCTCTTTAGTTGACCTGGTTGGCAAACATTAGAACTGACTCAAAACTGCAACTTTTTATATCTAAGATGATAACAGTGATGTCATGTGAGAACAACGTTGCATACGTTTGTTTAACTGCATTCTGGGTGGAATACTAGCATACTGCTTACTTCACACTGCACAGTACATGTATATAATGTCTGTGTTTTGTTTAGAGTTCATAAAATGCTAATAGAAGGCAGCATGTATTTCTCATCAAGTTTTCTGGCCTCGAGAGCATGGATTTAGTCCTGAATCTGTGTTTTATGTGTCACTTGAACTCAGGGCAGAATTGAAGCAGTTTATTTTTCTGTTACAGATAAACAACTCTTTAACATCTAATGCTGGTGTCCACTACAGTCTTTTAACCACGACGTGATGTTGCATCCAATCCATATATATCATATATGTATATTTAATAAACATTCTTTATACATATATTTAAATTATATTGCTTTCTTTATAACTACATGTATTATTTAAATAAATATTATATTAGGCTATACCTTTTTTAATTATATGAAGGCATATATCCAGGGATCAATTTCCTGGAGTTTGTCCAAATATAGTCTCAGATGTGAGGTTTTGCGAGATTTACAGAATACACGTTTATCTTGACAGTGTTACAGAAAATACATCCAGTTGTGTAATTAATCCACATCAATTTGATGTCAAATAATAAACTCTGAGTTTCATCAGAAGCGGTTCAACCTCCAGCAAGAGTCCGACTTTCACTAAACTCTTTCAGCGAGATTCACCTCGAAACGACTCAGTGGGAAGTTCATCTCCAGTATGAACACCCCGAGCCTCTCTGGTATTCTTCTCTTGTCCGGTTCGTGTCCGGTTTCTTTTCTTTGCCCTGCAAACACAGAAGCTCTTTATGAAGTCCATGTGATTCAAATCCTCAGGCTGAGCATGTCTGGTGAGTGTTTTCTACATCTATCTTCGGTTTAATAGGACTCGTGTATTGTGGTAATACGTCTAAGTGAGTTTAACGTGGTCGTAGTCGAATGATGTCAGATGCTGCATGAACTAATGTATTTAGAGTCATGGGTGATGCTAGTAACGGGACCCTTCGGTTTTGGATGATTTGGGTTTGTGTAACAGAAATATTTAGAGGGAATTAGTATGATGGTCTGACTCTACTAATTAAGGTTTAAATGTCCCTTAAAGAACAATAGGTTAGGGGTCTTAAACGTATATAATAGCTATATTCTTTTTGTATGCGAGTTATTACTTTAATTATTTTAGATTATTTATTTAAAGGGATGCCTTTAAAGCAAATGTTTTTGTTTTGTTTTATTTAAAACGTCGTAGGTGATTGCGCCCAGACAATTACTAATATATATACATATATATATTTTAAAAGAAGAGTAAATCGTCAGATCGCGTCCCTGCTCCTTGTTTTTATACCAGAAACATCCTGGCAGACCGTGACAATCGTGTTAAAAGTAGAATTTCTTCCATAAATATATTATAGAGAGGAAGCTAAAGTGTCTAGGACAAACCCCCAAAACAAAACCTCTTACATTTTTATTAAAGAGAGACAAAGGGTGTTTTTTTCGTTTAAAATTTGTCCTAGTTAAAAATACTCAACCTTATAACTAGAAGAGCAAGAAACTGTCATAGTTGAAATGTTGACGTTGCTGGACTCGCCCTAACAGAATGAAGGCACATGTGGCGCTTACGCACGCGTTACGCAAGCCCCGCCCCTTTACCTGGAGACGCGCACCTGGATCCAGCGACGCGGAAGTCCGGCTGAGATACACTTTGACATCGCCGTGGACAGCGGTTCTACTGCGGGACGGGACAGTCGCTGTGGATGTTCAAAACTCTTTTGGATATGAACTTATACGATATTTAAACGCAGTCGGTATGTCGTACTGTTTCTTTCTCTCTCGGCTTTGTTTACGTGATAGCGCACGAGAACTGGACACTGATTCGTAGTTATGGACAGATGGGGTTATATTGCTAACAATGATTAACCCTAAATGGACTCCAAATGACGGCTATAAAGCAATATGTGTAGTGTTAAATTGACCTTTTTTAAATCTGACAAAAAGGAATACCTCAATTAAAGTGTCTAAATTGTAAATGTGTGTGTGTTTCCCCCCATTTTCCATTTTATGGAATATTCTATTATGTTTATGTTTAGATTAATGTTTAGTAAGAAAGTAAATCACAAACTATTATTTGCTTTTCTCCAAAATACAGTCACAGCTCCTCTGGAACAACACATTGACTCGTTGATTTTCATTGATAGAACATGTTTTTGGTAAATAATATGCATATATGTATGCATTTTGATTATTTAGGCTTACACATTACAAGGGGAAACCTGCATGCAGTCTAGGGTTGAAAGAACCAAAACGAGCAAACAAAAAATATGTTCAGTTTTCACCTTTATATTGTTTATGGCAAAAGAATGTGAATAACAAATTAGATCCAATTAAATCCATATTTGTTACAAAAACATTTAGCATTTTTATTTTGCAGACACAAAACCAAGCCAGGTGTCACACAGCATACAATTGGCTATCTGAAAAATGTTTTTAGGAAAGCATATGCCTCTAATTGTATATCATTTTTGATTCACTTTATTTTGGCCTACACAATATACAGTATGCAGTCTAGGGTTAAAAGAAATGTACAAACAAAGAAGTGTTATGCCTCATGAAAATGTGATTTTTAAAAAGTCTGATGTTTGTAATAATATGATTAATCATTTTCCATTGGTTAAAAGGCCCAATTATCATTTGGAAAGTTTCTGTTTGAATTCTCTCCAAGGGAATGTTGTTAAAGAAATTAAGTTCACAAAATTACCTCTCAAGTGAAGAATGATTTCCCAGCCACCTAAAAGAGGCTTGAATATCAAAGAAAACATTTATGTTGGACGTTCAGAACTGGAGTTCCCAACTTTTCCACTCTTAAATGAGTTGTCAGGAGTGTTGAACTTGTTCGCTGTGTTCTGCTGCTCGTATATCAGTATCGTCTGTTTGTCCCATTCACAGGTTTGACAGGCGGTGATGTTACACACGGGGTGTGTGTCAGGTGAAGCTTTGTTTCTCACTCTCTGAGCGCCGGCTTCGCCTCAAAAGAATGACGTTCTTCCGCAGGCTTCTGCGCAGACGACTGCACCCTTGGAAGCTGGCCATAGTGGCGCTGGTGTTCGTGACGTTCCTGTTTCTGATGCAGCGAGAGGTGGTCAGTCAGAACACCCCGGACGAACCCTGGCTCAAGGGGATTGTGGAGAAACGGGACGGCGTTCTTGAGATGGTCATGGGTGCGGTGAATAACTTCCGGGAAGCTATGCCCAAGATGCAGATAAAAGCTCCGGTGAGGAAGCAGGAGAGTCAGGGCAGTCCGGCCTGTCTGTCTGGATACTACACGGCCGCTGAGCTCCGGCCGGTCCTAGAAAGACCACCGCAAAACCCCAGTGCCCCAGGGGCTTCTGGGAAGGCTTTTCACACTGACAATCTGAGCTCGACGGAGCAAAAAGAAAAGGAGAGGGGAGAGGAGAAGCACTGCTTTAACTTGTACGCCAGTGACCGGATCTCACTAAGCAGAGAGCTCGGCCCCGATACGAGACCTCCAGAGTACGTACTTCTTACAGACATCTTAAGGAATAGTTCACCTGAAAATGAAAATTAGGTGAGAATGTTCTCACCCTCAGGCCATCCAAGATGTAGATGAGTTTGTTCATTGGAACATATTTGGATAAATTTAGTATTGCATCACTTGCTCACTCATCTGTAGTGAATGGGTGCCGTCAGAATGAGAGTTCAAACAGCTGATAAAAACATCACAATAATCCACAAGTAACCAGCACAACTCTAGTCCATCAATTAACGTCTTGTGAAAGCTGCATGTTTCCATGAAACAAATCCATCATTAAGATGTTTTAACTTTAAAATGTCCCTTCTGGTTAAAATATGAGTCCTCTATCCATAATATTGCTTTCTCCAATAAAAGTTGTTGCTTCTGAATCAGGAGAGAAATAGGCACAGATCAAGCACTGTTTACAAGCGAAAAATAGTCCAAATCAGTTTGAAACAAATATATGTTGGTGGATTTTGATGAGAGATGGACTTTTTCACTGGAGGAAGCCTTATTATAGACTGTGGACTGGTATTTTGACCAAAAGCAATGTTTTGAAGGTAAAACACTTTAAGGGCTGTTTCTTGCAAATATGCAGCTTTTCACTTCATAAGACTTTAACTGATGGACTGTGTGTGGATTACTTGATGATGTTTTTATCAGCTGTTTGGACTCTCATTCTGACGGCACCCATTCACTGCTGAGCATCCATTGGTGAGCAAGTGCTGTAATGCTACATTTCTCCAAACCTGTTCTGATGAAGAAACAAACTCATCTACATCTTGGGTGAGTAGATTTTCAGCAATAATAAAAAAAAATCATCAGTTGAGGTGTGCGAGTTTATCTGGATGCAGGATCTGTCTCTTTCACTTTTAAATATTCAGGGTTTCCACAGAAATATCAAGCAATTTTTAAATTGTATTTAGTAAAATCCAAGGTCATGCAAATTTATGAAGTGACTACACATTTTTCTAGTTATGCCTAGCTTTTAGTGATTTAATCTGATGAATATTGTGCTCTGTGAGCAAAATACATGTGCATTAAACTATTCTTGCATAAATATTACATTTAGTTCAATAAAACTATTTATGTAAGAATTAAATTAGGACTTACTTTGTTCATGCTTCATATAGTAGTCCCTGTAAATGCAATCTTTATGACATTTTACCTAGATTAAAAAAATCAGCATCCAGTAAACATGACTATACATAAACCGGAAAAGCCATGTAGAAGTGGAGATTCATCAGTCAAAACGTGTGGGCACCGTTTAATGTTAAACTGAAAGAAAAAATATATCTACAAATACAGTCATGTTGAAACATAAGTATAGAAGGTCCTCGTGTAAAACTGCCATGCAATAGTGTGATTAGCTTTTTTGCTGAATCACCTTCTGATGTGGGTTCTGCAGGTCTGGCTATCAAAACTCAACCCAAAATAACATGAGGAGACCGTCTTAGATTGAAGTGGTAGTTTATTCCATTACCAGCAGAGAAAAACACACACATACAATGAGGTCCAAAAGTCTGAGACTAATAGGCATTTTTCTCATGTTAAAATGAATTTTTACGTCATGTTTTTAGTATTGTTATGTGGCATATAAAGTTCCCAATCAAAAGGATTTTGAGAAATGTATCCAAGAATGTTAGTGTGCATATAATCAAGAGGAGAATCTGTTTATCGGTCAGGATAATCAGTGACTGTGAAACTACAGACTAGCTTTTGTCCTCAGACACGTTATTTAAACATGTCTATGCAGATATTGCTTCTAATTACAGACTGAAATTGAGCTTTTTTCTCTAATTAAACACGTTTGTTCTTGCCCTTATTACTTTAGTGCGGTGATATACACATAACCAGAGGTTCTATTGCTCATTGTTATACAAAGTGTCACATAACACACAATTAGGAGTCTGCAGAATGAAATCCAGATGAGGACTGGGTGACATTAATGTAGATATTTATGCATTTACTCTAAAAAGGCTTAGAAGGGTGATTGTAATTCATCATCAGTTCAACCAAATAGCCATTATAGCTAAATCAATTCAATTTTTTATTGCAAGAAGTAACATACAATATAAATCTAGTTAAAATAATTCTGTAATATTACTTATGTGTACCAATATAAAAATACATAGTACTAAACATAAGTATTTTAAGGTGATGCAAATGAAATGTTGAATCAATGAACTGATTCATAATCATGGACAGTTTCTGATTCTCAGAAATCAATCAAGCTTTCTAATTAATATGCCATTTATTAACGCTATAGAACTATAAATCGTTTTATTTTTACATACATTTAAATGATACATTTGTTAATTTATAAGCATTGTGATACTGTTATAGTTTTTATATTTTCATTTTATTTTAGTTAAAATTTTAGTAATTTTGTTGAGTTTTTGTCTTTTTCGTTAGTTTCTGTTTTTGTCTATATAGTTTTTATACATTTTTGTTTCAGTTTTAGTTATTTTAGTGCAAATAAAATTATCAAACACACATTTTGACTTCACTAATGTATTAATAAATGCTGAAATTAACATCAACTAGGATTAACAAATGTTTTAGAAGTATATTAATTGTTAGTTAAGGTTTCTAAAATGTTACCATTATTATTTTTTCATTGTATATTTTTTCATTTTATATTTCTATTGATATTTCAATAAATGTTTATTTTATTTCAAGTAACAATTTTGTGTGTGTGTGTGTGTGTGTGTGTGTGTGTGTGTGTGTTTAGTTTTAGTCTTTAGGAAATACTCTGGCCAAGTGGGGCCAATATATTGCCCAGCCCTAATCCAGACATTTCACAGACATCTGTTGAAGAAAAACATCTTCCCTTCATTTCTCTCTTTTCCTCTCACAGATGCATCGAACAGACATTCAGACGCTGTCCACCCCTGCCGACCACAAGCGTGATCATCGTCTTCCACAACGAGGCATGGAGCACGTTACTGCGGACCGTCTACAGCGTCCTGCACACCTCCCCAGCGCTGCTCCTCAACGAAATCATCCTCGTGGACGACGCCAGCTCTGAAGGTAACGCACCTCCACCAGACCGTCCGTGTGTTTTAATGGGTGTCCGGTTTAACTCAACCCGCTTTACTGAATTCCTGTAGGCCTGCTGACACCCGGTGCTCGTGAAGCAGGTTACTACAGGAAACAGAGCTGTTTGGGAATGGTCTCAGAGGAGGTTTGCTCAGCCGGTGAAGGGGGTCTGGGGTATAGAGGCCTATCAGAGGACTCTTAAAAACCTGATCTTTGACAGGTGGATGAAGAAAATGAGCATTAGAGCAGTGGTTCCCAACTGGTTTGCTTCAGAAGCACTATTTGACATTAGACCTCAAGTGGTGACTCAACATGATACAAAAATGGCTCGTTAAAACTGTAATGTCTTTACAATCGTATGCTGAAATTTGGTGGTGCATCAAATTTAATGGCAATACTTTACAATCAGTTCCTATTTGTTAACATTAGGTAATTAACAAAGATGAATAACTACTGTAACAAATGTTTTGCTCATTGTAACCAAGTCGATGTTAGTTAATGCATTAACAAATAGGACCTTTATGCATATGCAGAAGATTTTTCTAAACCAACTAGGTTTCTTTCACCTTGTGTAGTTTTATTAATGGTTCTTGTGGATGAGGGAGTGTTGCACGACTGAATGGCAAATGAGTTGGCACCAAAATAAAACAGAGTTTGATTGGGTGTAAAATTGACAACAGCAACAAAAGACATACGAAGCATTGTTTTTCTCTGTTTTAAATGTTAATAAGTCTATGTTGAGTCTTTGCTTTGCTAAATATGCACTATTACACTTGTCCAATAGTTTGGGTTTTATTTAATGTTAAAGAAAGAAGAATCTTATGCTCACTTAATTTGCTTTAAATTATCATTTATTTGATCATTATAAAACTCACATGATCCTTCAGAAATCATTCTAATAAGCTGATTTGCTGCTCAAGAAACATATTGTTATTAATTTTTGTGGAAAACATATTTTTTCAGGATTTTAGGAGGAATATAAAAGTTCAAAAGAACATAATTTATTTGAATTTAATTAATTTATAACATTATAAATATCCTCACTGTCAATTTCGATTAATTTAATGCATGCTTGCTGAATGAAAATATTAATTTCCTTCAAAAAGAAAAACCCATTTTTTATGGTTCTGTACATGGTTGGTTGCATTTATCATTGTTTTCCCCTACTGAACAGATCAGAACAGACCTGCTTACGAGAGCACAGCACTAGCTCTTTCTCTCTTGGCCGAGAAATAAAGGCTTTCAACTATTCTTTTATGCTCCCTCTTCTTTTAATTACACCCTCCGTCTCTCTTTCTCCAGCTTCCGTTGAGAAAGACCAGTCTTGTGTGCGTAGGTCTCCACCCTCGGAGCAGCCGAACGCTGTGCTGTTGCACCTTTACTCTTTAATGATTCTGAGGAGGATAATACATATTATGTGATATCATAAATCACAATGTCTGGGTTGAGAAAGCCACTCTTAAACTGCAGCTCCCCAAGCAAATCATAATTTAAGGTAGTTAAATGGTCAAGAAACCCTCCCTGCTCATTAAAAAACTGCTGAAACCAGCATAAAGTGGTCAGGTTGGCCTGTTGTGATGGTTTATGAAGACCAAACTACCAAATACTATGGAAGTCAATGGGTACCGTCAACTGTTGCTAACATGAAGACTTTTCTACAGATTTTATTAGTATTTTTTTTAACAAGTTTCAAATATTTAATTGCTCTGACCAACCCAGTTATTGTAGTGCTGTTATAGGGAGCAAGCCGAAGGAGAGAGAGAGAGAGAGAGTAGTGCTGTTATTTGTGTATTAGTGACACTTTACTTTAAAGTTACAGTACACATCACTATTTTTAGCTTGTTACTCCCCAGTTCTGTATAATATATAACATTATACCAAAGGGCTGGTCAGTGGCTTTGCCCTGAGGGCTGCTGGGAGACTGCAGTCTCATGAAAGGATATATCTATGCTTAATGAATACGTACACTACCATATCTACTAGATTAAAGGTGCTGCTTGAGCTTTGTCCTGCTCCTTAGCTAAAAGAGTATTATTATGCCTTTTTACCCCAGCATACTGAATCTAAAACGTACCCTGACAGAATACTGTATCAGTTTGATAGAAAAACTTACAATTTAATCATACAACTTTTTAAAAGTAACACTTTTGGATGAAGTTGGAAGAGCACCAACTGTAAAATAAATCTGAAATGTGTTCCAAAACCTATTGAGCAGCCTCGCTGTATGCTACATAGGCAGCTGCCTTTTAAGGGAACATCCCAAACTGAAGTGCCTCCACATAAGCTTGATGCTTAATAAGCATATAAATACTTGAATACGCCTAACACACAAATATGAAAGGGATAGTTCACCCAAAAATTCTGTCATTAATTACTCACCCTCATGTCGTTCCAAACCTGTAAGACCTTAGTTCATCTTTTTTGATGCATTCTGAGAGCTGCCAACACATTTATGTCCAAACACCATGTAAAAGTGGATTTGCACAATAGATGCCCTTTAATGCATTCTGAGATTACAAGAAAGAATAAATTTTTTAGAATTTTGCAAAAAAAGTCTAACAATAATTGACTGTAACCTGCACAAACACACATTGTTTGGACATTTCTCTTTCTCACAGAGCGACTAAAGGACGAACTGGACGAGTATCTGAAACAGCTGCACATCGTCCGCGTGGTCCGTCAGCGAGAACGAAAAGGCCTGATCACTGCGCGGCTCCTCGGGGCCTCCATGGCCACGGGCCAAACGCTCACCTTCCTGGATGCCCACTGTGAGTCATTTTACTCCAATGTGCTGGATTCACATTAATAGGGCTTGTCTCTTAATAAAAACACACTCTGTATAACAAGCCGGTGGTCAGTTAGAGCCGCTCTGCTCTGGAAAGAATCTGATGCTTTTTAATTCCGTCTGAGTTTCGCTTGTTAAACATTCATGATGTTTTTTAGAAAGCTGGTGTGGTTGACTGGGAGACGGTCAGCCAGAATGCAGAATTTACTCAAATTGATTTAGAAGACGGTCTTATTCATTCATCTGTGCTGTGTTTATGCATTAGGGAGTTTGTAAGTAAGTATGTTGAAGAAAATGAGAGTAAGAGGTGATGGTGTAGCCTAAGGCCAGGAATGTACTGGAAGACTTCACGGTGATTTTATCTAGCAATTCCTGCTTGGTTTGTTTAGGTGAATGTTTCCACGGATGGCTTGAGCCACTGCTGGCCAGGATAGCGGAGAACTCCACCGCCGTAGTGAGTCCTGACATCACCACCATTGACCTGAACACGTTTGAGTTCATGAAACCCTCACCGTACGGACTGCATCATAACCGGGGGAATTTTGACTGGGGCCTTTCTTTTGGTTGGGAGACCCTTCCGGATCATGAGAAACGGAGACGGAAAGACGAGACGTACCCTATCAAGTAAGAAAACACTCATGCAATGACTTTACAGGACTGTTTAACTTAAAATCCCTTTTGAACTACCCTTTGAAAGTCTCTTTTGCATCACAGAGGCTGCATTTTTGGGGAAAAAATCTGTAAAATCTGTAATATTGTGAAATATTATTACTATTTAAAATGACTGTTTTCTATTTGAATATATTTTAAAATGTAATTTATTTCTGCGATGCAATGCTGAGTTTTCTGTCACACGATCCTTCAGAAATCATTCTCTTTTTGTGTTTAGTGGAAGAGAAAATGTCACACAGGTTTGGAACAGCATGACTATTCTTTAAACTGTTTGAGTAAATAGAATTGATAATACTCAGGCGCTCATTTGATTTCAATGTTTGTTTTCCATTAATCGTTTCTATTATCCATGCACGCACAAAACACACATTTCAGTCATTTTCTGTCTAATGAAAAACATTCAAAGAAACATTTACACTGTAATGGCATTTGTCCTCGCAGGACGCCAACGTTCGCTGGGGGATTGTTCTCCATCTCCAGAGATTATTTCTATCATGTAGGAAGCTATGACGAGGAGATGCAGATTTGGGGAGGAGAAAATATAGAAATGTCCTTCAGGGTGAGTCAAAATTGATTTTACACACATCTTTTATTCGATCTTGGCACAAGCTTAGTGTCATTGATTAAGTCACATTCTAATGAAGTAAGACTTATTTCTGCACTTGACGTGAATTAAACACTTTCTAGAGATTCACAGCAAGAAACTTGTATTGATTACATTGATATTCAAGTTCATGTGCTTGCTGGATAGATAAATTCAGAGAAATTATTGCATTAACTGTTACATTAAGTAAAAGAAGGTTGTTTTGTGTTTATGTAATTTATAGATTTACATTTTGAGTTACTTTTGAATGGACTTTTGTGAATGTTTTTGATTGTAATGCAAATTAATAATTGAGTCATAATTTTGAATCTGTTCATTTAAATAAACAGAATCATGGAAATGAATAACATGTTCAACTCTATACCATTCCTGCTGTAAAAAGTTTAAATCAGTGACTATATCAAAAGGAAGGATCAGAAAATCTTTATTTGAATATTTTGTCCACAAATCTTCCTAAAGTCTGTCTGTGTTTTCTTCTCTCGTCCTTCAGGTTTGGCAGTGCGGCGGGCAGCTAGAAATCATCCCCTGTTCAGTCGTAGGTCACGTGTTTCGCACAAAGAGTCCGCACACCTTCCCTAAAGGCACGCAGGTGATCGCTCGCAACCAGGTGCGTCTGGCTGAGGTCTGGATGGACGACTATAAAGAGATCTTCTACCGGAGGAACCAGCAGGCCGCTCAGATCGCCAAAGAGGTACAGCTCCCGACATTAGCCCCTCATTTCTGTAACAAAAGCCAAAGTTGCAGTTCTATGGGTTTAATTGGAGCATATGAAGAGCTGTCTCACTTACTGCTCTTCTCCTTCTCTACTGTTCTTTCAAATCAAGGCAAAAAATAAAGAACTTTTCATTTAAAAGCTGCTAAAATAATATACTTTTCAATTTTTACAAATAAATACATTTTACATGTGAATTATTATTATTATTATGAATGTATATTTTATTTGTTTCTAAAATAAATGATTACAAATGCATTTTAATTATTTAATGTATTAATTATCATTACTATTTTTAAATAAAGCCTTATATTGAGTAATTTACTATGTATTTTATTATGTTTTTGTATTTTATTAATACTTTTGAGATCAGTTAATTTATTTATTTCATATTTTAATTATTTGTAAATATTTATTCTTACTTTTATTTACAAAAACAATTAAACTGCCCCCCATAATTGTGTTATACAAATGGAATTTGCCTGTATTTATTTATTAAACGAATCTAATTATTTAAATAAATTAAATATTTAAAAAAGCCTTACACTGAGATAATGTAATTTGTATAATTCATGTTTTATTATATATATTTTTATTTTATTGACATAAGTCATTGAAAATGCCGTCCTGCAGTTGTGTTACACAAATTGTTTGTTTTTAAATAATTAAAATAAAAAATAAGAAAATAAAGCCTTGCACTGAGATGATTGAATTAATTAAATTATTTGTTTTATTATATTTTTAATTTTATTAACATGAATAATTAAAACTGCCCCCCAGTTGTGTTATATAAATTGGTTTCTGCACTTGTTGTAAAGGCATTGTGGAGTTAAGAGTTAAGAGACTCGAGGCCTTTAGCCAGGCTTTCATCGAGCTGGTCTTCTGTGAACTAAACCACAGAAATCCTTTAACATTCTCAATGTGTAACCAAGACCTGCTGCTGGTTCATACGCGCACACAGACAGCTTTAAAGTGGAGCCTCAGACAGCCTGTGGGTATCTTTATTATGTTTCTATAATGAAGCTACCGTCTCTCTCCACAGCGCTCTTTTGGAGACGTCTCCAAGCGTGTAGATCTCCGGGACAAACTCCAGTGTAAGAGCTTTTCCTGGTATTTGAAGAACGTCTATCCGGAGGTCTTCATGCCCGATCTCAACCCGCAGCAGTTTGGCGCGGTGAGTGTGTGCACAGGGGCTGGGACGTCCCTGTATTTCTCCGGGTTTTGTCTGGCTGCTGCGGTTTCCCACTGTGCATCGGATCTCGGAGAAAGCCCTTCTGTTTAAACAGCTTTACGAAACCGCAGTCCGTTCCATTTCCTCCTGTCTCCCTCCAGATAAAGAACGAGGGGAAGGAGGCGTGCTTGGACGCGGGAGAGAGTAATGAGGGAGGGAAACCTCTCATTATGTACCCCTGCCACGGGATGGGAGGAAACCAGGTAATCGGAGCAGGAACAGATTGTCCTGTGAATGAATCAATGGAATTTATACATCGACATTTAAACCACTCTCGTTTTAAACTGGTTTGGTACAAATAAATAATGATATCTTAATTTAAGTGAAAGTGATTTATTATTTTATTTTTCTTAAAGGAACAGAATATGAACATATATATATATATACTGTATATATAAATAATTTATATTTAAATCAGATGAAGGTGATTTTGAAATACATATTTTATTTAACATTTATTTTTATTAAAGGAACAGTAAAAAAAATTAAAAATAATTGATAATCATTTTAATCAGATGAAGGTGCTTTTGAGGTACTTATTTAATCTTATATTTTATTTAATATTCATTAAAGGAACAAAACATTGTTCATACAATTGCTTTTGATGTTTAATTTATTTATTTGTTACAGTATCAGCAAAAATATAAAAAATAGTCCATATTATTCAAGCACTATATTATATAATATATTAAATATCAGTTTATTTAATGTTATGTAGTAATTTAAATCAGGAGAAATTGCTTTTATTTCATTTATTATTAGAAATGTCCAATTTGTTATTAGAAAGTACTTTTATTTCATTTATTAAAGGAACAGTAAACAAAAACTATACAGAATAGTCCATACAATGGCTTTTGTATGTTTGTATTTAATGATTTTCCCGTACAGGAACAGTAACAATGTAATAAAAACAATTCAATCACTGTTATATAACATATTTATTATAATCAGGTGACGTTTATTTAATTTAATTTTATTGGGAATTGTTTGCAAATCCTTTTCAAAGCTTGCTGTTTTTTGAACACAAGCATGAATGATATTTGAATGATTTTTAATTTCTAGGTGCATCTCAGATATCATTTGAATTAGTTTCTTTGATATGTTTTCCAGAAGCTCTCAGGAGTTTCCTTTATCTGTTTAATGAAGTGTTTTCTCATGGTGAAGGTCGTTTCTCTCCTCTGCTCGTACAGTATTTCGAGTACTCGACCCATCACGAGATCAGGCACAACATTCAGAAGGAGCTCTGTTTGCACGGGACGGATGGAGTCGTTAAATTAGAGGAGTGTCAGTATAAAGGTCACAACACCATCACAGGACCTCCGCAGAGATGGGAGCTCAGAGAGGTAGAACGCTGGAGATCTTTCTTTCTCTCTTCGTCTCAAGCCTCTGATCTTTAGACTCAACCCAAAACAGCCCGAGGCCATGCTGTGTTCCTCAGCTCTTCCTTCTCTAAAGCCAACATTGTCTTTAGAGACTTGTCATCTCCTGTTGTGCTTGTTAACGCTCGTTTTTATCAAAACTCAAACACTGATTTGCAATATGTCTGGCTTTGTTGTGAAAAACTAGTGAGGCTCCTTGCTGTTTACATAGCAGCTTTCTAAGCTTTCATCCGAACCATCACGTGACCTTAAAGTGATAGATTTGGAGAAGCAGTGATGCAAAGTCTAGCAAGCATAACCAAATATTGAGTAAAATACACACCAATTGATATATAATTCAGTAAGTTTGTTATGTTTTAACAGTTCTTGTGCTCAGCAAGGCTGCATTTATATTTACATAAAAACCTGTAATATTTTGAAATATTATTATAAATTAAAACAGCTGTTTTCTATTTTAATATATTTTAAAATGTAATTTATTCCTGTGACGCAAAGCTGAATTTTCAGCATCATTACTCCAGTCTTCAGTGTCACATGATCCTTCAAAAAAATAAGAATTGTTATTTGCAAAAAGTAAGTTAAATTATTTAAATATAGAAGTCATTTTCTGCCCTGAAATACTTGTGCATTTTTTTGTATAATTTATTTTAAATCCTTACTGAGCTATAAAAACAGCTAGATCCAGCTACAAACAGATATTTATATTCAATGTATGGAAATTAATTATATTGTGAAATATTACTATAATTGAAAATAGCTATTTTCTCTCTTAATATATTTTAAAATGTAATTTATTCCTGTGATGCAAACTGAATTTTCAGCATCATTACTCCAGTCTTCATTGTCACATGATCTTAAGCACACAAATATATTTATATGTATGTGTGTGTGTGTGTGTATATATATATATATATATATATATAAAGTAGAGATCTTATCGCATTATATTCAAGAACAATGAAAACGAGAGAAAAGAGCTCGGTTTAAGTGTATGGCTGTCCATCTAATGCTGATTTAATCCTGCTAATGTTTGGTTTTGTGAGTTGGCTGGACTGCAGCGCTGATAGATCCTGCTCTCTTATTTTATTCTCTTTTCAGGATCAGCTGTTCTATAACAAGGGCTCAAAACAGTGCCTGACTGCTCGACATGAGAACCCCTCTCTAGTGCCCTGCAATCCAGCTGACAAGTACACACACGCACAACACCACACAGGCACACACACACAGCACACACGCACACGCACACGCACACACTACACACACGCACACGCACACACGCACACACGCACGCACGCACGCACACACACACACTCTCTCTCTCTCAGGGTCCAAAACGTAACTTCTTGCCACAGCTGCCAAGGAATTCAGGAAAATGTGCCAAAACTATTTCTTTCTGGCCATGAAAATGCGGTTTACAGTATGCTTTTTATAAAATATTTTTGTATTCATATGGCAATTCATTACAGAGCAGATTTTGACGAACAGTGCAACTCATTTGCTCTGTCCCAAATTCTACATAGACAGCTGCCTTCTGGGGAGCATCCTGATGGTCATGACACCTCAGAAGTGACTGATTTGTAATGCTCTACACATGCAGAGACTTAATAGGGTGCAACAGTGCCTGTCCACTTTTCAGTATCTTTCATTCTAAGTGTTCTTCCCATACATTTTTCAATTTTTCAGATTTTAAACAGTTTATGAGGTAAATCACAACATTTCAAACTTATATTTGAACTAAAAAAGTTTAGAAATCAGCTAAAAAGACTGTTCTTAATGACGCAAATGTCTTGTCACAGTTCTCCGATTGGTGGAGATTTCTCTGAAGAATCATGGGGAATGTAGTTTTTCAACAGGAATTTCACTTAAAAAATTTCAGGCTGATTGCTTCATCAAAAGCATATTAGCATAAAAGCATAAGATTGTTAACTTGTTAATTGTGGAATTAATATCCCTACACACTTTTAAAAATAAAGGTTCCAAAAGGGTGTTTGTGCATAGAAGAAAACAAATGTTGTTCCCAAAAGAACCTTTCAGTGAACCTTTCCTAAAAGAACCATTTTAAAGAACATTTGAAGAAATCTAAAGAACCTTTTCTGCATTTGAAAGGTTCCTTGGATGTTCAAGGATCTTCATAGAACCATTGATACCAATGAAGAACCTTTATTGTCAAGAGTGTACATGAATGGGATTTTTACTCTCGTAACCAGCTGTGACACTGTACAGTAGAGTTTGTGTTTAGCGTGTTGCTATGCTAACATACTCTTAACAGAAACAAGAAGAGTTTAAAATGAGTCTTTTCGATCAGATTTGAATCTGGTTCATTTGGTATTGGATGTTTTATAAGTATATTAGCAAATTCCTTAAAAATATTCAAATAAAGATGCCAAAAATTTTAATGTGAAGGGCCAAAAATCTAACTTGACTGAGGGCCAAAAGTAAATGTTGCAGTATATCCAACTATATTATATAAATGTATTACATTTTTAAGTAAACAAAAATTTATTTTTTTTATCAAATTCACTTACATTGTTTTTATTCCAATGCAAAAATAGAACAAACAAACAACAAAACATTTTAAAACTAAAATATAAATAAGAAATTAATATTTTTAATATCATCCTCTTCTGATATAGCATGGAGCACCAAATCAAGGTCATTACAGACCAAACTGTGGGTAGTTTTGTATTAAAAGAATTGGAAACGTGGCCACAATCATATTTCCATCCGTATTTATAATGAACTTTTATCTGAACTCATTCACTATCTTGGATGGACTTTTTTCACAGAGCTTATTGCAGTGCATAATGGGATTGCCTTCTTTTTCAGCAGATGCTTTTTATGAATTATGATCAGATAAATATACAATCAGTCTCACAATCACAGTGTAATAATGCGGATCTTTATAAAGTCAAAGACAAACCATGTGTTATTTACTTGCCAAAGCAAACTTGATGTCCGATGCATTGCAAGTGTTAATTTTGGACCCTGTACACACACACACACACACACACACACGCACACGCACACACACACACGCACACGCAAGCATGCGCACACACACACACACACACACACACGCAAGCACACACACACACACACAAGCACAAATTACCGGACATAGTCTTCTGTATGACACAGACCTTTAATTTATTTTTGTATGTGGAAAATATTGCTGTTGGAATATCTCACAAACAGACATTCCTGCCTATAGGGACCGAGGCACGTCGTCCAGTGATGTGACGTTTTATTTTCTCTCTCGTTCACTCCATTACGTCTGAAAGACTACATGACTTTTCTTAGTTTCATACTGGACGAGCTCAACCACCGTGATGCTGAGTATCAGCTGCATTCTCTAAATGAACTGCACATTACGATCTTCTAATGATTTAATGCAACATGCAGATTTTACAGCACCAAAGACTTTCTGAAAATATTTGCTTCATATTCACTATTCACAAAGTGAGTTTGTTCTTTTCTTTTTTAAATGCAGTGAAACAAAGTTCTGAGTCGTTCCTGTTCTGCAGCACATTTCTGCTCCGTAACGTATTAAAAAAGAATATTCTGTTGTGATATAAAAGTATTTCTATAAAATAGTTTTCAGAAATAGGTTCTGGTCAAACTGAGACACTTCAGCTACACCTTCTCAGTGAAGATTGACACTTAACACGAGGATGTAAACTAGTTTATTAAGCCACAATTTGGTAGTATTAGCAAAAACTGCATTTATCACCAAATACAAACTATATTTTTAAGAAAACATGTTTTGTTTAAAACATTAAAGCAGAAAATTGAATATTATAATTGTTTTTAATTTTGGAAGTACATGATAAAATGACATTCACTAACTAAAATAGTAAAATGAATGTTCATGTTCACCCTATAAATATAAACTTGAATATTTTATACAGTAAAATAAGACATGATGGAGAGATGAAAATGTGTTGCATAACAGGAATGATGCTGATTACAGGTCAAATATTTTAAAGGGAATATCTGGGATGGTTTTATATTTTTTATTTTGTTACCAAATTGAAATATTTTGTGTTTTATTAAATGTTACTTCTGTATATTTTGACATGCTGTTGAGCATTGTGAATATTTGATTCGAGTGCTAGAAGTATCACACAGTGAATGACAGAGACCGGCAGTAGAGAGCGCTGTTATACAAGCGTCTGGCTTCAGAACATTCAGTCTTGACATGAAGAACAGATGAACCGTAAAACATCAGGCCAGAAACCTTTAAAAAAATTACAGCAGGTGTTTACATCAATCAGAAGATTCACACATCTGGTTTATAAACCACCGTTCCATAATAATGCCATGAAGTTATGTTCCTGCCTGATGTCGTCTACATGTATCAGCTGCATTCTCTGAATGAACTGCACATTTGATCTTCAATGATTTAATGCAATCTTCAGATTTTACAGCATTTCTGAAAGTATTTGCTTCATATTCACTGTTCACAAAGTGATTTGTTCTTTTCTTTTTATGTCTGCAGTGAAACAAAGTTCTGAGTCGTTCCTGTTCGTCTGTTCTGTATATCTCAACTATATTAAAAAGAATATTCTGTTGTGATATAAATATTTCTATCTAGTTTTCAGAAATATTCTGGTCAAACAAAGACACTTCAGCTTACACCTTCTCAGTGAAATTGACACAACATGAAATGTAAACTAGTTTATTAAGCCACTATTTGGTAGTATCCTCTTCTGTGCTTATCACCAAATACAAACTATATTTTTAGACCAAACAAATTTTGTTTAAAACATTAAAGCAGTAAATTGAATATTATAATTGTTTTAATTTATACATGATATGACATTCACTAACTAAAATGGACTGTTCACCCTTCTTGCATAAAATTAAACTTGAATACTTTATACAGTAAAATAAGACATGATGGAGAGATGAAAATGTGTTGCGTAACAAATGAATTACAGGTCAAATATTTTAAAGGGAATATCTGGGATGGTTATGTTTTTAGCCATTTAAATCATGTTTATTTTACCAAATTGAAATATTTTTGTGTTTTATTAAATGTTACTTCATATTTTGACATGCTGTTGAGCATTGTGACACACACACACACACA
Source organism: Gymnocypris eckloni scoliostomus (assembly GCA_027564155.1). NCBI lineage: Eukaryota > Metazoa > Chordata > Actinopteri > Cypriniformes > Cyprinidae > Gymnocypris > Gymnocypris eckloni. Next base: position 14,624,455 of record CM050425.1, on the reverse strand, counting down.
CACACACACACACACACACACATGCACACACACACACACACACACACACAGTCTCTCAGGTTGTGGCACACACGTATCTCGCAGCAAGTGCTGCTGTCTGTCCCTCTCCTAATAGTATCTTTATTTGTTCTGTTTCCTGGTTGTAAAGTTATTTATGAAGTTGTTGAGTTTGTTGAAGTAGAGGTTTCTTATGGATCTGTATTTATGACGGTGAAGGAGAAAGTGCGTCTCTGTCTCAATCACACACACTCTTTGCTCTCTGGTGTTTTTCTTTGTAGTTTTAGGATAATTTTGCAGAATTCTGTGTGTAGGGCTTTTGTTGGATGTCTGTCCCATCTAGTGTAGCTCTGATCACTGAGTGGACCCCAAACCTCTCTTCCGCACAGCGCTATGGGCTGAATCACACTATCAAAGATTTTACACCAAATTGGAAGCGATATTTCAATATTTTTTCTTGATTGCATATAGAGCTCCTCAAGCTTTATCTTTGAGAGCATTCACTGCCATACTGAACCCCACTGACATCTGGCTTGTTCTGAAAGACCGTAATGTTGGTCTTTAGAGGTTTACTGCCAGGGCCCAGTTCTGGCAGTAGTTGTCCAGCAGGTCTAGGTGTTGCTGTAGTCCCTGTGGGGTGGATGACAGCAGCACCAGATCATCTGCGCAGCAAATAGCTTGATGTTTTGGTCTTGTAGAGTGAGTCCAGGGGCTGTAGACTGTTCCAACAGCACCGCTAGTTCATTAATGTAGATGTTGAACAGTGTTGGACTCAGACTACAGCCCTGCCGCACTCCTCTCTTCTGAGTAAAGAAGTCTGTGTGTTTGTTGCCAATTCGGATTGTACATTTGTTGTTTGAATACATTGATTTAATAATATCATAAACTTTACCCCTACACCACTTTGTAAAAGTTTGTAATATAATCCATCGTGCCAAATAGAATCAAATGCTTTTTTGAAATCGATAAAACATGCAAATAATTTTCTATTTTTGGTCTGTTTTACGTGTTTATTGATTAGGGTGTGTAGGGTGTACATATGGTCAGTAGTTCTATAATTAGGAAGAAAGCCAATCTGACTAGGGCTCAGGACATTGTGTTCATTAAGATTACTATTCTATTGTTTAAAATACTGCTAAATAACTTCCCCAGATTACTGCTCACACAAATGCCTCTGAAATGATTAGGGTCCAGTTTGTCTCCACTCTTGTGAATATGGGTAACGAGTCCTTGGCTCCAGAGGTCAGGAGGACAGCCTGAACTAAGTACAAGGTTGAATAATCTGAGCACAGCTGTCTGAAGCGCAGGTGTGCTGTGTTTCAGCATTTCACCCAGAATGCTGTCAGGACCAGGCTTTTGAGTTTGTTTGTCAATTCTTTATATGTAAGTGGGTTTTGATTCTTTTTAATTGTGTCTTCATAGGTTTGTAGATTTAGTTTGATTAGATTATAATTGTCATTGAGATGTTTTGGTGTGATTTCTTTATATAAGTTTTCAAAATGTTTTGTCCAAATATCCCCATCTTGTTGGTAGGTCTTGTGGTTTAGTTGTGCTCAGATTATTCCACATATCCCAGAACTGATTATGATTTATTTATTGTTCTATTTCTTGTAAACTTTTGGTCAGATGGTGTTGCTGTTTTGCTCTAATTGTGTTTTTGTATTGTTTTAGTTTTGAACAGTATTCAGTTCTTATGTCAGCGTTGTATGGTTCTTTATGTTTCAGATTTGATAATTGTCTAAGTTGTATTCTTAATGTTTTGCAGCCGGAGTCAAACCATTTTTCATCTTTTGGTGTTTTTTTCTTAGTGTATCTTTTGCCTTTCTTTTTCAATTCACTTATATATGCTTTTTTGAAATATGTAATTGATTTCATTTGTAGCCAAATTAACACCTTCTTTAGTTTTTTTTTTTTTTTTGATTCATAAATAGTGAATATGTTCTTGAGTTCTTCAGAATTCAGTGCTTGGATAATTGTCTGCACTGTCTGGAGTCCATTTGTATCTCTGCTGGACCTGATATAATTTGCAGGTCTCCAGCTGGATTTGTTCTGGTGTGTGATGTGTTTTAATATAGATGTTAGTTTGGTTATGGTCAGAAAGTGGAGTTTGTTGTATGACAGTGAATGCACTGAAGAGGACGGGTCCATGTCAGTGATGGTATAGTCCACTACACTAGCTCCAAGACCTGAACAACTCTGATCCTGCCATTGAGTATGTACA
>CM050425.1:14517237-14617237 GCA_027564155.1 Gymnocypris eckloni scoliostomus | reverse complement strand
CCGACGCACTGCCCACAAGGATATCAGTACTGATATATATCTCACAATTCTGAAAAAAAGTAATATTTGTGAGATAACTTCAGAATTACAAGAAAGGAGTTTAAATAAAAATTGCAATTACATTTTTTTTTATCCTGTGGTGCGGAAACAAGCTTCCATAGTATACAGATAATATACTACACATTAAGTAAGCAAGCACTCCATTCCGAACACAGCCAATCATGGCACGGTACCAGATAGCCCCGCCCCTTTAGTGCTCAGGTAACAATTGGTTGCGGTTCTGTATAATATCAGCCAATGGAAAAGTGCAATTATGTTGAGGAAATGTATTGTTCACAACTTAAATATCATGGTTTTGGTTTTGTAAGCAAAGGCAAATGAACAGCACACATTTTTAGAGCCGTTTTCATGCTTTCACCAACTCTTTAAAGCATGAAGTATGTGTACGAAAACGCAACAGTATTATTTTCTCTTTTACAGTACATCGAACACTTACAAAACCATAAACCAGCGATGAAAGCTAAAAAACATGCTTTTATCAAACATTTAGATATACACTTACTGGACCGAAGGTTCACCCAAAATTCAGATTCTGTCTTTTATTCACCCTCATGTCTTTCCAAACTTTCTTTCTTCTGCAGAACATACAAGAAGTTAGTGTGAACAACGTTGGACTCCAGGCAAAATCGGACCCCATTTGCCTTAATTTTATGATAAAAACATTTTTTTTTTTTTTTTTTTTTTACAATATCTTATTTTGCGCTCCAAAATAGGTTTGGAATGATGTAAGGGTGAGTAAATAATGACAGTGTTTCATTTTTAGGTGGACTGTCCCTTTAAGTTCTTGCTCCAGTGGTTAGAAACCTCAAGGGGGCACTATTGTCTGTTTATTTAAAAACAATGGGTCTCATGCATCACTAAGCACTTGTACACATGAATGTGTGCTTGTAAGCGGTATACGAATGTTTCAAGAACAAATCAAGAACTTTCGTACTAAAATTTAAAGCAAATTTACGGAAAAAAAATTTAACAACTGAAACCACATGTATGAAAAAAATCTAATACTTGTGGCAATTTAATCATATTCAGATTGAAATGAGTCATATTATAATCATGTTAGCATGTCACCACCTTTCTCCCCGTTATGCATGGCCCTGGCTGAAAGCGATAAAAAGTTGTAAAAGAAAACGTTGTGCGAAAAATACCCTTATATGGAAATAGCTTAGGTGTGTTTTATGCAAATTACGCACATAGGTTGAGAACGCACATAGACACGTAGGCAGAAATTTAGTAAGTTCTCCTGTATGTACAAATGCTAAATATTCCAGGCAGTTATTAGTGAATAAGACCCATATGCGTTATTGAAATCAAGCTTGCGAAGCTAGAAGCGTTTGCGTTAACGTACTTGCGTAGAGTGTTTCCAACCTAAAGCTTATACGCTCTATTTTTGCAGTTTAAATCGTTTTTGTTCTTTGCAAAGTTCAGTAAAAATACATATTTTTGGATCCGCCAAACGTTAAACAGGAAAACGAAACATTGATGTGCAGAATCGAAGGCTGCTTTTATTCTCTCGTGCCGCTCTCTGAATCTAAACCGGAGTGGGCTCAGTGAAAGTGTCCAGTAGAGTGGGTCCTTTCGTGTTGTCCGCTAGCGAAACTTCGGGCAGATTGTGAGACATCTCCTTTGGCTGTTCAGCTACGTAACAGTTCCCGTTGGCATTGTAACTCGTTTCCTGTGTATTGTTGTTCAGATAGTTTTGGAATTCCATCTGGCTCAGCTCTCCTGATTGGCTGAGGAAGGTCCCTTTGGATTGGGCACTTTTATCCGGCTCTGAGGCGCAACAGCCAATCACGGCCAAGGGGTGATTGGCGTATGGCTGCTCGGGCTGCTGGGAGTAGTCCGTGTATTGGTCAGCGGTCACATTGAAAGGATCCTGAGACATGACCCTACTGGAGTCATTAACCCTGTCTTGATAAGACGCCGTGTCCCCTACGTAGGGCTCACTAGATTGGTTGGCTAAAAGTGTGGGCGGAGTAACGTTTTCCATTTGGTAGTACTCCGCGGTGGAGTTGATGAAGTAGGAGTTGCCGTTAGTTTGGTTGTCGGACGCGACCGTATTATCAGAGAAACACATCACGGAAGGGGGCGGAGCCACTTCGCTATTGGCCAATCCGTGTCAAACTCCTCCGTCTTGACTTCATCCTCATTGTCGTCTTCCTCCTCAGAGTCGCTGTTTGCTAAACTCTGCGTGCTGGAATCGGATAGACTGCACAGACTGCTGCTCTCGTCCTCGTCTTCTTCGTTCTCATCTTCTTCGTCATCTTCATCCTCTTCCTCATCTTCCTCATCCTCATCGTCTTCTTCCTCCTCCTCATCCTCCTCCTCCTCCAAGGTGTCGTCCATGTCGTCGCCGGCCTGCATATGCATGATGGTGGTCTGCGGGACTGTATCCGGGATTGTGTATTCCAGCGCATGCTGGCCTGTCGCCAGCGGGCTGCAGTGACCATTCGGCTCGCCGTGGAAACCGTTGCCGGTCGGCGCAACGACGCAGGAATTCTGCTGCTGCTCGCGGCTCTTCTCGAGTTCCAGCTTCATGATGGTGTGCAGGAAGTGAGTCCGAACTCGGATGGGGTTAAACTCGATCCTGCCGGCCGCGTTACTGCAGCCCTCTTTTGTGCAGCCGCACGGGAACGACATACGGTCCACCTGTGGACATCCAAGAACACTTTAGCACAGGCCAGTTTAGGATGGTTTGTATTACACACAGCAGGAATGGTCTAAATAAAGCTCCTCGCTCTTCTGAAGGCCCGATGCACGGAGTAAAATTTAACCAGCTGTATCAGTCAGATCTACTCAGTTCAATCAGGGCATACCTCCATTAAACTTTATCTCTGGACATCTTAATCATTTATGCTTGTTAGTCTGCCATGTAACATTTCTTCGACAGGGTTTGTTTTACTACACTACGGTGAAGGAGGGCTCTCTTGATGGATGCAAATCAGCTCCTGATGTGGTTCTAGCAACTGGGTGAGTCTTATACAATGTGTCACAAACATGTTGGGGTCATAGTTACTCAATAAATACTTTTTGTTTTGGATTATATTCATGACAATTAAGCACCTTTTAACACATAATTGTCATTAGTGTCATGCAATAATGTATTTATTTATTACCCTAAATTATATAATATAAATACAAATAAATTCATGGATTAAATACAATAATAATAATATATACAATTTTAAAATAAATAAAAATGTAATAATAATTGCTAAAATAAAAATTAATATATTAGAATATTTACAATGTAAATATTCTAATATTATATTATATTGTATTCTAATATAATATTAGAATATTTACATTGTAAAATATTTATACATCATGATCATATTTTTTGTACTGTATTTAATTCATACAGTTTAAAAATGTATTTTAAAAGACTATAAAAATACATTTATTTTTAGAATTTGAATCACTGACAACTATAAAAAAATTGAAGTAAAATGTTGGTACGGTAATACAAATTCGGGGGCTGAATAATGGCATAATACAATAAAATATATATATATATTATAAAACATTACGATATTTTCAATAATAACATTATCTGAATATTCATAGTAAATATAAAAATATTCACATAATACAAATGTAAATGACACAGAGCATTTGGTGCATTAATGGTGATAAAAATCATTTTAGCATACTATTACCTAAAGATAATACACATATTTATTACATTTATCATCATTATTGTTTTTTTAGGTGAAAAGTGACAGGTATATTTTTGTGAGACCAACATGAATATTTATTCTGAAATTCTGAATTATTATATAAATAATGAACTCTAGAATTCCCATGTTTTGTGTGTGTTTGCTGATCATACCTGACACTTGATGCCAGCGAGGCTGCATGTGCAGGTCTCCGGGTCACAGAAGAGTCTGCAGTCGCAGCCACAGTCTTCCCTGGACACCCTGATGGCCCGGAGCTCATGTTTCTCCTCCACATCGATCTTCTTGACTCCGGATGAGCGCAGCAGAGCGCGCCGCTTCTTAGTGGTCAGTGGCTGAAGGAAAAAGTATTCATCCACCTCTGTGTTATCAATATCCAGGTCATCATCAGAGATGTCGTCCAGCGTGAGAGCATTGGCCTCCTCGGACTCCACCGTGCCGTTATTCGTCAACTGAGGACGATACAAAAGGTGAAATATTTGCACAGCAATATATGCGTAACAAAAGAACCGTTTGCTTACCCTTAGCCGAATAGAGTTGAGTTTCTCCTCTTTCAGGTGATCTCGGAGCATGTCTCTGTGGATTCTCTCCTGCTCCATGGCAAACTCTCCCAGCGTATACTGCCGCACGCAGCTGTGTCTGCTGGACATGCCCAGTGTACTGCCACCCTGACTGGGCACGCTGGTGAATCCCTGCCTCCGGCTGAAGTAATACACGGTCACCTTCTCAAAGTGCACCCTCCTCGTCCTCATCCGCTTCTCCCGCTTCAGTATCGAGGATGCTAGAAAGACATTAAAGGTAAATAAAATTACAGTTTGGTTATTCAATTTGAAGGACACTGATATGCATCTTTCCAGTAACAGTGCAGTACGCCTGAGCGATTCGTGGACTGGGAAATAGGGCCGAGTGATGCAGTAAATATTTACAATATATTTGATTTTATTAACTATATAAAAGTACTGATATTGTGAATTTCACAATGATTCATTTATTTTAAATGTATGCATTTAAATGTACATGTATGCATTTGGTGTAGATGCTTTTATCCAAAGCACCTTTTCCATTCATTGTTTACATTATCAGTTCATGCATTCCTACGAATTGAACCCATGACCTTGACATTGCTAGCACCATGCACTACTGTTTAAGCTACAATAATGCATATTCAGTATATAGCGGCTTTGATTTAAACCTCCTAGCTGAGATTGTTCAGAAGTCTGATTCAACAAATCTGTTCTTTCAGATTTAAACTAATTTATTCAAAATCATTCTGATTTAACAATTCATTTACATTGCCTCTGCATGGCATTTTACTTGCTTTAAAATGTGAGTAAACAGATCAGACATTCCTGATTATTTTTAAAAGTGTCTTATGCTGCCCAAGGCTTTACATATTTGATAAAATACATTCAAAACAGTAATATTGTGAAATATTATTACAATTTAAAATAATTGGTTTCTATGTGAATATTTTTTGTATGTAATTGTATTCCTGTGATCAAAGCTGAATTCTCAGAATCATTACTCCAGTCTTCAGAGTCCTTCAGAAATCATTCTAATATGCTGGTTTGCTGCTCAGGAAATAATCTGATTATTATTAATGTTGAAAACCGTTGTGCTGCTTCATATTTTTGGGGAAACCTAGAAACTTTTTTCAGGATTCTTTGATTAATAGAAATGAAAATCTTTTGTTGGTGGGGTTTACTTAATAAAATATTGAATATATTCTTTGTAAGCTATGTATTCTCCTCAGTGCACCTCTAGTGGCTCCTTCAGTTCTCTGCACGCCACCGGCTCCTATTGTTTGGCTATTTAAAGGGGGATGGTAAATATACTCTGTATAAATATCCCCAGTTTTGGCCTCCACAAGAGTGGAGTTTCCCTGATACTCTCTCCCACAGCTCCCTTCATGTCTGACACAAACAGGACAAATAAGAACCATCTGCTGCTGCCGGTCCCCCGCCCAGAACCACCAGCAGAATACATTACACACACACATGAATGTGTGCACTGCGCTTAACCCGGTCTGACTCCGGAACTCCAGCAGAACTCAAACAGAGCTTTCTAAGTACAGGGGCTCAGGGTTCAAGAAGAATACCGTGTGAGTGACATGTTTCTTGTTTAAAAGTCTTTTTCTTTGGACATGTACATGAAAAGGTGAATATCAAAAAAAAAAACAAATTCATGCTTTTTTTCAAACATTTAGATACCTAGTTCTGAGAATAATAATAGTAATAATAAAAAAATCTGAATTCCGATATTTAAACTTGGGAATTCTGATTAAAAAAGTCACTGTTGTGAGATGTAATTTCAGAATTCTGAAAAAAAGAGTCAGAATTGCAAGATATTAACTTTGAATTCTGGGGCAATTATGAATTGAGAAAACTCACAACTGTGAGAAAAATGTCTGAATAGTGAGATATTATATTTGTATATGTAAATATTTTTTATATATTTACTCTTGCAGAAATAAGCATCCACAAATTTCACCCTTAAAATAAAATGAGAAAAATAATAAAATGTATTCTGCATAAAGAAATTGATTCCGGTTATTGAAAAAAAAGACTTTCATTATCATTTTATTTTCATGTCAATTAAGTAGTTTTTCCACCCGAATTCTCATTACAGTAACGAATCTAAATGTTTTACTTGTATATTTTCTTTGTGATTCTCATTACTGTAATTAATAACTTTAAGAAAACAATATCTTAATGCAATAAAGTCCTAAAATAGGCTTCAGTTTATGTGCAAAATATAATAAGGATGCATTAAATTGACCAAAGTGATATTTACATTTATAATGGTATAAAATAGATTTCAAATATTATATTTTTCCTATATAATATTATATAGTAAAAAGTTTTTCACAAAAATATGAAGCAGCACAACTGTTTTCAACATTGATAATAATCAGAAATGTATCTCGAGCAGCAAATCAGCATATTAGAATGATTTCTGAAGGATCATGTGACACTATTCAAATAGAAAACAGCTATTTAGAATTTTAATAATATTTCACAATATATTTTAGTTTTACTGTTTTTTTCTTTACTCAAATAAATGCAGCCTTTGTGAGCATAAGAGACTTAAACAAAAATTATAAAATACAAATCTTACAGACTCCAAACTTTTAAATGGGTTGCAATATCATGTGCATACCTAGATATATAAATATGGCAATCATTATCATACCATGTGTAATGCCCTCAGATGTGCCACAGGGTTCGAATCTAACAGTCACTGGCTATTCATCATGTTTACTTTGCTGAAAATAGTTCCAATCCAGCTCAGCAGGTTGATCTGAATATCAGTAGTTTATGATTATGAGCTACATTTCACATCTTAATGTTGACGTAACCTCTCTCTGAAGCTGTGGAGGAAACAGACGTCCTCTGGGACTCGGTCATCCGCAGACATCTGGTGCACATTAATTCATAATTATTTTTAATGACGGAATCAAAGTGAATGAGCGTCACAAAAAGAGAGGTGATGGAGAACTGGGAGCTGAAGAGCGTCAGGAATGAGAAAACTGTCCTCTTAAATCCACCTCTCGCTTTATTGGGTATTAATTCATCTCGGTTTATTTTAGAAGTTGCTGATAAAAAAGCTTCCCGAATACTGCATCTTTCTAGAAATGATGACTGATGCTCTTCAGGTGAACTGCTCTTCAGGTTATCATGAAGTCAAATGCCCGTTCATGCGCACTTCAGCTTCGAAGCGGTTAGCGGCATGAGGCCAGATGTTTTACGCTTATTGTGATGATGGATATTTTCTCAAGCCCCCTTCAGACAAGCGTAATGACGATCAATATCAAATCTCAGTGATGAATTATCCTTTCAAAGGGCCAATCTCTATTTTCTGCTACCAATTTCGAGCTCGTGTTTTCCCTGGGGACATTCTCCGGGAAACGGTATTTCCCATCTTCTTTCTCATATACCCACAATTCAGTGCTTTAAAGGAATGACACAACAATTATGTGACAGTTTTCATTGGTTTTAATGGAACAGTTTACCAAAAAGTAAAAATGTTTACTTTCATATTATGTTTTTTTATACGTGGAACGGAATGTTGGAATGTTTCCTTTTGTGTTCAACAGAAAAAAAATAACAGAATATGTTTTTGGGACTATATGAGAGGGAGTAAATAATGACAAAATTAAAAAAAATTAGGTAAACTACTACGTTTTACAATAAATCTCATTAGTTTTTGACCTGCCAGCTTTTCTCTTTATGAATATAAAGTATAAATACAAAATATAAACTCAAAAGCCGCAATGACCTTTTTTATCCTGTGGCAGAAACAAGTTTCCATAAGTAACACAGAATTAAACGTGAACATTTTTAATGAGAAAAACTGAAATAGTATTTTTTAGTACTTAAAAACATCAAGATACATTGGAGATGCAAATGTAAAGTGAAGTCTTACAAATTTGAACAATATTAAGATTATGCTTAAAACAAGAACAAATATCTGTCAATGATGAATGAAAACTTATTTTCCCTTTGAATTAAATAGATTTTTCTGAGCCCAATGACAGATATCTGTCTCACTTTGATCAATTAAACAAGACTTTTATTTTGATGTCATGTTGTCTTATTTTATGTCATTTTAGCGATTTACATTTATAGACCATATTTATGCATTATGTTCCATTGAATTGTCTTAGTCTTCTATTGAGCTTCATTGAAACCCTGCTATTCTTTCATTGAAGTATTCGATCTGTAATGATGCTGAATTGTCCCAGCTTTGAGTTTTTGACCTCTCAGAGCGTTTGATACGAGTCTCACCTGTCCGCTGCAGTGCGTGTGTGGATGAGGAGGAGGATGCTGCTGATGAAGGATGGCTGAAGTGCGAGGCTGACGGGTTGACGCTGTCGCTGCTGTCTCCGCTCTCAGTGCTGGATATCTCCTCTTCAGACTCCCTCAGAGAGGAGCACGGTGACGCCCCCTCCACCTCCTCAAACTTCCTCTTCAGAATTCCACTCATGGCTGCACCAGACAGAGAGAGCAAGTCAAAATGCCATTCATTTTTTAACATCTCAATGACATATTGTGTTATTCCAGGGATAAGTGCATTAGGATTATACGTTTCAGTCAGTGTGATTTCAACTACATTTCCATAAAATTGTATTTACTAATAATCCTGGAAAGAGATCCACCAATGATTAATCAAGTCACTGTTACTATGACATTACACATCCATATGTGACTTTACACTTTCATAAACCATGCAAATGATGTAATCATTAGGATATTAAGTAAAGATCATGTTCCATGAAGATATTTTGTAAATTCCCTAACGAAACCGATACCGTAATCAAAACTTCATTTTTGATTAGTAATATGCATTGCTAAGAACATCATTTGGACTATTTTAAAGGCCATTTTCTCAATATTTCGATTTTTTGCACCATCAGATATTCAAATATTTTTTTCTAGACCAAATATTATTGTCCTATCATAACAAACCATACATCAATGCAAAGCTTATTTATTCAGCTTTCAGACGATGTATAAATCTCAAAAAAAAACAATTGACCTTTTTGACTTGTATTGCAGTCCAGGGTCTCTCACACACACACACACACACACACGCATGCACACGCACGCACACACACACACACACACACACACACACACACACATATATATTTTATTCATTTTTTTCAAATATAAAGTTCAAATAGAAGTCAAATTTCTGACTCTTATCCATCATTTGCTATGCTACAATAGGACGATTCCCACATGAAAGACTTTTTGGTTTTCAAACACTTTTTGCTTCAAATAATGTAATTAATCTCAGAGCTGGCTTGAGATCCCTATGGAGAAAATAAATGGCGGAAATATACTTCCAGAACCCAGGCCATTGAAGAAGTGGTCAGCGGTTGTTGCTCTATATCAAGCTTATGTTTGCTGCGATCCTCAAAGCACTCAATTAGTGATAAGCGTTAGAGCACACATCCTCCTCTCCTTTCCTGTCCTCCTCCTCGCTGCCATTGATCACCAGGCCTCACAGGACCCCAGATGGAAGCAGAGAGAGAGAGAGAAAACTACTAATTGAATTCTACCTCAACCTTCCAGGAAGTCCATTTTGTCTGTGTTTGATTAAGTGTCTTCAGGAAAGAAAACAAACGGGAAACTTGAGATGAGTTCTATGAGCTACCTCAGCTTCAGGAATTTATTAATCAAAGTACAAGGACACAGCATGACTGAAAATAACACAAAAGCAGACTCAAAGGCTCAATGCCGCTCAGAAAGTAATGTTCGGTAGACGGTTGTAAAAATAAGTGGAATATTCAGAACAGAATGAAAGATAAATAATCTCTTGTTTTTACAATGAAGTGAAGTATCCAGGAGAAAATGAAAGGTGCTGTATAAAAGTACTGCCCAATGCCAGTTTACCCAATAGGATTTTGACTCCCAGGGTTGGTGGAAAACACAGAGTATTGCAGCCACGGAAGCCAGCTAATGAACCGGGTCAGAGATCGCAGATTCTACCCGACTCAAAAAGTCTTGGCATCCAACTAAAAATCTCAGAGAAATATTAAAACGCAGATAAATCTACTCATCAACTTACAGTACAAGTCGCCTTCTAGTATCAATTGACCCTTCGCAAAGACCCCCCCCTAGTTACAGTTGCTATGTTTTACAAGCCACACCGTTCTCTCACGCCACACATAATGTCCTCATTCTGTCACACATACATTTGTGCAGGACACTGCAATGCACCGACAGACAAGACAGAGCAGGTTACTTTAGTTAGGAATCAAAGTCTCAAAATCTGGACACTTTTTTTTTTAAGAAATTCAAAAAACAAATACTATTTTGTGGCTCGTTAATGTGTCATGACAGATCGCTGTAGCACCTCAGTTCAAGCAGTACGTGAACCAATCATCTCTTTCTCTTTACTAGTTATAGCATGAAATAAACACGAATAAACATCAAAACTTCAAGAAACTATTTTATTTAAACTGTGGAAAGACCTCAATACACAGTTTTTCATAGTTCAAGTCCACCGATGTTAATTTACTCTCCTGTCTAATTAGTTTCGTGGACAAAAATTGAAGATACGGCTCTATGATTGGTCAGATCACTTGTCAATCAAACTCCATGTGGAGGGTCAATTGTACTCATTCCTTATGCTTGACCTCAATCTGGAAACCTGATGTGAGCGTCGAGTCTGAGGATGAGGGGCAAGAGAAACAACTCTCTCCAATATTTTGGATTTGGACTGCAGTACCCATTTAAACCTCTAGCTGCCAATCTTACATTCTGCACAGAAACAGCCGAGAATTTAGCATAGCAATGTACTGAAAATATTCACAATACCTAACAACCACCTAGCAATGCCCTGTCAACCATCCACAGCATGGAGATTTATGCACAGGTAAGCACTACTTTCATTGTCTTTATAAAAAGTGAAAATGTAGTTTTCTGCTCTTGCGTGTAATAAACCTGAGCCTGTTGGTTTGGACAGATTTCAGACGGCTTCCCTAAACCTGCAGCAGCACATCCCGTGACAGTATCTTTCCCCCATCTCCTGCTTTATTCTGTAGCTAGAAATGAGCCAGCGATGAGAATAGTGAAAAAAGAGACTCGCACACACATACACACAACGGAGAAAGCAGTGCGCCAGAGTCTGGAGAGAGAGAGAGAGAGAGAGAGAGAGAGAGAGAGAGAGAGAGGCTGGCAGCCTCATTACTGAAGGAGGGGATGTGTTGTTTCACACTGCAAGCCTCACGGAGCCATCGGATGATAACTGAAGCCCAGCAGAGCTGCTGATCAACTGAGATTTTGGAGGTAGGGGAACAATACAATCTGATGGTGATTACATGATGCCCCATCCTCAAAAATAAAAATAAACAAAATGTAATAAATAATATAATAAACCATAACAGCTACATATTGTTAAAATTAGAATCACAGAAACTGACACAATGAAAACGAAAAAACAATTTAATTATTTTATAAACAAATAATCACATTTACTTGATAATCAACACTCGGATATAAACAGAGATGAATATACACATTTAATTTGCAAGTAAAGCAGTTTTTACATCTACTTTTTAATGATATAATTACCATATATTTCTAGCCTAGTTGGTTGCTGAAATATAAACATTTAAACATTCATGACACATTTATTAAAACATACATTACAAATTAAAGACAACTGGTTAAAATATAATGAATATGTAATATACAGCACATATTTTACAAAATGCTGCTCTCTGGAGTTATATTTTCTATTTAACTCGAGTTTAATGACATTGAAGAGCTCTTCTGAGGTAGTATGTATTGACACGGTCAGATTTCGACGTTCCGTTTAAAGACTTTTGACCTCTCGGTCTTCCATATTTACAAGCCGTTTTGAAACACTTATTACACGAGGCATGAAACATTTCAGTAAGTTATTCATTTTCTCACTATCATACCTTTTGATGTTCATACATGTTTATTTCTTGTTTTAACTAGTAATATAGAGGAAGCGATGATCGGTTCACTTGCCGCTTGAATTGAGGCAAATGAGCAATCTGGTGCAACATATTAAAGAGCGCCAAAACTACATTCATTGTTTGAATATCGTGATAAAATTGACACAATTTGAAAGTTAACTTTGTTTTATATCAAAATTCTAATCAAATGCAAAGTTTAATGTGAATATTGGATGGTAAGGGCGTTACACGTTGAATGAAATTTTTGTAAACTCATGAACTGAAAATATTTTTTATATAGAAGCTAAACTTAAAGTCTGTGTTTAATTGATCGAAACACAGTAAAAACAGTAACATATATCCAACTATTCTATATTTAAGCAGCTAACAAAATATTTCTAAGAACGTGGTTACACTTTTTTTCTGAATGTTCAAAACATCCACCTTTTAAAATATTTTATGTTTACATGTTTTTTAATCGAACATTTCTAAAATTTGCAGACATTATGGGATTGTTACTTTTCAATGTTCTCTGAACATTCTGAAACAAATATTAACATTTAAAATATACAGATGAACATCCAAATAAAATGTTTAATGAACTGTATGTATAAATGGCTTTGTGTGAAAAATTTTGAGAACATTATTTAAGACCAGATAACTGAACAAACATTCTAGTAACATTACTGGAAAAAAATCTTAAATGAAACTTATGAATACCTTTCATGTTCATAACCTTGCCAGAATGTTCTGAGAACATTTCCAGTTAGCTCGGACTCCAGAGTCACACGATCCTTCAGAAATCATTCTAATATGCTGATTTGCTCAGGAAACATTTCTTATTATTATCAATGATAAAAACAGTTGTGTTACTAAATGTTGTTGCGATTATTTGATGAAAAACTAAACGAGAGATCATTTTTAGCTTTGGTTAACATGATATATGAAATATGACTAAAATGCATTCATAAAATACATGGCATCAAAGGATTCTGCAGCAGAATGGAATCTCGCATGACACCAGAACATTGTTTCTGCTCGTTCCGGCCCAGTTGAACCCCTGGGCAAGACCAGCCTCGGCCTGCAGGCTGCATGGGTCTCAGCTGAGGCCTATTGTTTCTGTGTGTGTGTGTGTGTGTGTGTGTGTGTGTGTGTGTGTGTGTGTGTGTGTGTGTGTGTGTGTGTGTGTGTGTGTGTGTGTGTGTGTGTGTGTGTGTGTGTGTGTGTGTGTGTGGTGAACACGGCAGCTGGAGAGCCTCCAAACCTCAGCAGCGCTGTGGAATGTGTCTCCCTCCCATAAGGACAGAACAAGGCTCTGTTCTCCACAAACACTCTCAACCTCTGGAGCAACTTCATCCACAGAAAACTGTACTACAGTATGCACTACAAGGACACTGGGTTACCTTTAAGGCAGCATCCCAGTAGTAACAGGCAAAGGTAAACTACCCACCAGGGTTTACATTTACCTGTATGCATTTTAGATCAGACACTTTTATCCAAACCAACTTAGTGCATTCAAACAAGCTACACATTTGATCAGTTCTTGTTTTACCTGGGAATCAAACCCATGACCCTTGATTAACTTGATGTACTAAAGTAACTAAAACAGCAATGAAAGTTAACAAAAAACATATAAACAAAAACACTACAAAATAAGTCAAATTTGAAAAAATTAATTATGCATATTATTAACAGAAAACTATAACAGTATCTCGATGATACTAATAACCAATGAATTCTCATGATCTTTTAAAGAAAGACTGAAATTGTATTTTCTTTGTAAAACTTGTTTTATTTACAAATTCATAAAATATTATTTAAAGTGTGGATAAGGGTTTTAAAGTAACCATCAAGACTGATTTCTGTTTGTATATCAGGAGCACTTTTAAATGAACTGAAGTTATTGATCGGTGCTCAACTGTAGAGAGAAATGCTCAAGAAAACCTTGAACCAGCGTATTGAACTTTGCTGCATAACAGTGAACACCGTTTGTGATTCCCACATGATACCTGAAAGTACTGTGTAATTATGTTTTTAATTCAATCAGATGTAGCCGTCTTGTCTGGTTGATGTTAAAACAGAAGAAAAAGTGTTTTTGAGATGCTAACTGTTCTCTTTTTGTTCCATTACAGACTTTCCAAGCTTTCGAGGACTGCATGAAGATACATCGTTCCTGAAGCACCAAAGATTGCCTTGATCTAAGCCCCAGATCTGTTTGAATCCCGCTGATCCCGCAGCAGTCCGGCGAGATGCGGGAGGTTCGCAATAATCGCAAATGGCTTCTCTAGTTTTGGAGACACAATGTAAGTCAATTTTCTCGTAATCATCATAATTAGTTCCCCTTGTTGAAAATCCATTCGCATTTTCCGTCCTCAGCGGATGCCGCGCTGCTCTGCGATACCCAAAGCGGTTGCCATGGAGATGCTAATACACTCGCACAAATAGTGAATTTCACATTTGAGAGTCATTTTGCTTTTTTCATTTGTGGGGCATCTACAGCACACACATCCCAGATTCAAAAATAAACGCTCCTGCAATGGTGCATCTGTAATCAGAGGGAAGTCACTGGTGAAATGACTGTGAAACATAATCATTTAGGAATACGATTTGAGTTTGCACTTACGCTGCTAAATTTCATGACATTGTTATTGTATTTTCTTACAGAAGATGGGACTTGCAGCTTTAAATCGGTCGATGATGAAGATCTTGTGCTCGTGTCCCAGACTACAGCCAGAGGAGCAACTTTTCCCATTTCTTGACACAATGAATCAGCATGACATCTCCGGCTAACTCGAGGTAACAGGAGCTGACTGCTGTACTAGTTATTTCTCTCTCCCTTTGTCTTCTCTTAGCTGCTGTAGTTTTCCACAGCACACTCGCAGCATTTTACAAGTGAAAATCCTGCAGCAAAAGCCAGCAGAGACAAAAACAGCCACTCCCCGGAGGAGCTCTGTACAATACGGACATACACATGTATAAACGCACATGCTTCAGCCTCGTCAATGCTGCACTGACCACCTACAGCGGTCAATACTGAGTCTGCTTGGCAGCGGATGCTGAGCGGTGAGGAGCTCTGTACAGTACAGACATACACATGTATAAACGCACATGCTTCAGCCTCGTCAATGCTGCACTGACCACCTACAGCGGTCAATACTGAGTCTGCTTGGCAGCGGATGCTGAGCGGTGTGAGGAGCTCTGTACAGTACAGACATACACATGTATAAACGCACATGCTTCAGCCTCATGCTGCAGCTGCACCACCTACAGCGGTCAATACTGAGTCTGCTTGGCAGCGGATGCTGAGCGGTATGAGGAGCTCTGTACAGTACAGACATACACATGTATAAACGCACATGCTTCAGCCTCGTCAATGCTGCACTGACCACCTACAGCGGTCAATACTGAGTCTGCTTGGCAGCGGATGCTGAGCGGTATGAGGAGCTCTGTACAGACATACACATGTATAAGCGCGTCAATGCTGCACTGACCATGTCAATACTGAGTCTGCTTGGCAGCGGATGCTGGCGGTATGAGAGCACTACACACACATGCGCATGCTTCACCTGCCAGCGGTCAATACTGAGTCTGCTTGGCAGCGGATGCTGAGCGGTATGAGGAGACCTGTAGTGGGCTGGGTAGGATGACCACAGTCTTATATCACGATATGACAAATCTTATATCACACTAACTGCATGTAAGAACATAGTTATTCTTCAAATTCAACAGAAAAAGATTATTTATGTAATAATGCAATCCTCTGGTTATACGTAATTTGGGATAATCCTCATTTAAATTAAATTTTTTTTTTTATATTAATACAGTAATGTGGTAATATAAAATGTATTTAATATATATATTTTTTATATTAATGCAATCATGTATTAATACATATTTTGGCATAATTGATATTTAATTTTTTTATTGATCTGTAAAATAAAGATGTTTATATTAATACAATCATGTGGTATTATCTATTTTGCAATAATCCATATTTATTATATTTAATTAATCTATATAAAATGTTTATTTATTAATATAATCTTGTGGAAATGCATATTTTGGGATAATTTTGATTTAATATATTTTATTCATCTGGTTTGAATATTAGTACAATCATGTGTTCATACATGTTTTGGAATAATTTATATTTAATCTATAACACATTGTATATTAAAATGCTGCTCTCTCTCTCTCTCTCTCTCTCTATATATATATATATATCTCTCTATCTACTCTCTCTCTCTATCTACTCTCTCTCTATCCTCTCTCTCTCTCTCTCTCTCTCTCTCTCTCTCTATCTACTCTCTCTCTCTCTCTATCTCTCTACTCTCTCTCTCTCTCTCTACTCTCTCTATCTACTCTCTCTCTCTATCTCTATCTCTCTCTCTCTATCTCTCTATCTACCTCTATCTACTCTCTCTATCTCTCTCTATCTACTCTCTCTATCTCTCTCTCTCTCTCTCTATCTACTCTATCTACTCTCTCTCTCTCTCTCTCTATCTCTCTCTATATATATATGAGAGATATTTCTAATATAATAAAACAGACAATGTAGGGATGTACATCTATGATGCACATTAATTAACTTTTCTTTGAACATTAATGCAGCAAGTTCTAAAGTTGCTTGGCAACCGTATACAGTTAACTTAAAACACCTTAGCAACAAGTTCCTCATCTGGACTGGTTTAGGACACAAATCTACCATGTAATAATATAAAAATCTCTACAGGTTAACACATTCCTACTGACATCTCCTACAGTGCAGGTCAAAGCAGCAGCGAGCGCTCACAGAAGTTGACCTCAGATTTCCCATCAGGCCGTGCGTGACACATCAGAACAGAAACACAGATCCCGAGTCATGCTTCACTTCAAAATGCACCAACCTGTGTCCACCGCCGCTTTACTCTCCTCCCTCACGCCGTTCAGAGCCAGATGAGACGGTCTGAATGAAGACCCTCCATTGCCCTGGGACCCGAGAGGAGACCGGGGCGAGAGAGGTAAACCCGGTCTCCACTGCTGTTAGCATACGCTCCGGTCTAAAACAGACTCAAGACTCGCTCGAGCCACACAAAGACTCATTAGCTGCAGCCGGCGGAGGGCTGGAGATTGTGCACAGCGACGCCTGCCTGAGAGATCACATGGGTGGGAGAGAGAGAGAGAGAGAGAGAGAGCTGTGCCTGTGTTCCTGCTGTCTGCAGATATTTTTACCATCATGAGAGAGAGAGAGAGAGAGAATCAGATCTCTAGCACCATAATCTGTAGAGGTGAATGAGGGCAACCAGAAATGAGCCAAAAACACTCATATAAACAGTCACACACACACACACACACTGGGATTTGTGCTAATGAACTTGTGCTGCACTTCATAAATACTCCTTTCCATGGCGGGTGATGTGACTCACTTCAAGCACATTAAACATCAGAGCTGGATGCTGTAAAACAGACAGTGTGATGGGATGTACTATCACTGATGCACATATAATATGAAGGCGCTTTTCTTTGAACATTATTACTCCAGACTTCAGTGTCACATGATCTTCAGAAATCATTCTAAATTTGATGATTTGCTGCTCAAGAAACATTTCTTCTTATCATCAATGTAAAAATCAGTTTTCTTCAGGATTCTTTTATGAATAGTTTTATTGAAATATAAATATTTTGTAACATTAAAAATGTATTTACTGTTACTTTTGATACATGTTATTTTAAAAGAACAACATACTTGTAGATGGTAGTGTAAATGTTTCTGATTATTAGAGGGCAAGGCTGTTTTATGATATTTAAATGTAAACAAACTGAAAAGTTTAACATTTTCTTAAAATGAGAATGTAGGTGTTTGATTAGCAAAACGCTATGGTTGCCAAGTAACAATATGATTCACTGCATTAATACAGAACTCAATTGATGCACAGTCACTGGAGGGTGTGCTTTAACCAATCAGACTTTAGGATGGGATTAATCTGTCTGAATAATCAAATGAGGTGAAGTAGAGTCCCTGGATGATCCACAAACAAACATCACCACATGCATAATTCATATTCAAACTATTTTCACTTGAATTTCTTGGCAAAACATCTATACTATGAGATTGTTAGTTATACTGTTATATAAATTTGCTCATAAAAAAACCCCGTAAGGACAGTGCTGGAGAGTAATACAGTATATTCACATTTAGGTTTAGGTATATCTAATATTCATGGGATGATTTTGCAGCTGATTTAAAATTATGCAGAGAGAATTAAAATGATTGAGAATATTATGATGTTTTTTTATTCACCCATTAAGTTTCCACTAGTTTTGTGATAAGTTCTTGTCTCGTGCCTTTCAAAAAATGAATTTGAATGGCTTCTTTTATTTAAACATCAGTAACAAAAAGATTGTTAGAGTTGTTTGATTCATTTCTCCAAATGAGTTCAGTGAATTGATTCAAAACACTGATTCAGTGATTCATCTGTGCCATCAAAAATGTCCACTGGCATCTTTGTGTGGTATTTTTCATATATACAAATATTTAGTGAGAATATATGCATGTACATTTGTTGTTTATGACGATTTATTGTTTTATTGTGGCATATAAATGAACATTTTAAAAATTTTTTTACTTGTACATGTAATTTAATGATTTTTTTTCTCCCTATATTTTACTTCTTGCTTGAATCTATTTGTGAATATAAATATTTTGGTTTGAAACAATTCTTCTGAAGCATGTTATTTTAAAAGATACAACATGCATATCTTGAATATCTCAAACAAGTTTACTGATTATTAGAGCATAGGCTGTTTTAGGAATATTTAAATAAACAAACTGAAAAGTGTAAAATTTCTTAAAATGAGAATGTAGTGCATCTGATTAGTCAAAAGCTATGGGAGCCAAGTAACAGTTCACTGCTTAATACTGAACTCAATTGATGCACAGTGAAGTGTGGTCATCCCAAATGAGGTGAAGTCCTGTTATTATTAAATTTTGCTCTAATTTGGTATTTCACTTAAACAAGTGAGAATATATGCATTTAAATCAACAAATCCTTTAGAAAGAATATTTAACATTTAAAATTTCATAGTGTTTAAACACTTGTATACAGTCAATATAGCTCTCTGCAACAGAAAGCCTAATTCCTGCTGTAATTATTCATTTTAAGCCTATCTAATTCCTGCTAATAGTACTGTATTTCCACTTAAACAAGGATGGACTTGATATGATGTGAGAAGCCCCTAAATCAACAAATCCTTCAAAGAAAGAATATTTAAGCACCAATCGCTCATTTAAAAGGGCTTAATCTCACCTATAACAGATTTCATAGTGTTTAAACTGTTGTAGAGGAAAGGCAGCTGGCTTCAGGAGGAAAGCACTTGTATGTGTTTTGTATTTAATAAAGGTTTAAATCGGAGCTCTGACTGCGTCTCTGGCCACAGATGGATTTATCCTGGACCAGGTTTTCTTTTGGAAAACGTTTTGAGAGACAGCATAAGAGCATCTATGTTACCATCTGATTTAAACTAACCATTAAAAGCTTTGTGACATTCATAATTTTGCAGTATTACAGTAGCACATTCTTGCCTCCTGCTTATCCACCGAAAATGATCGAATACTTCATTTCCTTCCATTTAAAATGTTTATCCCGACTCGAATCTATGGCCTCGCGCCACGGGTCCGTGACCCATTAGAGAGCAGAACAGACAGTCATGAATGGCTCAGTGCTTGATTTCACCAGAAAAATCAAATTATTCCCTCTCGTTTCCTCTCCATCTTGGAATGCTGCCTATTGTATAACAGTCATATCTAATTTGCATTCCCTCTCTTTCTTATGGGATCTCGTACCAGGAGCTCCATTACGTAAAGATGCAAAACATATGACTGGCGGTCGACAAACTCACTCACTCACAGACACACACACACACACACACACACACACACACACACACACACACACACACACACACACACACACACACACACACACACACACACACAGACACAAACAGACACACACACACACACACACACACACACACACACACACACACACAGACACACACACACACACACACAGACACACACACACACACACACACACACACACAGACACACACACAGATACACACACAGATACAGACACACACACACATACAAACACACACACTGTTCCAAAACCTAGTGAGCTGCCTACGTGGGTAGCATTTGAAGTCCTCACAGCGGGAATGCTGTTCTGAAATGCATGATTATGTTGCCTTTTAAGATTAAGCATGTATTCTTAGTGCACAAGTCCATCCCAAAATACATGTTGCTGTGCACAGTGAAACAAATCCAGGATGGTAAACAAGGTCAAATACATTTTGATTATAAATATATAGGTAGAGTTGATTCAATTCTGAGACGTGAAGATACAAATGTTGATTAATACAAATATATAATATTCATTATAAACATAATATAGATATATATAGTAAATATAATATATGAATAATAGATTATTTTACACAAATAGGTTATAAAAGTGATATAAAATGGTATATAATGTAAACTCATGATAAATTTAGTAATAAAATAAAATTTGTGATGAAAAAAATTACATTTACATAATTGTTTGTATATTTTATGCTTACAATATTTTTTTAGTTTATCAGCTATTGAAATCTGTTCAAAGTCTTACAATTATGCTATATTTCTTTTGTGAGAAAAACCCTTGTTTTGTTTTTATTTAATATTGAATTATTTGTTATTTGTTATTTATGCTTAACATTTCTTCTTGCTGCCTTCTAAAACAAGTAGAAACGTAAGACCTGTTTTGTATTGTTTGAATAAAAAAAATCTTACAATATAAAATAAAATAAAATCATAAATAAAATATTTAACAAAAATATGTAAAACAGTAGAAACAATAAAAAAGCAAAAATCAGCAACAATGTCTGATTTTGAATTTGTGTCATCAGGCATAATAAACCTGAATTATATCATAAAACAACAAAATCTTGTGCACTTTGCATAAGTAATTTAATAACGTGCATAAGTAATTTGTATGAAGCTGTGTATGTAGAATGTCTTGAACGCTTATGAAGTCTCACGATGGTTTGGAGAAGGCAGCTCGCTAGGTTTTGTAACAGACCGTGATTGTATTACTCAAATGTTTATATTCATGTCCTATTTTGTGATTTTGTGCATATGAGAAATATAAAAAATGTAAATATATCACGCTTTGTTTGCATAGACATTCTCTGTCTATATTTAGGCCATATGCAAATGAGCAGTCTGGTTCCAAATCAAATCATTGGCTGTGACGGCGGCATGAAAAATGGAAGACCGGAGCCAAAAAAAGTCATTATTTCTGCTGCCTGAGGAATTTAAAAGCGCTTTGTAATAACTGGATGGCTTTTAGCACGCTATTTTCTGATGGTAGTACCGCTGATAAACTTTCAAGGAAGAACAATAAACCAAGTCTTGACTGACAGAATGAGAAAAAAAGCATACGTCATTCTCAAGCTCATTCAGAGCCTAAAGAGATGACTCAGTGATTAAAGTGTACGAGCGCTTTACAGATAATGTCGTTTCTTGACTCTGTTTGAACTCGAAGAACAACACCAGAAGTGTGTCACTGAGAGGCCAGTGGATAGTGCTCGAAACAACTCGTATCTTCACACAATGACAGTAACACTTGAGCATGTAACCTGCGTTTTCTCTTCAGTGCAGGGCTTTTGAGTCTCGGCACCCTGATTCTGTAGACTGGGCGTCCCTACTTACTGTTTTATAGGATGTTAGTAGTTCTGTGGTCTGTAATTAGCACATACTAACCTCTGCCTGCCCTCAGGCTTGAGAAATCAGCTCACTGAGTCATACAGTTCAGTTCAGTATGCCTTTCCACAGCCCTCCAGATAACGAACACTAACTAATTGCTGGAAGACAATCTTGCGTGAGTCACGCCATAATCAAACCCGAAGGGTGTGTGAGTTCAACAGAAGTTAATAGTGGGTTATGTACATATGAAATTGGATGCTTATTAAAAGTCAATATGACATCAATATTACTTAGCTCATGTTGGTTTTCTTTTTGTGGGTAATTCATTTGTGTATGTTCACAATAAAATTAGTGCCGTTAAAATTAACTTTATCTTTATCTTAAAAATTAACATATCTTTTTTTTTTTTTTTTTTTACCTGATATAATTATTATTTTTTTTAGCTACAAAAATATGTATTGTAAAAATGCATGTTTTTACAATAAGTACGAGTTTTTAGATTGTATTCATTTACATGACTTTTAAGGTACATTAATTTAAAATAAGGTACATTAATTTAAGGTACATTTAGAACAGATCAAAATGTGCGATTAAGTTGTGATTAATCGCGAGTTAACTCATGACAATCATACGATGAAATATTTGAATCGATTGACAGCCCTAATATATATGAAGAATAAAACTGAAAAAAAATATTATTTCAATATTTAATAGAAAAAGATAAATTGTTAACTTTAGTTTTTAATTTTATATCATATAAACGTAAGTAACAATGTCATAAGTTCTCATGTTTTTTGACCAATCAAATATGATGTGACACATAATATTTCTTTATATTTGCCATTTTGCTTTTATTTAGATACAGTGTAATGACAGGATCGTGAAAGGTCCACAAGGACACTTGTATGTCGGCGCGCTGCCCACAAGGCTATCGGCACTGACAGTATTTCTAATGTTGAACTATTTCTATGATGTTTTTGGAGCTTAACAGACATCGTCACTATGAATTGCATGGGAATAAAAAGCTGCATAAATGTTTTTCACCTTACGTGCTCCACTGAAAAACATGAAATGGGTTTGGAACGACATGAGGGTGAGTAAATAATGAAAGAACATTCGTTTTCATCTGAACTATTCCTGTAATGTTTACTCTAATGAACTGCGTTTGCTCTTTTATGTTGCAGTAATTTGGTGTTTTGCTGCTAGACGTCGAGGGGTGTTTGGTCCACAAAAGCAGGGGTCCGATCAGTGCATGACAGGCGAGTGAGTCTCTCTCTTTCTCTGTCTCTGCAGCCTGCTGAGAGGGAAAACCAGGGCAACCGCAAAGTACAGTGAACAAACAGTCTCTCTGGAGCCAGAGACAGAAAGAGCATGCAAGAGCGCAGACAGGGAGGGAATTACAGAGGGGAGGAGGAAGAGCCGGGGAATGAACACAAAGGCTCTGTTCCAAAACACAGGCAGCAGCCTACTACAGAGGTAGGTGGCACTTTAAAGCATCATGGATACGCTTTAGACAGCATGATTCGACAGCCTTCTAAGATGACTCGTTTTTAAAACACACTAAAACAGCATATAATGCACTGCAGACAATCCTGTTCTAAGTATTTCAAAAGAGTTATTTTGCAGTAAAAATATATAAAAATGATTTAGAAGAAAAACTTTATAAGAGTGTATTTTATGATATTTTTCTCTTGTTTTTATCTATATGTGTGAAACAGTGACAAATCACATATTAAAAAAAAATTATATAAGTTGATTCTAAAATAAATGAATTGTATCTTATAGAAATGATGTAAATATACTTATAAAAAGGAAGAATTATATTCATATTTTTGTATTTTTAGGCTCATTAGAGCATTACGTTAGTTTAGTCAAATCGGTTTAGATTTATTTGTTATATACTTTTTCAAAGCAGCTTAACCGAAAACTATAATCTTAATGTTTATAATTTCTTAATATCTTCATGCCTTATAGTCACATTTAGCAGATTAGAGCTGGATGATAATATAGATTACATTTTGTGAAGATACAAGCAATCGAGCAGTTGAGTTGATAGTACATCACTCTACACCAGTATACTTTATTTATGCAGATAAAGATGGACATATTTATATATATTCAACTGTATATAAAGAGCTGGGTGATAACAGTTATATTTTGTGATGAAATATAAAAACAATCAGTCAGTTGAGATTTGCTATATAGTAATATACTACTTGAAAACTATAAGTCAAGTGTGTTGTCTGCCTCACGTGGTGTTTTAAGACAGTTGTCTGTAGGATGTCTCAAACTGATCTACAGGAATGATGCTCCCTTAGAAGGCAGCTCTCTACACTCTTACAAATAAAGGTGCTTCAAGCGATGCCATAGAAGAACCGGTTTTGGTTCCACAAAGAAACATCTCTTTCTTACCTTTTTATAATCCGAAGAACCTTCTTTCACCACAAATAACCTTTTAGTGAAACAGAAAGATCTTCAGATGTTAAACGTTCTTTATGGAACCATTAATTCAACAAAGTTCTTCCATGGCATCGTGAAGCACCTTTATTTTTAAGAGTGTATGTATGTAGTAGACAGAGAGGTTTTGGGAGTCAGCTCAATATGGACGGTCTCTTCTCTTCTCTGAGTGTCAGTGTTTTTACTGGTGTATAACATGTCGTCTTTCCAGATGGCCGTGCAGGGTTTCTGAACACTTATGTGTCAGTAAACAGGCTGTTTGAGAGACCAGTTGAGATCTACTAGAAAAGGCTGCTATACCAACTCCATCCAGAGACTGTTATTTAAATATTATTCATCTACTATTATAGTATTTATTCATATTTGAATACTATTTTAACTTTTTCTTTTCTTTTATTTTAGTACCATTACGTGCTTTTGTAATTTATCCTAGTTGTTTATATATATATATATAATTCAGCTTTACATTTAAATTAATTTCAGTTTTTGTTTTAGTAATTTTAGTACTTCAACTAATCAATGCAATATTTCTCATTTAAGATATTTCTCATATATATATATTATATATTGTCATGTTGGTATTTTTTGTACTAATTCAAATGAAGGATACATTAATTGAAAATATTGTTAACACTTTAGTATAGCATGCCTATTATTAACATATTGGCTGTTTATTAGTACCTATAAAGCACATATTTTGCATGACTATATTCTACATCCCTAATCGGACCCAATACCTAAACTTAACAACTACCTTACTAACTATTAATAAGCTGCAAATTATGAGTTTATTGAGGCTAAAGTCGGAGTTAACAGTTTAATAATGAGAATTTGAAAAAAGTGTGAACTAAATATTTGTATAATTCCTGCAGTTTGTGCGACTCCATAATATACATTTAGGATGTGTTCTAGCTAGTGTTACAGTTTATGTAATATTGTCATCCTCAGTTTTTGTGCCTAAATACTGCTGATTTTGTTAGTTACTTAGTGTTTTCCTTTTCTTCAAAAGTGTATCTTGACTGTTAGTTTAACTACAAATGATGAGAAGAGCCAGTAGCTTCCCAAAACACGGCAAACGTTGTGTTTAACCTTATAAATCATGTGTTACGCCGAGCCATAAAGAGAGCGCCAGGCCTCATCTGCAGAACTGTAGCCTGGAATAATTATATATCTGAGAGTGATGTCATTCCACCGATGTGTGCGGCCGCTCGGCTGTAAACATAAACGCAGCGGTGATATATTCCATACGCCACACCAGTCACAGGCCTCTGAATAACAGCAGGCCAAAAGAAGAAGAATATGCTTGTAAAAGGTCACGGCAGCATTCATAAAGCAAATTATACAGTGATGTTTACCGCGGTATCCCCTGAGGGAGCCTTGTCCATGCAAAGAGATCCATTTACAGTAAAGAGTGCTAATGACATTTTCATTACAGTTCTTGCAATATGTTTAGAGACTCTAATTTGCTATAAACACTGAATAAACATAAATAAGAATTAGACGCTTTGTATAAAATGCACATCGCTGGGCCAGACTAAACATAGAAGTCTGATCATTAAACCAAGAATATATGGCCATATTTCATGTGTTGTGTAGTCTTTCATTTGGATTATTATTTGGATTATATAATAATTGTTTATATTTTTTATGCAAGGAGTCTCTTATATGCTATTTGATCAAAAATACAGTTAAATCAGTAATATTGCGACATATTATTGAAAAATGAAAATAATGTTTTTTTTTTTTTAATATAATTTTTTCTATTAGTTATAAAACAGTTTTCTCTTTCTATTTCTATTTTTAATATATTTTAAAATATAACTAAAACAATTTTTCAGGATTCTTTGATGTGTAGAAAGTTCAAAAGAACATAATTTATTTGACATTAATTATAAATGACTTTATAAATGTATCTAGTTTATTTATTGCATTGTATTATAAAATAAAAGTATTAATTCCTCTTTTTATGAATAAAAAAGGCTTATTTTAAGATCATTAAGACTTTTTTTGCATTGCAATATTTGGACAATTCAGCACAGTTTACCATAAAATTCATCATATGAATTTCTCACACAAACAATAAATAATAAATACAGTTATGTATTCAAATCTATTTATAATTTTAAACAAACTGCATTTATAATTTAATAAATAAAATGATCTTGTTGTACCTTTAATTTGTGATGATTTCTTTGAATTATTTATTTATCTTTGTTTGTTTGTTTGTCTCACTGCAAAAACGATTTCAATATTTCAATAGGCTGCTTTGTATTAATGCATAACAATGTATATAAACATGTTTTCCTTTAGATATGTTTTTGTGAGATTCACTCATAGTTTACTCATTATTTATGTAATGCCAGTAGATAATTAAACGACTAGCCATGGCACGAGTCATATGCTGCGATAGTTAAAATGATGCACACAACACAACTGATACTCAATATAATGGGACATAAACTACGCTCTTGTGATAATTAGTCTATTTTCCTATTTTACTGCACTGAATATTGCTCTATTATGTCTTTAGATCCATTTGCACTGAAGAGTCAGTGATTCAGAGACCTATAAAAGGTGCAATTCCAATAAACATACACAGATAGATAATAAATCTTTACTGTGTGTGAAGATCATTTCGGTTGAGCAGCTCTCATTAAAAGATGGTTTACCAAGTAAACTATAAAGACACTGAGTCTCTGTCAGTGTAGGACTTGAGTGCTTTTTTAGGTTTTTTTTGGAGAACAAGCAGCAAGAAAGCAGAACACAATTAGAAACAAAGGAGCCCATTTAAATAGTCGCTCTTCTACATTGGGTGCTTTATGGAAATGAGGCTTCATTCCCACTTTGTACATTTGTTAACTTGCTGTTGCCTGAGGCTGTAGACATCAGCACACACACACACACACACACACACACACACACACACACTCTCTCTCTCTCTCACACACACACACACACACACACACACACACACACACACACACACACACACACACACACACACTCTCTCTCTCACACACACACACACACACACACACACACGCACACACACACGAAGGAAGACTGCTATTCTGTACCCCGCACACGGAGCAGACTGCTGCAGCTCGCATTGATCTTCTCCAGAACAACAGTGGAAAAAACACACTGTTCTTCCATCAGTCGCTGTGTGCAAACTGAAGCTAGGAACTCAAATGACTGAATCTGATCCAGGATCTGTGTTTGAATGCACCGCTTTCTATGTTAAACTCGACCAAATTCCACTGCTATAAGCCATGTGTTCTCATTTTAAAGTTCACCCAAAAATTAGCATTTGCTGAAAAATGACATCCAAGCTATAAATGAGTCTGTTTCTTCATCAGAACAGATTCTGAGAAATGTAGCATTACAGCACTTGTTCACCAATGGATGTTCTGCAGTGAATGGGTGCCGTCAGAATTCAAGTCCAAACAGCTGATAAAAACATCACAACGATCCACAAGTAATCCACACAACACTAGTCCATCAAGTTAACATCTTGAGAAGCGAACAGCTGCGTGTTTGTAAGAAACAAATCAATCAATCAGACATTTTAGCGTAAAAGCATCACTTCAGGCCAAATACGAACCCATAATAATGTTTCTTCCAGGGAAAAAGTCCTTCCCGTGTTGTCGTCTCGCACCACAATCTGTGTTTTCACAGATAAAAGGTGCTTGATCTGAGCATATTTCTCTCCGGATTCAGACGACTCTTTCACTGGAGAAAGTAATATTACGGATAGGTGACTCATATTTGAGCTGGAAGCAATGGTTTGAACTGGTGGAAGTGTTTGCTGTTGTTATTTTTATGCGGCGCTGTCATTGTAGACAGAATTTGATTGGACCAGAACCTGCATACACCACTGCAAGATCATTATTATTCCGTTTATCTGGCAGAAAAATAGTATATTTTAAATGTGCATTTTTCCAAGATGATAATTGTGTTTTGTCACTTTTAGGAAAGCTCAAGCTAAAAGACATGGACTGCATGCCACACGTCATGATATTAAGAGATCAGCAGAATAACTGGATATTAGGTTGTGAGGTAAGTTTTTTTTAGAAATCTGATGATTTAAATATATTAAGTGATCAATTTCAGACATTCAGATCAGATTAAACATTCCAGAATTATGCTGAAATAAGTGTGCATTTATTCTTTACTTGTGCTTCAATAGTTCTGTTGCATAACTAATTCATTTGCATACAGTAATGAGCTCTGAAGATGTGCATTCATTATCGGAAAGCAATTAGTCGGACTGAATTAAAATATCTACCCTGTTATATATGGACAAAGAAACGTGTGCATAAATTAACAGAAAATATTTAAAATTAAATTGCTAAATTATATAAGATAATTAAAAGTTATGGTCTTTATGTACACGTTTATCTTAATAATCGTGAGATTTTGAAGAGATTTATAAAAAAACAAAAATGCTAATATAAATATACTAAACCTATATAATTTTTCTTAAAATATATAAATTATTATGTTAAAATTTAATTTTTAAATATTATATCATTTAATAATGAATATTAAATATTTATTGTGTAAATGTTTATTTTTATCCCATATTAACATTATTTCCTATTAAGATGATGCTGGGAAGGGAAATACCTGAAGCACCTCCATCCTTGAAGATCTGAGAGAAGATGGGAGTCCAGTACTTACAAAAGGTTGAGATCTGGACAGGCCAAATTTAATAAGCACATTTTCCACGCGCTGAAGATGGCAGAAGAGCGAAAGGAAGGAACTGATTGGAAATGTACACAAACTCAGGGCAGGTCTGATTTCCACACTCGGCTGTAATTCGATCTCACACAGAAGGAGTTTGAACTTTGCAGCTCGGCTGATCTGCTCTGCTCGAGAGCTCATTCCAATCACGCACGTCTGTGGCATAATCAGGTACTTTCACCCTCGTGTCAATCACAATGCACACCTGAATTATTCATAAAACTATATTTTATTTATGTCTGTATTTCCCCCATGCCACCGAAAAGTTGGAGGAAGCCGAGCTCTCTGACAGACAGTGATGCACAGCACCTCGCAAAGCAAGCGATGCTTTCATCTTTAATACAAGCGCTGGGAGGCTGAGGGTGTCGGGGGTCTACGCAAGCCTCACACACACACACACACACACACGCACACACACACAGGCTCTCATTATTCCCTCACTTTCTCCAATAGCTCTTCTGGTATTTTCATATGTAAAGTGCTTCAGTGTGATGTCTGGAAGGATCTTTGAAGCAGCTCTTGTTTATGTTTCTGGTACAAAAGAAACTGTCACATTAATAACGCATAACGACATAAACAATTTGTTGCGTCTCACTTCAAAAGAAAATCCCAAGCAAAATTAGAAAGGTGTAGGGCTAATCACACCGTTTAATGCCAGTAACACCTAAATATTTCTTCTTTCAAAATTTTGAAATATATATTTTTTTAATTAGATAATACAAATAATAAAAATGTGTATGCAAATGCAATTTTCACAATAAATATAATTTAATCGTAGTTTTACAGAAAATAAATACAGAAGTTATTATTTCTAACATATTTTCAATATTTATTTTCAATACAATATTTGATTGTAGAAGGTGGTTTTAATTATTATTGTTTCAAGCCAAAACAAAAACTATTAAGTAGAAACATCATTATTTTAGTAAAATGTTATTATAATACATTTGTATTATATAATAATTTTGAATAATAAAAACTGCCTTATGTGCATATTTAGTAAATAAAGCTAAAACATATTTTGATGATCAAAAATGACAAAAGCACATACAATTACAATTAAATAAATATACATACAATTAAAATACAAATTTACAAATAAAAGATCATTCAAAATATTAATAAATATTATATAAATAATACTAAAATAGCAACACCACGGATCTAATGGCACATTTTTTATGCATTTATTTATGTATGTTTTATTTATTCATTTTTTGCCCAATATTTTATTAACCAACATACACGCCTTATCATTTAAAAGGTTATTCATCCTTAACGATCTGGTTTGG
This sequence comes from Gymnocypris eckloni scoliostomus, assembly GCA_027564155.1. Taxonomy (NCBI): domain Eukaryota; kingdom Metazoa; phylum Chordata; class Actinopteri; order Cypriniformes; family Cyprinidae; genus Gymnocypris; species Gymnocypris eckloni. The sequence goes on along the minus strand of CM050425.1, from coordinate 14,586,838 downwards.
TGCTAACAATTAAGAAACTACATTATTCAAATGTAAAGTAACTTAATATTTTAATGTGTTGCTTTAATTAACTATTATATTTGTATTATTGCTTAGTGCAATATTAGTCTGGTGAAGCAGGTTGTTCACTTTCAGAGTCGTGATGAGTGATTTAAATGTTATTGTGTCATAAAGAACAATACATTTAGCTCTGGATATCGGTTACACTTAAGCATAATCATATAGAAATAATCAGTAACACAAAAAACTATATCTGTCAATCTCTACAGAAAATGAATGGGATTTTATTCTGATACGCTGATGTTGCATTCTACAACTACAACAAGTAGTGTTCTCATTTCCCCCAAGAAAGTGTTTCTATAACTTTCCAAACCATAAAAACATAGATTGATTATGTTGGTCAAAAGAGCGTCATCACAGTCTGTGAAAAGTGTCCATACTTGAAAAAACTTCCATCGGTAAGATAATAACTCCCTTTTCACGAGTGCATCACATATGTTCTACCACACAGCACACAATTACTATTCAGCATCTGTCATGTAAGAGCTCTAACGGAGGCCTTCATCACTGATTGGCAGCTACTTCACAGACCGAGTGCGTGCGGGATAAAATTAGACAGTGAGTGTGTGTCACCCAAAGATGACTAAACCGTCATTCATGCCAGAGAAACACACCGAACTGAACAACCCGAGCAGTCAGAGCTTCCAGACAGCTGATGATCGACGAGCCCGCTTCATTGTTTACCAGCAAAAGAGTGCGCAGAGGAAGATCTACTCATGAGGGTGCTGCTCAGTATTAATTAGAAGTGTAACGGCAGCAGTTTCTTATCTGGGATATTAGGCAGATGCGCGGTTGCTGTGGCGTCCTCCGTGTGAATAGAGATGTGGCATTTACAGTGATGAGCGTCTAATGACGTTCCCTTTCTAGTGGCGGCGGAGTTTGCTGCCTCAACCCGATTCTGTCAAACATCACAACCATTTCAAGGCATTACCTCACCGGATGATCCCGCGAGAGACGCGCTCCGGGTTTCATTGCGTTCCTGAATTTAATTGTGGATTTTGTTTTGAAGTCTAACCATTCTTTATTTATTTATATACTTACTGACTTGTTGGAAGCTAAAACTTCCTGGCAATGTTTGTGTTAAATTTGAATTGAAGTAGGGATGCAGAATTACATTTGTTTTTGGAAATTTAAAAATGAATTGAAATTCAAAGAAATGAATTCCTGATTTGCAAAAAGCAAAAAAAAAGCAAAGTTTAAATATCGGCTTATTTGAACACGGTTTTAAAAATGTTTAATGTTTGAAGATATATAGAATGATGGATAGAATGATAAATAGATAGAGACGGATGGATGGATAGATAGACGAAAGATATATATTACACATGGATGGATGGATGGATGGATGGATGGATGGATGGATGGATGGATGGATGGATGGATAGATGGACGAAATATATATATTACACATGGATGGATGGATGGATAGATAGACGAAATATATATATTACACATGGATGGATGGATGGATGGATAGATAGATAGATAGATAGATAGATAGATAGATAGATAGATGGATGGATGGATGGATGGATGGATGGATGGATGGATAGATAGATAGATAGATAGACCATTTCTGTCCACTAGCATTTTTGAAAAACGTATTCATGTCTTTATTTTGGTAAGACTGGACTACTGTAAATCCTTGTATGCGGGTGTGATTCAATCGCTGTTAACTTGCTTACAATTAGTGCAGAAAGATTGCTAGATTGATTGGTGTTTGTAAACACCAGCACATAACACCTTTCTTAGTTACTTTACACTGCTTCTAATTCACTACAGGGTCGATTTTAAATGACTTTTCTTAAGATTTCACACAATTTGACACCCTCTTATTGAACTGATCTTTTACAGATAGATAGATTCTGTAGATTTACACAAGATAGCGATCTGTATTAGCTGCAGTAGTGAACTGCTGCTGGTGACGTATAGTGAACATCTATGCAGGGTCTGAGTCACACTGGTGATGCATGATGCACGTCATTTTTTGCTGCACATCTAGAGATTTTGTGTTTGCATCACTTGAGTCAAACTACCACTACTGCTGCAAGTGCAGACCGTGATCCTCCTCCTAAAGAAGCAGCTATTCTCACTGGAGAGGAGACTGATGTGAGAGTGATGTGTCCTCACTCAACCCTAGTGCTTCATGTGCACAGACGCACAGCGGCAGTCTGGATCTGTCCTAAACATCAACAGTAAAGCACAAACTGTGATGCGGTGAGGACAGTAATATTCTCTTTGCTAACAACTGATGTCTAATTCTGATTTATAACAAATGATCTGCCAGTTTTAACGTCACCAGCGCATCGGTCCAGCTGCAGCAGACAGCGCCAATTAGCATGTTAGTCATTCATATCTGATGGACTGACTGCAGCAGCTTGGTCGTCACTAGCGCAGACATTACCATACGGCAACTGTCTTGCCGTACAGCTTTGGTTCAGTCATATTGAACCCATATGTCAGTCAGAGTGATTAAACATGACATATTTATCTGCACTGGATGATAATCAAAATTTTCAGAACATAATTAAAGGTTAGTCTTGTGCAACGTTTTGTGGTGCTTAGTTAACCATCAATTATCCATCCATCCATCCATCCATCCATCCATCCATCCATCCATCCATCCATCCATCCATCCATCCATCCATCCATCCATCCATCCATCCATCCATCCGTCTGTCATTCTATCCATCCATCCATCCATCCATCCATCCATCCATCCATCCATCCATCTGTCATTCTATCCATCCATCCATCCATCCATCCATCCATCCATCCATCCATCCATCCATCTGTCCATCCATCCATCCATCCATCCATCCATCCATCCATCCATCCATCCATCCATCCATCCATCCATCCATCCATCCATCCATCCATCCATCCATCCATCCATCCGTCATTCTATCCATTCAGCCGTCCATCTATCTATCTATCTATCTATCTATCTATCTATCTATCTATCTATCTATCTATCTATCTATCTATCTATCTATCTATCTGTATGCATGTATTTATAAAATATGTAAATACTGTGTGTGTATTTTATATGTATATAAACATCAGCAGTCATTTATATATATATACTGTTCATGCATATCAAATGACATGTAATGAGAAAAAGGCCATTTAAAGACATTCAGGCTATTTCATTCAATTGAATTGTGAAAATGTAAACGGACAGTCATGGCCCATATATCATGGCAAATATATCTTTATTTGTGCTACAAGCCTTTTAAGGACCGAAAATGGAAAGCAGGACAGATACTCTATATCCATCTACTGTGACATTTCATGTTTGGGAAAACATGTTTATGCATTGATATATAAATATTCAAAGCATTCATGCTTCATCTGGATCAATGTTCCTCTCTTTTCCATTGTTCCACTCTTTGTCTCTCACTCTTTGCATGTATGTTGGCACACAAAGAGACGTACTGAAGTAATTCCACACTCTGATAATTAGAGCTGCACAATTAAAATTGGATTATTAGACCACAAAAGGCTGTGGTTTAATTAAGTGGTGTACTGCGTGCTTCACAGTGAATGGACAGCGCTCTGTTTTCTGTCCACAAAACCTACTCCAAACATCAGCAGAAACTGATCTATACATCTGAGTGTGCTTCACTTATGTGCATTCAAGACACAAATCTCCTTGGATTCATTTTATTTTCCCAGTTGTGTAATTCTAAATGCAAACAGAAGTGACAGAAAATGAAAAGCTTTGCAGACTTTGCATTCTACATTAGAATTAGCATCAATATACTGACACCATGACAGCTGTTAGATTAACATTTACAGATGATATAATAACAACAAACATATTTGACTGCTGTAGTGTGCACATAACAATTAGGGCAGGTACTATAAACCCTGACCAGACTGCTTCTGAATGAGAAGTAGGATAATTACAAGTTTTATTAATGCATCTCTTTTATGCTTGAAAACAAAAGCTGTCTGTGTTGTGACATCCGCTGTGATGGTCTTCCAGACGCAGAGATAAACTGTCACACCTTTAACGATGATGGCCCTCGATGCTGCTCTATTGAATTTCAATAATGTTACTTAGAGAGCCGTAATTAACTCTAGATGGATCAAGAGGTGATGAGACTCCATAACGTTCTGCTGCCGCAGGATCTCACTCAAATTATCCAAAGACAGTGCTGAGGTGTTCTGGGTGGTTGCCAGGGTGTTGCTAAGTGGTTGTTGTGTTGTTGCTAGATGGTTTCTAAGGTGTTTCCCATCATTGCACCAGGTCGATTATTCTTTTACCATACTGTTTTTCCATTTCTCTTCAATATTTGCTTTGTTATTCTGATTAATCTTTTTTTTCATCTTTAATATGTCCTTCTTGTTATGTTCTGCTGCTCTTTACTTCTGAGGTTTATTCATTTCAATTTGATTAAATTTGCATATTTTTTTTACTTATTTGTATTTATTTATTAAAGCAAAATAAAAATAAAATTAAGAAAAAAATATGCAAATAAAATAAAATGTGCACATTTGCAAATCAAATGACCTTGAGTGTTACAACTGAGCAGTGTTATTTTGGTGTCATTAAGAGCATATTTATTCATATTTTGAATCCGTTTTTTTTTTTTTAAGTAAAAATGTTAGTAATTTTGTTTTGTTTTTGTCTTTTTTGTTTTGGGGGTTGTTTTATGTCTATATAGTTTACATTTTTTTTAGTATTAGTTTTTTAATACATCAAGTACATCACTAAATTAAAATGTTGCCATGGCAACTAGCTGAAATAAAAATGTGTTTTAATATTTTAAAAGGTTTTAATTTTAGTCTCCATTTTCATTAACTATAATAACGCTGAAGTGGAGTTACATAAATACCACCACCACTACTACTACTACTACTACTATTAATAATGTTATATAAGATATATAAAATATAGATGAAGATGATAATAAAAATAATTAATAATAATTAATAATTCATTATATGAAAAATGTGTGAGAGTGTGAATGTGTATGTATGTATGTATATATGTATGTGTGTATATATATATATATACATACTTATTATTATTATTATTTTACTTGGCTGATTTGCTACAAAGACAACAATTCCAAATCGTTTTCTGTTGCATGTTGCTACACTAATGCCACTGAAAATAAGCAGAAAAACATAGAAAGCACATGTACAAAATTAATGTTTAATATACATTTTATTTAAATTGAACTATTTTATATCTGTATATCTGAACTATTGTATATATTGCATGTACAGTACTGTACTGTATTTAGAATTGTCATTTTTCTTGCTTGTCCTAATGCATTAAGGAACAGCCTTCTCTAAGAGAGACACAAGTGGTGCTGCCTTAGAAATTCTGTCAAAAGAAGGTAATTTAGAAGACAATATAATAGTCTCCTGTTAAAAAGCAATAGCACACCTCTCCTCAACAATCCACAAAACTGAAGGCATCTTTAATGTCTGTATAACGATGCAAGAATGTTACAGTTAGGCGTTAGTTTCAATCCATAAGCAGTAGTAATGCTTGATGGAGGTGTTTGGGAGCTGACAGTGAAATGCACGCGGCCTCACGCTACTCAATCAATAACCCTCATGCCACATCACGCGGAAGTCAAACACGCTGTATGAAAGCATCAAATCATTCGCTGCATGGGAAATGGAAGAGCAGCAGGTCACGGCAACATATTATCCATCATTTCATTTGTGTTTGTGTTTGCTCTGTATGCCATGTAATTGCACGATGCTCGCTCAGAAAAAAGCAGTGCACTCTCCCTTAGACTCATAATAGGCAAGACACGGACTGAACATTGCATACAGGCGTCATGGCAACCGGTCATGGCTAAATCTTGGCATATGAGAGAGAGAGAGTCGGACTGATGAGATGCATCAAACACTGCTCGGCTCTAATTGATCTCTAAGAGTCATTCTATCACCAACAAAAAGCTTCTACTGACTGAATGAGCATCTCTGTTCAACTGACGGCACTAGTAAATAAATAGAGATGGGCTGATTCTAGTTTATAATGACAAGACTGCTTGATTTCAATATTTAAATATACGCTCCATGCATAAAGGATTGGCTTACACATGCCAATGACAGTGAAATGAACTATTCTCAATAGCCAACCACTTCACCTCTGATAATTCAGTATGAATGAGAAGTTGTGTATGTTACACAAGCACAACAATGTGACTGTCAGTGCAGTGTATTCACATACCGTTGTGTTGAGGTTACTAGTTAAATATATGCACAAATAATCTAAAACATGCTAAAAACAAGTTTATAAAATGTAGGTTCATTGCTCTGCCGTGACATTAGTTGGCCTAAGAAAATTGCCAATATGTGCAAGTGTTTAACAATAACACATACACAGTTCATATTTAAAATTCATATAATAAAAAAATTAAATGTATCAGACAAAAAATTTGATATTAATATATGATTATACAATGAAAAAAACAAATGATTATACAATGCTACATATAAGCATCTATCTATCAAAATGTATTTATTTATTTGTATTGATTGATTGATTGATTGAGTGGCAGATCAAATATGATGATAAAATCAGCTATTTGCTGGGTCATTATAAATCTGAACTACTGGCCCAGTCCTGCATTTTATATTGGATGTTGAGAAAGTTAGCGGTGCAGTGTAATATACCATGCATCTGAAAGAATTCTCATATCAGAGACAGAAATGTAAGCATGGACTCGTGCCTATAAAAACACATCCCAGAACTGAGGGCGCACAAACCACCCTGTGTTTCACTTCACTACCACAATATTGCTGCAGCCAGCCGCCTGGAAACGGCTTTGTTTCTCCTCATTGCGTTTGCTCTGTATATCAGAAACAGATTAGGCTGTTCTTTCTCCCGCTCTCTGTTTTTCTTCTCTTTTCAGTCCTTTTCCTGAAGGCATGCATGCATGTTATAGTACAAAGCGTGCTCATCGATCAAACCGACACTTCTGTCTGTCCACCGGCCGCTGGTTTTCCTCTTCCACCGGGGCACGATGCTTCCCTGACCTTTTACAAGCTGTCATATAAAGAGATTGCCATGTCACATTTACATGCACTTGCCATTCCTATACAAAAGGGAAGCCGATTGATTTGGCTGCATGCATGTAAGTGCATGTGTGAAGACGTCATGTGGAGAGAGACAGAGCAGAGCGCTGGGCTGTTATCAGGGAAAACGGCGCGCCACCTCTCCTGTGAATCTTTAATGGATGGGATTCGGCGTTCTGGCAGCATTGCCATCTGTGCATGGGTTAGAGCCATGCATGGACGCTTTAGTTATTCAAATGATCCAGCTTAATCAGCCTCTCCTAGCAGACTGGAAATCCATTCTGTAAATGTTGCCATGTCCTTTGAGTGTGTCATATAGAGTAATTAAATCATGTTCCCATGGGGAAGATTTGAAAGGATAAACAGATGCAGTCAGGAGTGGTGTGAACACCGAAGCTCTTGGATCATGATCTGAAAACATCTGAAAGGTGTGTAGGCAAGAGAGCTGGCGTGTGTGCTTTGAATGTGCAGGAGTCGTGATTAAAGTTCACTCAAGACATGAAAACTGTCAACATTTACACAGCCTCGTGTCAGTGAACGCCATATCGTTTTCTTTCTTCCTGGAAACACCAACATATAAGTCATTATTCACTGAGAGCTTCCAGATTATTGTCATTTGGCTATACCCTGTACAACATCCATGTAATGGATTACGCTATTAACTACAATGGTTAAGTAATTTGGAATCAGTAACAGACTACAATTTACAATAATCAATCAATCAATCAATACCAGTCATCCTCAAATCTGTCCCACTCCTGCAGGGTTTAGCTGTAACCCTAATCAAACACACCTGAGCATGCTAATCAGCGTCTTCAGGATCATTAGAGAATCACAGGTCGGTGAGTTTGATCCGGGTTGGAGCTAAACTCTGCAGCAGATTGGACCTCCAGAGAAAGATTTGGGGAACCCTGATCAAGACCATCCACTTTTGTTGCATGGAAAAGAGCAGAATGGACTTTCAATCAAATATCTCATGTAATTTAGGATCAGCAAGACTGTGTGTGAGTAATGACAACATTTCTATTTTGGGAGGAACTTTTCTTGAAATATGTGTGCATGATATTGTTGAAAATATATTCTTGAAGGTGAAAGTTGTAAGACTGTATATACAGTAAGACTGTGTGGGCAGATTTTGAGGCTTGTTCCCAGAAGGAAAAACAAACCCTGAGGAAATGTCCTCATCTCCACTCAGAAGAATAATAAAAAAAATGGCAAAGGTATAATATAAGTGGGAATTATAAGTAAAAATCTATAAACACGCTGCTGCAGTGCTAATGAGTCCTGACTGTCCATTGCCATGCTGTTGCTAAGGTGCTATATTGTTAGGGCATTATGTGGTTGTTAGGGTGTTCTGAGTGGTTGCCAGGGCATTACCATGCAGTTATTAGCACGTTGCAATGTGGTTACTAGGCTCTTCTGTGTGGTTGCTAGGGCAATGTCATCCAATTGCTAATGTGTTCTGAGTGGTTGTTAAGGTGTTCTGGGTTGTTGCTAAGGCACTGCCATGCAGTTGTTCGTGTGTTGTTATGCGGTTGTTAAGGTGTTCTGAGTGATTGCTAGGGCATTGCTATGCAGTTGCTAAGGTGTCCTGAGTGGTTGTTATGGTGTTATGGGAGGTTGCTAGGGCTTTGCCATGCAGTTGTTAGTATGTTGCTATGCAGTTGTTAAGGTGTTCTGAGTGGTTGCTAGGGCATTGCCATGCAGTTGTTAGCACGTTGCTATGCAGTCATTAGTGTGTTCTGGGTGGTTGCTAGGGTATTGCCACACAGTTGTGTTTTTCTAAGTGGTTGCCATGCACATGCGTTTTTCTGAGCAGTTGTTAGCACATTAGTATGTGGTTGCTAGGGTGCTCTGGGTGGTTGCTAGGTACGATTTTTTTTACATAATCTGGTCTTTAGGCTCCGGTCACTCCTTTCAGTGTAAGTTCTGTATTATCATCCATTAAGGAACAATCATAAATCTGAATCTAAAACTCCAAAACGTGGAATACTTCAAATATAAACAATAGTTATAATGACGCTTGCTTTAGCAAACACCCTAATTAAGCATAACAGATGTGATAACAGAGGCCTCTGCGATGACCTACACACGCAATTGTGTGTGTAGTCTTGGTATTCTTTATGTTATGGGGACCAAACGTCCCCACATAGATAGTATACCAGTAGTTTTTTAACCTTGTGTGGACATTTCTTCCCCCCATGAGTACACTATAAATTTATAGTGTACATGTTGTACACTATAAAATTATTATGCCTGTATGTTCTCATAAAATATGGAAACCCAATGTGTGTGTGTGTGTGTGTGTCTGTCTGTGTCTCTGTGTGTGTATCTGTGTCTGTCTGTCCATCTCTCTCTCTGTCTGTCTGTCTGTCTGTGTGTGTGTGTGTGTGTGCTTGCTCATGCTGTGCAGCGCAGCCATTCTCAGCTGGTCTCTTCCTGATGTCAAAAGAAGCTGGTAGATTTGCAACAAAGGAAGTTCATAACAAGCAGCAGCGGCACCCCCCCCAATATTGAATACAGCTTAGCCTCTACGGACCAATCTTTTCCCAATCACACCTTCTCCAGCTCACACTGCTACAGTCTTTAATTAGTTAAACTGTCAAACAGTTACGCCATGTGTGTCCCTGCAGACTACAAGCTAGCTACAAACTCACTCTAGTGAGCAACGGATGAACAATCACTCTAACAGACGTGATTTTATTCAGAAGCATTCATACTGAAATCTGACTGAGAACTAAACAAATAGTTATAATCTGGCTCAAAGAAAGACAAGGAATCATGTTGTTTTGACAGTTTTTCTACTGATAAAGATATAAGATTTATTCGCCTTATAAATGTTTGTTGAAAACCAAAATGCTATGAAATGCATCATATTTTGTGAGAAAGTGAGAAAAGAATCAGCACCCACAATTAGTAAGAATCAAGAATTTGATTTTTTTTCATCAGATATGTTGCAGGGGATAAAATAAGATAACCCCAACCTTTATTTGTCCTACAGTATCCTGTTTCACTTAAAAATGTGTCCTATTACAGAGCTAAAATGTATTGCAAACTGTGACTTCATGTTGACTTGAGGGCATATCTCCAGAAAGACAAATGACTGATGACCCTCATCAACTATTAATCTGAGCAGAGACACTGTAAGCATCAAATCAGCTGAATTCAATGAATGCATGATCAATCTCGAGCTAAAGAGACCTCAGAACAACTGGCTGTTTTCATAAAAATCAAGCAACATTGTTATTGTATTGATATCCAATTTGCATGTGCAATGCAGGGGCTTTTGTGTTACTGGGTTTGATTCCCAGTGAAACCTGTAAACCACTTTGGATAAAAGCTTCTGCAACATGCATACATGTCCATCGGTGATATTACTGATGCAAGGCTGTCACAGCAGTTGTGCTCTTTTTTTAACCAAGCAAATTATATAAAGTAATCACAAACCACTTTGAGAGCCAAGAACATTTTACCAAAAAAATAAAAATAAATCATTTATCTTACCTTGAATGCAGAATGGGACAGGATCTAATATTCTGCAGAAACATAAATAAATGAAGGTGTATTAAAAAAACAATTGTCCATTATAACCATTAATAATGTTAGTTTTATAGGGGAAAATAGTTAAGCATGACTGCAGCCCGTATTTAATCTAACAATTTTTTAAGCCATCACTCTGCCTTGCTTATTATTTTTTTCTCCCTTCAATAATGGGTAAGAGCAGCCATTACAGCACTGGCAGTAGAGTGGGCCGACGCACCCTTTATGAATGCTGCCTCATTACAGGAGGGAGTGTTCCCAGAGGAGGGGGCAAAGCACAGCACTGCCTGACACAGCTGCACGTTCTCAGGGAGAGATGCGATGGCAGCCTGCCTCCTCTCTGGAGCTCCGGTTCACTGGCTTTCAGTGGCAGCAGAGCAGGGTTGTGAGAGGGGTCACACACATCATTGCATCATTGCCATACAGACTCTCCCTCAAGCATGCACGCATATATATATATATAGATGTGTGCATGCTTGAGGGAGAATCTGTAAATGATTTTATATATATATATATATATTATATACACACACACACACACACAGTATATATATAACTAATAAATATAAAATATCTTCATTTAAATAAGTCTTCACAGGTAATGTTACATATATAGACTGGCAGTCCTGAGGGTCAACAGGGTGTGAGGATCTGAGGGTTTTATGCCCCCCCACAAATGACAAAAAACGGCTTCCTGCATGTTAGTTCACAACTTTACTTTTTGTTTGCTTACAAAAATGTTGATGTTATATAACAAAACTGATTACTGATTAAAATGATTATGCCAACATTTTTTTTTTTTACAAATTAATAATTAATTTAAATTAAATGTTGATTTGAATTTTTCCTTTTCTTTTTTCTGTATTATTGCTGGTCACTTATACTAAGGCACCAAATAAATACAATAAATAGGAAGTGAATACAGAAATTCAAAACACGTTCTTGACAGAAAAACTGTATTCAAGTTATTTTATATGAATTGCATTTTTGTATGTACCTTTGAATATTTTTTTGACAAAACAGCTGACAGTAACTATATCCATAATTTTAAATTGTGAAATAGCCTGATAAATAATAACAACAACAATAAGTTTTATTTTCACTGTTTCCAAGGATACAATAATTAATTTCTACAAATCAGTTATCAAACACTTAGCTACACATAATCGAGAAAAAAATAAAAATAACTTCGATCGATATCTAATTCCTGCATCCATAGATCACACCGTAACAGAGAAGACAGCTTTAAAAGCTCTTTCTGAACGCATGGGAACAGAGACCGTTCACGTCGCTCCGTTATCGCGTCCATTCAAAACTGACGATAGAGAATAAACGGGCGACTTACCATTCATACTGATAAATCACTGTCGGATGATCGCACTCTTTCATCATATACTGTACGCGCCAGATCAAATCATACACACATCGCAGATTTTACGGCTAGCTTTACAGTGGAACGATGTGTTCGTGCAGAACCGGCATCTGCCGCAGCTACACCTCTGACAGAAGAAACAATGGTGCAGGCGAGCCCACAAACTACCAATCCTACTACAGCCAAGGCTTAGCTCATGAATATTAATTAGGTCGTGATGACGCTCGCGAGCAACCTTCCAATAGAGAACGCCTGGCTTATGAATATTAAGCAGGCAGCGTTGACGTTCTATCGTGATCGTCCAATGGCTCGGCTCTGCTCTTGAATATTAAGAAGCAGGTCTTCCTCGTAGTAGGATTCGTAAGGTGGCTGCAGTGGCCACTAGAGAGCCACACAAGTGTCTTCCGAGGGGATTCAGGGTTTTCTCCTGGGTTTCAGCCAATTTAATTGTTCCTCATAAAACACGTGGGTGTGTGGCAGGCTGTTCAAATGGGATTGTGTGGGATATTGATGATAAATACATTTTGTAGGGCGTTATGAAATTGACTCGCTTGGAAAGGTAAACTCATGCGGTCAACAAGAGATAAATACATTAGTGAAATTAATGTTTCAACCTTTTTAAGAACATAATTGTTGTGATGATAGCTACAGTATGACATTTCCACTGAGCTTGATGCACCTAGTAAATAGGCTAAATAAAAATTCCGTCGAAGACATAAAATAAAACATTAACAAAATAATTAAAATAATATAACATTAAAACATAATGCATCGTTAAATGGGACTCAGGAAAAATATATAGATTAATTATCAGTAAACTATAAGCACCTATAGCTATGTGTTCATAAGGTTTCTTTATATCAGTGTACATTTTGATTATCTTGACAAACTTTTGATCAAGATGTGACATTATTTTATTCTGACTGTGCGACTTTTGTGATCATTTTTACTGGTTGTTAAATACTGACATCTAGTGGCAAATTTTGGGAATTGCACAGACGAGTATATTTCCCCATGTAATGTGCCAGTAACTTAATACACCAAATATTGTGATTTTAATTAATTAATGAATTTATTGGTGGTTCAAAGCCTGGTTATGTTGCGATCACTTGATGAGGATTTTCAGTTTTTTAAGTCTGGTTCAGAAAGGTAACAGCACACTTCTCCACCACAAGCCAAGCTATATGATTTGAGGTATCGTAAAACTTGCAGTAAGAGGTTTGTTCAGATAAGTAACACTAAGTATGAGGAAATTAATTCAGTTTTAACTATAAAAGTCAAATTTAAACCATAAACAGTTTAAAATTAACTGAAATAAAACTAAATGGTCATATAGTCAAACTATATACGGTGTATTGCCAAGTTAACTGCTTTAGATTAACTTGAGGATTTAAAATAACTAAATAAACTAAAACAAAATATAATTACGAAAAACTATATATATATATATATATATATATATATATTTTTTAATAATAATAAAAAGGAAAAAAATACTAATACCTTTAGAATTACAGTGGAAAATAAAAATGTAATCTAACTCAAAATATAAATAATAACTAACCTATAAGAGTATATCAAAAACATATGCTTGTGCTTATCTTAGCACTCTCTTTGCCTAAACTGAGATATTCAACAAAAATCATGAAACTTCTTAAGTATGATTGTTGTATTGACAGGCTTTTATGCTTTATCTGATTCACCTTCCATTAAATGATTCACGAATAACTGTTCATTCTGGAAACTGCTTATTTGGGGGTTAGTGACTAATCCATGACCAATATACCACAATTGACTCAAATTCCCAGCGTAAGATTTAGTGTGAAGAGCTGCTATCAAAAGATTTGGAAGATAAATGGCATGCAGTAATGAGTTATTTTACTGCTGTGCTCCGGAGCTTTTATGCTGATTATTGTGATTGATGCAGCTATGAATGATACCGTATCCACACTGCTGATCTCCTGCTGTTTTAAATGGATTGAATCTTGTGTAAATAATTCTAATGTCACTGTATTATCCTGGAAACCCCTTAACCTCCAGCCCCTGGATTTAGCATGTGATCAGTCACTTTTACAGCTACAAATATGCCCTGAGCTGAGTTCCCATGAGCAAAGATGACACAAAACAGACCTGTCTAACAAGAAATAACAGGAAGGATGAAGAGAGAATGGACAGAGAGTGCTGGGAATGGGAAAATGCATTAACAGCATTGATTTAGATTTCCTTAGTTACTGCAATCTGAGTTCAAAGAAGATTATTCTATTTGCTTTATTGATTTTACTGTAAGTGTTTCAAAAAGTCATGGAGATCTTCAGAGATTTCTGTCAAAGCATTGGTTTGCTGATTTGTACAAAACAACAATAACAACAACTATACAGTGTGTAAAAGTGAAATAATGAAGAGAAAGTCATGTTAGGTTCCAGAATCATCATAATGCTCTTATGGTACATAAACCTACTTCTGTAATTTGATATTCATTAACAATATTACTGAAGATTCAATATCAGTTAAAGCATCACATATTCTAGCAATGAGTTGAATATTTCCAGTACTTTGAAAATATAAAACAGTTGATGACTTCAACAGACTTATTTCAGCAAGAAATATACAAAGACAACAAGACGGACCCAGCTGGTTGTGGATTGCAGTCGTATGGTGTAAATATTTCCTCAGAAGAAAACCTGCTGACAGACCTTTGGTGAGTAATGGCTATTCAGGTTTTCTACCCCATAGTTGTTTTGCATAATTCTTGAAGTCAACATTAATAACAATTGACCCTGATACCTCTTTACTACACATTCTCACTGTGCACAAACATACTATAAATGTAGGCTAATAACTTCTATAATTCTATTCTATAAGCTTCTATATTTTCCCCACACTTCAATTATTTCCTGATAGTTCAATGAAAGCTCCAGTCTATATTTTTCCTGTTTTACTTGAAAATAAAGTAATGCATGTAACATGGATTCAGAATGACAATTTATATTGACTTTAGGTGTGTAATCGTGTGCATTATTGTTGTATGAACATTTCCAGTCCAGGGCAAATTTTACAGTAAGCCACAAATACACTCTATTTTTACACCACCAATACTATAAAATATGTCCATTACGCCTTAAATTCAATGTCAAGATTTGGAAATGCACACACTTCAAAATTGTTTTGAATTTCAAAACTGATTTTTGTTAATTTGTTAAAATGGTATGGTTTTCGTAAATTACTAATTAATATAAAAGTGTGCCCTTGATATTTTTATGTATTTTATTTTATTTTTACATTTACATTTAATTATTTAGCAGACGCTTTTATCCAAAGCGACGTACAAATTAGGAGAGTAATAAAAGCAATCAGACCATCGAGAGAGCAACAGTATCCAAGTGTCATGACAAGTCTCAGTTAGTCTAAACACGTAGCTAGTTTATTTTTGATAGAATAGAATAGAATAGAATAGGTAAGTGTTAGTATTAGTTGGTCAGGTGCTGGCAAAAAAGATGTGTCTTTAGTTGTTTTTTGAAAATGTCTAAAGCTGTTGGAATTGCTCATTCCTCCAGCTGGGCACAGTCCATGAAAAGGTCCGTGAGAGTGATTTGTACATCTTTGGGCTTCTGGAGGACGCATCAGTTTGCACTAGCGAGTTTAGGTATATTGATGCAGCACCAGTTGTTGTCTTGTAGGCACACATCAGTACCTTGAATTTGATACGAGCGGCTACAGGTAGCTAGTGTAACCTGATGAAGAGAGGGGTAACTTGAGCTTTTTCAGCTCATTAAAAAGCACTCTGGCTGCTGCATTCTGGATCAGTTGCGGAGGCTTGATAGTACATGCGGGAGCATTACAATAGTCCAGTCTGAAGAGAACAAGAGCTTGGACTAGGAGTTGTGTGGTTTGCTCTGACAAGAAGAGTCTAATCTTCCTAATGTTGTAGAAGGCAAATCTGCAGGACCGGGCCGTAGTTGCAATGTGGTCTGTGAAGCTTAGCTGATCATCGGTCACAACTCCGAAGTTCCTGGTTGTCCTGGAATGAGTTATGGTTGACGAACCCAGCTGTATAGAGAAGTTGTGGTGAAGTGAAGGGTTTGTCTGAGATCACGAGCAGTTCTGTCTTAGCAAGGTTGATCCGAAGGTGATGGTCCTTCATTCAGATAGAAATCAGTCACTCAGACAGGCTGCAAAGCAAGCAGCTACCGTCGGATCATCTGGTTGGAAAGAGAAGTACAGTTGAGTGTCATCAGCATAGCAGTGATAAAAAAACATGCTTCTTTGACTGATCCTAGTGATGACATGTAGATGGAGAAGAGAAGTGGTCCAAGCACTGAGCCTTGAGGAACCCCAGTAGCAAGAATTTGTGACTTTGAAACCTCACCCCTCCAAGACACCCTGAAGGACCTATCTGAAAGGTAAGACTCGAACCACAGGAGCGCGGTTCCTGAGACGCCCATCTTTCTGAGGGTGGACAGGAGGATCTGGTGGTTAACTGTGTCAAAAGCAGCAGACAGATCCAGCAAGATGAGTACTGAGGATTTGGACTGCTCTTGCCAGTCTCAGGGTCTCAGTAACCGAGAGTAGGGCAGTCTCAGTTGAGTGGCCGCTTTTGAAGCCAGATTTCTTGTTGTCCAGGAGGTTGTTCTGTGCAAGAAACAAAGAGAGTTGGTTGAACACAACTTGTTCAAGTGTCTTTGCAATGAATGGAAGTAGTTTTCTAAAAGTGCTGGATTTAGAGAGGTTTTTTTTTAGCAGTGGGCTTACCCGAGCCTTGCTTAAATGCTGTGGGAAATGTTACCAGTGTGAAGAGAGGTGTTTATAATGTGAGTAAGCGCAGGTATGACTGAAGAAGAAATGTCCTGAAGGAAGTGAGTCAGAGCAAATAGGTGGACAAGTAGTGGGATGATTGGAAAGGATAAGTTTGGAAACTTCCGTCTCTGATTATCATCAGTTTGTGGTGAGAGGAATTGGTCACTGATGGCGCTTGTTTTATTTGTGGAAAAAATTGCAAAGTCATCAGCTGTAAGAGTTGATGAAGGAGGAGAAGGAAAGAGAAGAGAAAGTTTTGAAAAGTGTGCGAGAGTCAGGACAGTTGTTAAATTTGTTGTGGTAGTATGTCGTTTTAGCAGTGGAGACATTTGCAGAGAAGGAAGAGAGGAGTGACTGATACACACTAAGATCAGTAGAGTTATTTTATTTGTGCTAATTCCTCTCTGCAGCCCTGAGTTTACAGCGATGTTCACGGAGAACATCGCACAGCCAGGGGGCAGATGGTGTAGTGCGTGCTGGTCTGGATGAAAGGGGGCAAAAGTTATCTAAGCAAAGTGTTAGAATGGAGCAAATAGTGTCAGTAGCACTGTTTGTGTCCAGTGCTGAAAACTGAGAGGGTGAAGGAAGTGAGGATGAAACCATTGAGGATAGGTGAGAGGGAGAGAGCGAGCGTAGGTTACGTCGAAAGGTGACCTGCAGAGGAGTGTGTGCGATGTCAGGAGATAGTGTGAGGTTAGAAGTGATGAGGAAGTGGTCTGAGGTGTGCAGTGGAGTAACTAAAGTGTTGTCAGTGGAGCAGTAGCGTGTGTAGATGAGGTCCAGTTGGTTACCTGATTTGTGAGTAGCTAAAGTAGACACTCGCTTGAGGTCAAACTGACATTGCTACAAATATGATTCAAATTGACATTGTACTGACATTGTTACAAATATGATTAAAAGAACAGTTTTTATTTTAAAGACTGAATTGATAAAAGCATGTGACTAACATAGACCCTGCTAAAAAAAAAAAATAGAAGACCAATAGAAACCATCATAGAAATTCCAATGGTTTCCACTAAAACACCATTATGAACCATTAGCTTTTTCCAGTAAAACCATAACAAAATTCATTTTTGTAGTGTGTTTTGGGCATTTTTCCAATAGGATTTAACATCCCACCAATAGAATCCATCACTTACCAGTAGACACCATTATAGTTTCCATTAAAACCATTAAATCCATACATTTTCTATTGTGTTTTGGGCAGGGTTCTATAGTGTTTTTCAGCAGGGGAGATGGGTCATCATGTGATTATGCATTTCTGTGGCCTTCCATGTGCTGTATGGATGGAAGAGGCCTATATTTGCATGAGCGTCTGTATTTTCTCTCGGTTCATGATCGCTCGTAGAGGGTTTCTCTCACTAGTGAGGAATAGTGAATGTAATCTCAGCAGAGTGATTACAGAACGATATGAGCGGGCAGCCAATCCGCTCCACTCATTTACTGTGATCCAGTCCGGCTTTCAGTCAGTATTTTGACAAGTTTATTTACTACTTTCATTGGCGGAGAAGAAATATGGGAATTAATGGGACATTTTTCATCTGAAAGTTAAGTTACTGCTATATTAATTATGTATTTATTGAGCTGTTGTATTAAATATTAATGTCAGACTCACAATCGTGATGATTACAGTATTTGCTGCCTGGTGTCTATGACCGAATGACATCTTGTTACGCATCTGATGTTGTTGGATTGTCTAATGTAATTTTCCTGTCATGTTGACATTGCTGTAGCACTGTGAGAACAGCGGTGGCTCTGTAGGTTGTTTAGATACCTGTATAACATGATGTGACAGACAGCCCTATTACATGTAAGGTCAGGTCATGAGGTTTCTCAGTTTACTCTAGTCTAGACTCTAGAGGTGATGACCTTTTAAACCTTTTATTCTCTGCTGTTAACAGCTCTGAAGCATCAGCTGAACTTTAATGCACCGCCCTTCACGTCTAGTTCTTTAAATTCGGGATTTAACTGCTTTAAAGTACAAAAATAAAACATTTATTTCAGACATGCCTTAAATGTTCAATTTGAGCCAAAGGGTTAGTAGTTTTAAAAGGCTACTGGACAAAAATTATGCAAATGGTATCACATTAATTCAGGGTTTTGAAGACATTGACATTTACTTTGTAAATTCCCTTCTCTGCATGATTATCAGAAGGAATGAGTCCGTATGTCTTTATTCTTTAGTGACATAGCATTTGTTAACAACAGTGCTGCATAAGTTGCTATTATGCTAGGGTGGTTGCCAGGTTGTGATATATGATAAGATATGTTTCATTCTTGTTTATTTTAGTGGACTGGACTGTGTAAAATTGTTTAATTGTATATATTTGCTCTCTAAAAGTCCCAGAATGCACTGTAATACTCTCAAAAAAAGTCCCAGAATGCACTGTTGGTATAATTTGAGAAATGCATCCGCTAAATGCATAGATATAAATGAGTTTCTGTTCTCATAAAATGAGAAAGATTAATGAAACTTATGATTATAAGTAGTTGCTGTATTATTGTTATTGGTGTGAATGTCCCTGGTGTGTACAGTAGTAATATAAATGCTTGTCTTAGAAACTAATAATAAATAATAAAATGTATTAATAGTAATCAGAATAAACAATTACTCGTTTAACTGTAGGCTGTCACAGTTGCCAAGCAATGTCACAATTTTGCTTATTAATATAGAATGTGCATCTACAGATGTGCATTTATTGCCATTACCACGACTTGTTGCTCATCCAATCAGAGGAAGAAATGGTCTATAAATGTCATTAAACACTAGTGGACATTGTCCCCAATTAATTTATGCAAATCAGCCTCGTTAAAATAAAAATTCACATTCTACGTGACGCCTCATAATTACAGTTCCAGCATGTAGCATGTTTACAGCCAGTGTTTAAACAAACCTTTCATTTCACGTTTCATCTGTTGAACTGAAAAGAACAGTATAGCCACACTTGTGCGGATAGCCACGGTCGACTGCGCCGTTCTTCAATTACCTTTGTTTATAATTGACATTCAGCCTGGCATACTTAATCTGCTTGGGACCTTGAGTGTGTGAAAGTGTCTCCTTTGATTTCACTGTGGCTAAAAATAATACCTACAGTACGAAAGCACACCTGTGTCAGCCAAGGTAATGTACTGCTTAGCAACAGTGCTGCCGGCGCTCACGTGTGTCCCTGACACTGAAGACTCACGTTTGAACTCGTTTCTGACATGCATCTTAACTGTTAGTATAGAATTTATGGGACACGTCAGTTGCTTAACTGTGAGTGCTTTATGGTGTAGCTTTATTTTAATGGGAGCTATAACAGGTTTTATGGTTTCACTAAGTAAAAGCTTTGTCAGTGAAGCTCTGAGGATGCGCTGGTCTGTGAACTTGTCACTGGCTCTGCATTTGAGTCATTATCTGGAATGATGTACTACAATATTACTCACTATTTATTTTGTGCATATATTTAGTATACTGTGCACAGTGTGCATTTTTTATACATTGAATGTTCTCAATGGACTGCATGTATCCCAGTGTACTTTAAAGAAATATATAAACTACAGAATTTGTTTAAACTTAAGATTGGATTCAGAATGCGAAATACCATCTCATGAAATAAACATACATGTAAGCGAGGTCATGTGACAGAACTAGTGTAGCATACTGCTATTTGAAATGTTGATCATTTCATGTTTGTACTCCATGATTAATTCATTATTGTTAACGGAAACAAGCACAAAGATTAAAACTTGAAATTAAAAAAAATTTGCAAACATAATTTCAATGTTTTCTAAAAACAAAAGTAGGTTATAAATTGTAAATGATACAATAAGGAATGACTATAAATGAGAAGAATGAATTCAAAATGTATTCATAAATTTAATACATTTTGAATTAATTTATTTAATCTTCTATTTGCTACCAGTATTTTCTATCAAAAAGATAATTGCGAAGCAAACAAACAAATAGTTCAGTTGTTGCTTTTTTGTGTGTAAACGATAAAAAGGACAAAAACTGCAAGTAAAAAATGTTTTTAACAAAAATAAAAAATTAACTTGCAAAAGAATGAAAGTAAACTGAAAAGTGATGACTAATATATGAATTAATTTTATTTTATGAATAATATTTTATTTATTAATTTATTTCATTCAATTAACAAAAAACAAATGACAGTTAACTTGCTGAACTTTTGATGTTATGTATTGTCTATTTAAAAATGAATAGCAGGCAATGTTTAGCTAGTCTAGTGTATACTATAGTACGATTGCATTCAGATCTCCAGTTCATTCCCTCGACTGTTTGTGCTAAAGGCACAGCTGCATCGTGTGCATGCTAAATGAAAAGGGTGAGCGCTCTTCAACATAAGTGATGTTTATTAGCTCAGATGAGCTCTCCTGAGGTGGGCTGCTGTGGGATCAGACTACTCCCAAAATGATTATATTCTCTCACTCTTAAATACTTAAATTACTCTAATGTCATTGAAGGTAATGCTTTTTATTGTTGCCAGGTTTGAACTGGTCCAATGAAAAATGGCATCATGAAGATATTGCATTCGATTTTGTTGTTAATTATGTCAGTGTGGCGTGAATGACGAGATGCAACATGACTCATATGTTTAATGTGGCTCCAATGTATTTTATTTGCCATTTTTTGTAGGGCCGCACGATTTGGGGAAAAACTTAATTGTGATTTTTCTGGTAAAAAATTAGATTTGTGATTTTAAAAAGTAGTTACAGGTTTGCTGTAGGGCTGCACAATTTGCCCCAAATGTTGTGATTTATATATTAATATGACTACAAAAAAATAATTACTATTAATATAATTACAAAAAATATTAAATAAATAAAAATGAAATGAACAAAATTACTATTAGAATATTTCACCGTAAAATAAAAACATTGAGTATTAAGAAGGATAATAGAAACGATAAAGTTTACATTACAACGGTAAAATTACAATACAAATTTTTATGACTTTCTAATTCAAAGGGCCACAACATCATGACTTTGTTTTTATTTTAATTAATTGTGCAGGCTTATTTTTTGTGAATCAAAACTACTTATATCTATGATAAAATATAGCCTGAAACGCCAAACACAGTCAATCAATCAACCCACACATAAACATAAGCAATCCATAAATATATGGTGATTTTCAAATACAGATTCAACAAATAATTCCTAAAAATAAAAAGTGTTACATTTTGTGAACTTTGTGTTTGTGATTTGTATTTTGAATTTATAAAGAATATTTTTGTGAATGTGCATCAGATAATCCACATAAATAGTATTTTTTGTGCATTTGTAAATCTTAAAATTTGAATGTGAATATGCATTCATGGCACTGTAATTCATTAATTAATTGATTTATGATAAATTCCTAAATGTTAAAACCTTTACAAAAAGTGCTTATAAATCATATTTTGAATTTTGTGAATCTGCATTAGGTAACATATGAGAAGTATTTTAATGGCTTTTTTAACAAACAATTTTATTTTAAATTAGATTATGGATTTATGAATTTGTTATGCATTCATAAATTGAATCTTAATCAATTCTTAAATGTTAAAACAATTTAAACGGTGATATTTTTTGTATGTGAAGTTAATGAACATATTGTTATGTGCATTTATGAATCCTAAAATGTAAATGTTACGTAATGGGTTCTGATTCATAATCAATTCCTAAATGTTGAAACATTAAAAAAATGTTTTGAATTTGTGAATTGTATTTTGTGAATAGGCATCAGTGAATGGTATTTTGAAACGTGCACTTGTGAATATGTGAATGCGACTTAGGTTATGCATTTGTGAATCATAATTTGTGAATATATTCATAGTGATATTATTATCCCGCATGCATTAACTCCCTGGAAACGAGTAAGATGTTTTTAGCAGCTCGATTTGCTCATGTGGTGATTGTGTTTGTTGTAGATATCATGTGATGCATTAATTGAAATCCGTGAATATTAAAATAGCATGAGATTATGACAGCTCAATGTGCGTCGTTGGGAGAGATGGTTGGAATTAATTGATGCCAGATTTTCAGGGGGTGTTGGTTCTCTGCAGTTTTGATTAATGGATGGAAATTGCATGTATATTAATAGAATTAATTTGCGTCTCTGTTCATGTATTTTCACTGTAACCTTGCGCTGTATTCACCTGAGAAGCCCTGGAGCCTTGAACGCCACGGCCTGAGGCTTTGGAGCTACATAGTGTGAGTTTCATATTTTGACTGGCACGTAACTTTATAACATCAATAAAATAACCATATCATTATATGCATGTCCAAATAAATTATTAATTGGATGTATAGCAATAATAACCATCGAGTCTTTGTGGAGCCAGTGAATGCTTCACTTTCACTGTCAGCATCTTATGTTTGGATAGCAGTGATGGGCATGAAGCTTTAAGCGGTTCTTTGGCAGGAGAGAGTCATTAGGGTTTCCTGAATATGATACAGAAACCTGAGAGCATGTGGAGACCTGGATTACACGCTCACATTACACTGGCTTTACTGAATAAATCATCAGCATTAGATAAAGACAGCTTCTCTAGTGTACTTCAATCATCTCTCTATGTGCAAACTGTCCATCAAACTCTTCATTTATTCCTGTCAGTAGCAAAACACACTCATCGTGCTGAACAATCGACGGAGCTTTCTCGAAACACCGTTCTCTCTCTCTCTGTGTTTATGTCTCTTGACATTCAGCAGGTGACCGGCCTTCTGTGAGAGAGCGATTTGGTTTCCTAACAATGGAAACTCAATCACAAAATGGAGGTGCTTTAATTGCTTCTGAGCTCCAATCCCTCGGCCTGCTCTCTCTCTTGCTCTCTTTCTCACTTTCTTTTTTGTCTTTGTCTTTTTCTGACTGTGCTGTGGTAGAGGTGATTGGAGAGAGAGAGCGGGCCTGGAAGGCCAACAGAGAATACAGAATCTAACACTGAACAGAGATCTGTACATCATCAACAGGCGTGAGTACTGCTCTATCTATCATCCATCCATCCATCCATCCATCCATCCATTCTGTTCGTCATTCTAGCATTCTATCTATCTATCTGTCTATCTATCTATCTGTCTATCTGTCTATCTATCTATCTGTCTGTCTATCTATCTGTCTATCTGTCTGTCTATCTATCTATCTATCTGTCTATCTGTCTCTGTCTGTCTGTCTATCTATCTATCTCTGTCTGTCTGTCTGTCTCTCTGTCTGTCTGTCTGTCTGTCTCCTCTCTCTCTCTCTCTCTCTCTTCTATCTATCATCCTGATTTTCTGTCGTTCTGATTCTGATCAATACCAGCTTATGAAGATAAATGCTAATGTATCTCACTTTCCTTTCCTTCACAATGTTTCTTTTGTGTCTTTTTCTGGTTCTCATCAGTATTCTTGGACTGCTGTAACGTTTGACGGGGTAATATTAAATCTGGCATTGCTATAATGCCTCAGCCCATTTGCCAATTAAACGTGTCTCTCATGGAGAGAGGGAAAGTGTGTTGATTAGACCTTTAGAACAGACTATAAAACCACGCTGTAACTAAGACGAGCCAGAGCACGCTTCACGTCCTCTCCCGAGGGATTTCATTGCAAAGAGTCTGAGGGAGATGTTGTTCTAATATCGGCGCATTGTAGCGAAACTCCATAAACGTTTATGGAAATGTAGAGTTTAAATGCAGCTCAGGTCCCTTGGCTGTCGAGAGAGAGAAAGAGTCGTCTAGGCTTTCATCATCCCCTTCGTTATCTAAAGAGAATAAAATCCACAAAACCTCTGCCCTCATTATTGCTCAGTGATGTGAATGTTGTGACAGAGGTAGGACGTGACCTTGCGCTCCTCAAAATGGAGGTGTCTGAACAAATGGAAGCTTAAATTAAAGCAACGTCGAACGTACATCAGGGCTACTTGATGACTGAACAGCAAAAAGAAGCTCAGGTCAAGACCTTTCGTCCTTGATTTAGCATTCAGCGAGAGTTTGAAGTGAAACCCTGCCTGATGTAAGACTCTTAAGTCAAGGCTGAGAGTGAAGTGAGGAGTTTATTCACTCAAGTCCTGAATTTCTTCTACTTAAAGGAATATTTCACACACATGCACACATGTACAAATGTTTTGTTTTTTGGTCATATATCTCTCATATGGTTCAGAAGTCTCAAATTGACTGCTTTTACCATAAAGCTCCATCAGATAACACATTTTTTTATTATTCATGATTCTGATGCATTGCAATTGATTTTGATGCACATACAATTTGTGCTTAAATGGTGCTTTTTGTAGCTTGTCAGATGTGCTTATTGAGAACTGTCATTGTATGGAAGTTAATAAATGTGCACTACTGAAAAAATGACAGCATTTTTAAATCGCATTTGATTGCGATACACTCAACCAATGGTGTTTTGGTCATATGTTTTTCATGTGGCTTCGGGAGACTAATAATATAGAGAAAGTTGTATAGACTACTTTCAGAGGCATCATGCCCATGCAAAGTGAGGGGCACGTGTCCCTCTGATTTTTGAGACTAGTGGATTTTGAATGCAGCTTCCAAAAGACAAAAAATAGCCAAATAATATTTTCTATATTTGATACAATCACACCTGCGTGATTAAATCGTTCAGCGCGAAATCTGCGTTCGCTGGCTGGCGCTGAAGCAGAGACAGACGTGTTTTTACAGCGCTGCGCATTATAACCAATCACACACGAGTCTGTTGAGCTTATGAATGCAACGACCAATCAGAGGCGTTCAGATGAGTCATCGCTTAAATGCCGGTGTTTTCTTCACTTGCTCGCTGACTTAATACCTATTTCTGGCGAATTCTCTCATTAGAAACAACAAAGAGCAGATGTGTGTATGAATCTGTAAGTAAGATATTAATTTCACAGCGTAACAAGCTTCAGTGATTTTAATGAGAGTTTTTGAGAGTGCTTGAACTCTAGACTCAGTGAAAATCTTAATATAATATAAATGTTCTTTGATCTCTTTCTGTACAATGAAAGTGTTATGATAAGTAGCCTAACTTATCTTTTTAATATTCATATTAAATTTAAACTCAGTCGTATTAAAAATGTTATGGCATGACATCCTATCTGTTACTTAAGAAAACAGTTTTTATGCATAGTTATTAGAATACATTATAGGCTACTTTGACCATCATAATCCAGGTGACAATTGAGATATTTCATAATATAGTTAATGCATTTGGGAAAGTTTTGAATAAAAAGGAAACCACATGACAACCCCCCCTCCCTATCGTGCCCCCTCAAAAATAATGAGTGCATGGTGCCCCTGATTACTTTTATGCTACTTTTATGCTACTTTTATGATAAATTGCTTAAATTGTGCTTTTTCTTGGCAGATCTATAAAATGTTCAAAATGTGCTCCACAGAAGAAGAAAAAAACAGCATGCGAGTTTGAAATGACCTGAGAGTGAGTGGATAAAGTCTGAATTTTCATTCTTTGGATGAACTATTATTGCCTTAAAAGCTACGCTGGTATGAGCACCGTTTTTATTTCTGAGCAAATGTGGACTGCTTTAAGAGATGCTGTTTTCTTCCAAATGGAGCTATAACAGGATGAAATGCAGGAGTGTTGTTGAAGTATGACTGTGATATTCCTCTCCACTCGGTGGAGACTTGTTCAAACGCCAGAGTTGTGTTTTACCTTGTTTGACAGGGTATTTTTTGCAAGCCTATTGATCCTTTTCAGGAACGGAGCGCCTTCTCTTGCACAAAAGCCATTTTAGAGTTATTTGCAAGTCATTTCTCCCTCCTCTTCTTGTGTTTGTGCAGGGAAATCTTATTAGGCGAGGCATGAAACTAACCGTTTCGAATCATAATTCATGGACACAACAAGAGATTCATTCAGTGTAGAGCTTCACAGATGCTTTATGTGTCTCTGGTGCCTGGACGGTGCAGTTAAAGCGTCTACCTGATCAATAAGAGCACATCTCTACTCCTATAGTGACTTTAAAAACTCCAAATCTATAACACAAAAGTATAAAAGTGTGCTCGAGATTTTAAACAATTGTTCTCATTAGTTTATGGTCGATCTCTTGTGGTACTACTAGTTTCTCTTAATGTATTCATCGGCTCTGTTACAAAATCTAGTTAGTTGCCTTGGCAGCATTTTATGGAAAAGTCTTTTTAAGAAAAATTCATATTAAACATAAATTCATATTAAACATATCCAAAGTCCTAAACATAATAATTGTATGCATTTTATATAATATTAATTGGCCATACTTGAATTTAAGTAATATGGTCATTAATATGATTATATTCATTTATTAGTTTATTCCTATTTATATATTTAAGTAAACTCTTTTTGATATTGATATTGATACTGAATGTGTAGGGGGCAGTGGGCACGTCATTGGGAGCATGTGAATTGGAACACATGCTGTTTGCTGAGGTTGAGCTGCTGTTGGAGGATTACACTGTTGTTCTGCTGCTGAACCCTTGAATGAAGGAGGATTAGAGGAGGTCTTAACAGCAAACTTAATGATATACAAACTGTTTTTCTGCACCACAAAGCTTTATCTATCACCTCTTAAGTCAGGACTTAGCAGGGCAGGAAAATGTTTTTGTGGCTGTTCTCAGCACTACAAACACACTACAGAGCTTTTAATATGCACAGCGGTGCCTATATAGTGGACTGCAGTTATGTGAGGTATTATGTTGTGCATCTGATATGATAGCCTAAAAAAAAACAAGAATTCATCCAAAACAAAATTCCATCATAATTTACTGACCCTGTTGTTCCAGACTTTTTTTTTCAGAGAAATTTAATAATAATGATTCAGCTCAGATGAGCTTTATTTGTCACATACACAATTATACAGAGTATAACCAGCAGTGAAATGTGTTCTCTGCATTTGACCCATCCAAGTACACACACACCTGGAGTAGTGGGCAGTCCGGGGAGCAGTTGGGGGTTTGGTGCTTGCTCAAGGGTCTCACCTCAGTTGTGGACAATTCCAGCCGGAGCCGAGATTCGAACCCACAACCTCGGGTTACAAGTTCGACTGTCTATCCATTAGCCCACGTCTGCCCCAAATGTAAAAGGAGAACTTTATATTGAGCTATTCAATACAATACAATCAAGAAGTGAAGATTTTCTATGCAGTATATATGAATGAATGAATGAATGAATGAATGAATGGCTGCTGGTCTTACTAACACCTCTTCCAGCAGCAAACTAGTTTTCCAGGAGGTGTCTCATCGAGGTAATGACCAGACTCAACCCTGCTTATCATCAGTGGGAAACGGTCTTGGGCTGCAGGGTGATATGCCTGATATATCCTACTACTTTATATATTTGAGCAGCATATAGATTATTGATATAAAATGGTTCATACGAATGTATGTATTTTAGTCCAAGACTTCAGATAGCTTTATGTGAGTAACAAAGTGAAATATTTACATAAAGTTATCAAATGACTTCTGAAGACTTGTGATATAATACAGAAATCATACATATAATACAGAAGTCACATATTTTATGGTGTACTTTCATCATTTTGAAGCTTGATCAGTCTTAAGTAAGCTTTATGAAAATTCTTCAAAAATTATCCTAGGTGAAATTACGGTGATTAAATAATGAGAGGTTTCATTTTTGGGTCTACTACTTTAATTTGCAATTTAATTTAAAATGTGTGTTTTTTTAAAGATTTTCTTATTATAAGCAAATGAGAGTCTTTATTGCGTGTCAGATGAAGTCACTGGCTCTTTTATGAAGTTTACATCCATTTATTTCAATAAGAACATGAGTGCGGTCTTATTCGCTTCAATTATACAGCCCGGTGACCCCAAACCTGCTCATTTGGTTCATTCATAAATCTTAATGAGCAGCAATCTGTCTTGTCTTTTTGGCTCTTTTTCCTCATGAGTCTGGCTTTATCTTCCTCCATCCGATGCTGACGGTTGATTACCGTGACTTCTTCTGCATCAAGGTCATCGCAGGAGAATGAAGATCTAGACTCATCCTCCTGATGGTAATTGCACAGGACCGAGCGCCATCGCATCACATACGCATATGCCGTTACATTAGCCGGGAATTGTCCGTCGATCTGAAATGGAGCTTGGTGATAACTATCATTTCTCCTGCTGTGCATTGATTGCGTGTCAACATGACTTTTTGACTGTGGTAATTCCCGCACATTGTGTTGCAAAGAAAACGAATCCGTCTTTCTTATCCACGTTCTCGTCTGGCCGGCGCATTATGTGGGATTCATTCTGATTTGTGCGACATGGCAGAGAGACTGAGCGTGACTCGGATTGATCGGTTCAGAGGGGAATAGATCTTTAAGCGTCTTCTAATGAAGATACATTAGCGGTC
The DNA here is from genome assembly GCA_027564155.1 of Gymnocypris eckloni scoliostomus. Taxonomy (NCBI): domain Eukaryota; kingdom Metazoa; phylum Chordata; class Actinopteri; order Cypriniformes; family Cyprinidae; genus Gymnocypris; species Gymnocypris eckloni. The sequence continues at coordinate 14,557,719 of CM050425.1, read as the reverse complement.
GGGGCTGATGGGAATCACGGCGCGTTAGGAAGTGAATGATGACCCGAAGGTCGCTAATACGACACCATTCTCATCAGAGGTTCTCCTCGAGCGCAAGACCTTAACTCGTTTCTGATTAGGAAGTACTGCCACGGTCATGCGACGGTTAATCAGTCGTGGCAGAGGCTGGATCAGCTGTTTTATGATATGGATGTTCGTTTGATGCAAAGTCTGAAATGGATTGTATGCCTATTTATGTGGTCTGAGAAAAGTGTCTCATTTCCATCACTACTGTTGCAATCGGGTTTAGCAGAATAATAACCACCTTCAAACCGGTTTCCTCACTACCTGTCTGCCATTGGTTACTCAAAGAGATAGTCCCTCCCCCAGACTCACACCATTGGCTGAGTTTGTGTTGGGCTGTTTGAGCAAATAAGCATTGTTTTTGAGAAGTAATACAAGTTTAAACTTGAAAATTAAACTGTGATTTGAGATTGCATCAGTGCAATATTATACTATATATGCTATTATATTATTTTGAATTGGCTTTTCAGTTTTAATTTTAGTTCATTCAAGTTTTTGTAATTTTATGTTATGTACTTGATCATTTTAATTGCTATGCATTTTTTTATTTAGTTTTCAATTAATTTGTTTGAGTTTAGTAATTTTAGTACTACAACTTATTTTGTTATGTGCTTTGATAATTTTTTCATAAAATCTTTTTTATCAGTATTATTATTATTTATTTGTTTTTATTTCAGTTTGAGTCATTTTAGTACTTTGTTGCTGAGGCAACATTTCAAAATTTTGTTTACATTTTTACATTTTTTATTGTAAATGTATCTTTTATTATATTTTAGCTTCATTTCAAGATATGGAAATTATATTTTAATAGGTTTAGTTAGACAACAGTGCACTATTTCAAATGTTAGTAAATCAGTGACATTGATCATGTGACTACAGAAGGTCAGATGTTTTGCTTCCACTGAAACTTTAAATGCTCTTTGAAACGTCTCAAATCATGCTGGATTTGATAATGTTAGTTTGGTTTTGTTCTTATTATCTGCGGTGCTGCTGTCATTAAAGCAAATTATTCTAAAATATATAAAGTTTTCAGTTCAAATTTCAATCAAATAGTCTTTCAGATTCAGTTAAATAAGAAAAATGCTAAAAAAAGGAATTGTTCTTGTGTTCTCAGACTTGTTGACCTTTCAGAAATTCAGAAATAAATGCGTGTCTTTTACATTTCCAGCTTCAACCACATGGAGTCAGTGTTTTTGGGTTTTAACATGTCCTTTAGAGAGAAGCATGCAGGATCGTGTACGAGTGATTTTAAATGTGTGATATAGTTAAAGTTTATTTTTGCTGTGTCTTCGGGCTCTTCACACAGCCTCTTGAGATCTTCAAGTCAACATCAAATCGAAATAGATCCTGTTTACTTTGTTAATTCATGCTGCTGGTCTATTTGTGCATGACTCATGTTATTCCAAACGTGTATCTTTATCCAAAGATTCCAAATAAATTCCAAAGATTTATTTTTGGAATCTTTGATCAAAATGTAATAATTGCTGATTCTGAAACAACCAACAAATTCAAATCATCTGACTCTGTTCGGGTATATAACACCCACTATTCACAATCCAGTCAATCTCCAATAGATACAATCATCTCCTTCCACACATTTCACTTGAGAAACGGTCAGATTATGGAGGTAAAATAGGTTGTGACTTTCATGTTGACTTCATGGATCATATCATAACAGATTTGAGTGTATTACACGGTCCTCACTGCATTCAACAGTGTTGATAATGTCATGCAGATTTTTGTAAATGATCAAATCAGACTGATTAGCCTCCAAAACTGCTTTATTTTTGTCTGTTAAGTGATTTGGTGTTGATTGCATGCATTAGCAAAAGTCTTGAAAACAGGAGCGATGTAAACAAATGATTTTTTTTTGCATTCATTACGTTCAAGCCCACATTCCCTGATGTCTGAGAACGATATCAGATGACTTGTTTCTGGCTGCGTCTGTCATCTCGAAGCTTTGATGAAAACCGTCTCAGAATTCTTCTCAGCTCTGTGTCGTCGGCTCCTTTCTGATGTAGGGCAAAATATTCAGTCATTTGTATGATCAGAACGTAAAGAAGGTGAGGAACTGTCCCACATTGGGGCAGTGGTGGCCTCGTGTGAAGAACGTATGTAGGTCACGTCTCGGTCCTTGTCGGGACTCTTTCATCACTTGACTGTTATATTTAGCTTCTCTTTTGGAGATTTTTAGGGCAGAGATTGGGTGTCAGGATTGACGGTCAGATACGACCTGCCGAGGCTAAATATACATTCTGTTTCCATGAATGTTGGTTTATGTTCTTGCATCAGGCATTCTGGGATCTCTGAGCGGTAATCGACACTTGTGATGCAGAACCTCGGCACAGACTTAAAGGAGGCGAGCGATGTAAGCAAAAGTTCTTGCCATATTCTTAAAAGAAATGATCAGTGTTGATGTAAAACTGAAAGTTTGCGGTCACTTAATTGTTTATGTATGTGTATTCATCAATGAATGCTGAAAAAATAATATTATGGGTTCAACAGCTGTTTTCAACATTGATAAGTTATGACGCTGAAAATTCAGCTCTGCATCATTTTAAAATATATAAAAATAGATTTTCATATATATAACATTATTGTTATTTTTTTATCAAATAAATGCAGCATAAGAGACATTAAAAAATCTTACCAATCTCAAACTTTTGAACAGTAGTGTGTGTGTGTGTGTGTGTTTGTGTCTCTCTATCTGTGTGTGTATGTATATGTGTATATATATATATATATATATAAACACACATATTTTGGCATATTTATGAAGACATTTTGGACACCTCTTTATTATGAGTATTTTCCTCATTGCTTTTTGTCGTGACTAATATTTTTTTTCTATGAAATATGGGAATTAATACAGTGACAAAATGAAATCATCTTCTATGTATCAATGTTGTAATTTGTCAGATGTCTTGAGAGATTTAACGTTGCACTCTGGTACATATTTGACATACATTCACATACTTTGCATGCTTGTATAAATGTGTAGCTAGAAACACCTTGAATGTCTTTTGAAGCTTGTATGATTAATATGGCTTAAATATATGGAATATGTTAGTTTATTTAATGTAGTTAAATATATTAAACATATTTGTTTTTAAACAAATGAAACCAGTTTAATGTTTTAGCCCACGTCTTGCTCACTACAGACTGATCTGTTTAAAGCTGCTATTTTCCATTTGTTCCTTCCATAGACACACAGATCTTGTTTTCTCATAATTCACGGGGTTTCAAATCGATGTCTCTTGACATTATGTGTGACGGCACCCAAAACAGCAGGGTTTTCCACAGAATGTTCCTGAAGATGGCAGATTGTTATCTTGTTTAGCTGTGAGTGCAGGAGACACCTGTGTGTGTGTGTGTGTGTGTGTGTGTGTGCGACAGCCAGTTGTAATGAAGCACCTGACGTGAGACCTCCAAACGTGAAGGTGTTTTTTGCCTTAATTTGTCCTGTGCTCCATCTGCTCCTCCTGTCCTGTGAAATAAGTGTATTTCAAGTCGGCGTCATCCATGTTTACAGCACAGAGCGCGGTCGAGTCTGTTATGTTATACAGCCTGTGTCTGTTTGGCACCGTGAGCGTAAGCGGGGCCTAACTGCGACAGCATGTGTGCGGTGAGCTTTCACACTGACAGCGCTTCTGCTGCAGAACACAACTGCGTCTCCGAATGGAAAATAAAGGGATTTCAATCTGACTGACTTTTGGATCTAAACTGTAGTATGTTTGTGTCAGAAATGTGAGTACCACCAAGAGTGTGAGCAATGGCTGGTTACTACTGTAACTAACCGATTAAACATAATCTGGATTACGTAATCATTTTAAAAAAAAAATTGTACTCGTGACTAGATTATATTACATTTTAAATGCTCATAATCCGAATTACAGTTACTTTTTATGGATTACGTGATTCCATGTTATTTATACAATTATATTCTATATTAATACAGCACGATGTTATATAGGAAACACAAAATGTAAAGTGACACGAATAAACTGTCACTTGGTAGAAGAATAAAGAAATTGTATGAATCTTTTATATTGTAAAAAATATTGCCCATTGGGTAAAGGAAAATAACACCTAATTCAAGCTATTTTACCGCTGACAATTTTTTTTCAAGGAATTCAAGACAAAAAACTTAAAGAAGAAATTGTTTTTCAGCGTAAGCAATAAATCAAATTCAAGATATTTTCTCTGAACAGTCTTTGTATATATACATTTTATTTTTTTCTTTAAGGAATTCAAGACAAACCTGCTGTTTGAACACCGTACAAATGGTAAAATCATGGAAATGCTAAGTTTTTTTATTGCTTTATTATGCATATTTGATAGTGATAGCAGCCCATTTCCACAAATGAAGCTTAATTTCTTTCATATTAATTGCAAACCGTATCAAAGTTTGCATGAACCCCATGAACTGGACTTTTTCAAGCAGAACCGAGTCTGGAAAACCACTTTCACTCCAATCAAACTCGGATGTCAAACAGACTCGGGTCCTCGCCAGAAAGCTCCAGTGTGAAAGCGGTACAGATGGTCCCTGAGCCGTAATGCATGTGTCATTTTAATCGCACTGAGTGGGTATTGCGAACAACTTCCCCCTTATTTTAAATTTTAATGTTGTAAATTCCATTTCTGAATTGACAGAAGATGTAATTAAGGAGCGTTCATGCAATGGGATCCTCTCTCAGAAAGACTAGAAATGAGGGTAAGAGAAAGAAAGATACATGGCCTGTCACCTTCAGCATGTTCTGTCCTCTTCTGCCTTCATCTCAGAATCTCTGTGTGTATTAGATGGGAAAAGAAAGAGAGAGAGAGAGAGAGAGAGAGAGCTTATGTATTATTCCCACTTCTAACCAATCAGAGTGTCTCTCGCAGTTATCACTGGTCATTCGTCAACCTGACATGACCTCATCTGCTTCTCTCCAGCATGAGACAAATGTTCTCCACCGACACAAAGCCTTCTGCAAATTAAAATTTCTAATCTGACTCTTCAGTGGCAGGCCAAGTGTGTGTGTGTGTGTGTGTGTGTGTGTGTGTTTTGAAACTGCAGCCAAGCTTCAAGATGCTCTTCATTTTATGTAGTTAAGCTACAATCAATCTACAAAGAAAAGTTTAGTTTTTTTGTTTTGCTCCATAACAAAAGTAGAAAAATACATTGAAGCTGCATTAAAGGGGGGTTTCTTGTTATGTGAAATGTTATTGATAATATTATTAATATTATCAATACTATTTAATTATTAATATACAAACTATTAATAGAAAATATTCTCTCCCATTCACTGCTCTTCAAGTTAACCCAACTATGACGACTTCCGCTGCTGAGAAACCCGGAAATGTGAAAAAGGTCCATTGTGATGCTGACGTGGTTTAATCCAGCAGATGATCTCATTCTGATGAGTCATTTATTTTTAGTTTATTAGTGTTACGGTGACATAAACGTGTACACATTTAGTTGTTGAACTTTTCCCAAACTATAAAGCCAAAAATATGTTGAGTGCAACATTTTGAAATATGATCGGCAACCTTTCATTGCATCTAAATGTTGTAGGACTCTCATTTTAGCTGGCGTTCTCCGGTGATTTATTAAAGGGCACACTTCATATGTTTTTAACACTGCATTTGTAACTCAAGTAACGTAATTTTATTGTCATAATTACACAAATTTAAAATGTATATCTTAAAATGTAACTTTACTGCTTTACATGGAAAAGTAATTAGATTACAGTAACGTGTTAAACCGAACTCTGTTTAGTTTTTTCCTAGCACTGACGTACTGTAGCCAGTAACTGGTTGGTTCGTTGCCAATGAACATTTGCTACAATGTACAATGTAACATGCAATTGTGTTGCTGAAGTAGACAGCTTCAAGCTTCCAGTGTTGGTAGATATTGTGTACGTTAGCCCAAAAACATCTGAAACACAAACTCTGTTTGAGTATGTGAGTACATTAATTTCTAGCTATGCAAGCTTTTATGCATTGTTGCAATCTAAAATGCAATTCATAATGTATGCATATGTTTTCTACAGCCAGTTTTGCCTTTCAGATCTTTTTTGTCTTGGCAAAGACTCTTGAAGAGCAATGTTGCACAATGGAATTAAATCTACATATTTGTAGCTAGTTACCTGAACAAAGGCACGAGGGTTTAATGGTGTCTCTATCACCTCCTTTAGGTTTGAGTAATGCAGAATGCATGTTAGCGAGTCGGCCAAACGTTTACATCACGTTTGTTTATAGCCACTATCATGTGCTGCAATCCAGCACAGTATTTCTAAATTCTCATTCTTCATCCTTGCATCTAATTAGAGCTTCAACCAGAGCAGCCGAGCACATCTTTCAAGGTTTTGGCCGCAGAATGAACTCGAATCAATCGAAAAGAACAGAACAAGGTGAATTATAACTTCATAGGAGTTATTAAGAGGCAAGGGCGTTCAGTCAAACTCCTCAAAATTCAGCCTCAACACGGTTCAGCCTTGTTTACGGGTCTTAAGTTGGATCAATCTTTGTAATCGTATGAAGCTTCTGTTTTGAATCCTTGTGTAAAGGTGTGAAAAGCAGCCACACCGAACAAAGCAGGGTGAAAGCAAGGACTTTTCATAAATTGAGCCCGGTTGCCATGGCAAACTGGATTTAGAGGCAAACGTGAAAAGGACAGATGGAGACAAGCGGTTAGAAAGCAAGCGTAAATGCTTGTAAAATGAATTGCGAAGGTCATATCATCTGTGTGCTTCGGTAAGATATTAACAGTGGAACAAGAGAGCAGTATAATTAGTCTTCAAGTCTTCCTCGCTCGCTCTCTCTGAATACCTGCACGGGAAACAGCGTTGCCCCTGTGAACCCGGTTTGCCACTTAGCACCTCTTCACCGGCGGAAGAACTGAGTCATCTTTGACCCTTGTGCTGAACCGGTGGGTGTTTGAAATAATGCTTCTGTCCTCGCTGGAGGAAAGCACACACACTCAGAGCCTCTCGTTCACAGCCTAGTCAGCTGCCTACGTAGGCTGTATTTTAAGACGTCATGGGTGTGCTGTTTCAAAAGCTACGCAGTATTATCATGCTCTCTTCTAAGACAGCGGTTTTCTACTTGTTTTGCTTCAGGATGAAATCAAACAGAAACCCAACAAAACATGCAAGTCAACTATTGAAGAAAAGTACATCAAAATAACATTTATTACCATGAAATGCACAAGTTCTCATATTTACATTAGTTCTCATATTTATATTCAACATTTTGAATAATTAAGAAGATATATTTGTCTCTTTTGCTCACCAATGCTGCATTTCTTTGATTAAAAACAAACAAACAGTACAAACAGTAAAATTGTGGAATATTACAATTTAAAGTAAATTTTATATTTGAATATATAAGCTGAATGTTCAGTATCATTGCTCAGTGTCACATGATCCTTCAGAAATCATTATAATATGCTCATATAAACATTTCTTATTATGAAAACAGTTGCTGCTTTATATTTTCCAAAAGTTTAAAACATTTACTCAAAAATGCAAATTAAGTATGCTTAAAAAATTCCACAAGGATGCATTTAATTGATTAAAAGTGACAGTAAAGGCATTATAACTTTGCAAAAGATTTCTAATTAAATGCTGTTCATTGCTCTTTCGATTGATTGATTAATTCCTGAAAAATATTTTGCATGCTTTTCACAAAAATGTTAAGCAGCAAAACTGTTTTCAACATTGATAATTAGAACCATTATACTAATTAATCACTAGTAATTGATAATTGAGCATCAAATCAGCATATTAGAATTATTTCTGAAATATCATGTGACACTGAAGACTGGATTAATGATGCTGAAAATAAATTACATTTTAAAATATGTCAAATAGAATACCTGTATTTTAGATAGTTGGGTTTGATATATTTAGCAATATTTGTTTCACCAGGGTTGTCTATGTAAGGCGTTCTAAATGAGTAACGAGGTTTCATGTCCGTTAGGATGCTGCTGAATGAATGTAGGCAGCATACACTGAGGCAGCACACTAGGGTTTGGACGTACGGGGAGGGAGGAGGGGAAAGTGTTTGGCTTTTTCACAAGGTATAAGCTGTGTCTGGCATCTGATGAAGGTAGTGGAGGGAAGATTTGCATTCATTAAGCTTGAGCCAATATAAAGGTGAGGGAAGATATGAGGGCTGGATTTAGAGTCTAAACTTTTGTGGATTTAGTCCTTCGTTTGTAAAGAATGTGTTTTGCTGAGTTCTTCCTGCCATAAACGACTGTCAAATAGCATTTTAGCACAGGCTTTGAAGCAGCATTTCATTGACAGGCTTATTGATCAGAACATCTAAACAACTCTTTAGATTCAATTCACCAGAAAGATCCCTGGGATGAATCAAAACAGAACACATTTAATGCAGAGCAGCTTTTTAGTGCAGGCTTTGAGGGAGTGTTTCCTTCATGAATATCAGCGAATCTAAACAAAGCTTTAGATTCCATTCACAATTTCTCAGGATGAATCAAAACTCAGACCATATTTAATCACACGTCAAGCAGCACTTTGAGCCGGACCTGTGCATCTGGCTAATTACCATACCAAAAGTGACCTCGGGCAGGGAAAGAAAAAGGAGAACATGTCAGAAACTCTCGCCTGCGGGCTTCTCCTGCAGATCAGAGTCTGCACCGTTGCAGAGATCAGGGAGCGCTAACAGAAGCGCAGCATCCGCGTGGGCTCCGGAGAGCTCTGACCTGTGTGCATCAAAGCTTCTGGAGAGTTCCTGAGGAAGGTTGTCTGTGTGGGCCTGACACACATTATGGCTTCTTGTAATGAAGAAAGATCGAGTGAGACGAACACTCTACTCTCATCTCATGACAGATAGAGAGCCACGGGATAGAGAGTGTGTGTGTGAGAGAGAATGTAGACCGCGCTGATAACATTGCAGCAGTGTGAGGTGAAATCGATGGGCTGGATGACACAGGTGGAGGAAAATATCGATTTTGTGAAGATTTCAGAGAATTGGAAAAGATTTCATTTTTGGAAAACCTTTTTTGAAAAAAGTCAAAATTTTGTTGTTTATTTTATGTAAAGGAAGCCCAAATATACCCTCATAAAACCTCTTTCTAAAAATATAAAAGCTGCCGTGTCATGCATAAAAAAACTGTTTAAAATGTGTGAACAAGTGCTCATTTTGTGGAAGATATTTGGTTCCCAGAAGTAAATAATTGGCTTCTATATGGCATAAAGCCACAGCATATTGTTAAAGTATTTTCAAGAAAACATTTACTTATTAAGTTAACTGTGTGTGTATATATATATATATATATATATATATATATATAAAATAATAACACAAAATTTGGGATTGGTAAATTGTTAATGTTTTCAAAGTATCTTCTGCTCACCAAGGCTGCATTTATTTTATTAAAAATACTATATAAACAGTAATGTTGTGAACTATTATTACATTTTAAAATAAGTGTGTACTACTTCATTATATTTTAAAATGTAATTTATTCCTGTGATACAATGCTGAATTCTTAGCAGCCATTATTCCAGTATTCAGTGTCACATGATCCTTCAGAACAAAACTTTTTAAGAAGAAAGTTCAAAAGAGCAGCATTTATGTGAAATATAAATATTGTGGAACATTCTCAATGTCTTTACTGTCACTTTTGATTAATTTAACACATCCTTGCTGAATAAAACTATTCTTTTTAAATGATCCCAAACTTTTGTAGTATAGAAAATGTATCTATTTATTTTTTTGTGTTTTTTATACTTTTTATCATTTTTCATTTAATATTAATATTAAATTATATGATGAATATGAATATCTTGTCTATCCATTCATTTGTCCATCTCTCTGTCCATCCAGCCCATAAAATATGAATGTTGTCTCCTCTGAGTTTCCGTCCAGAAGCTCTGGGCAGTTCATTGAAAGCCAATCTTACTTTTTCTGTAAGTAAGAGTGACAAGACTAAAGCCGAGTCCCACCGTCCATCCCTGTGGGACTGTGATATGTTAAATGATGAGCCTCGGGACAAAAACACCTGCCGTTTTTAATCCAACACTTCCTCCAAATGAAGATTTACACACAGACGACTTCTCCCCTGTCTCGGCATCTCTCTCTCTCTCTCTCTGTCTCTGTCTCTCTCTCTCTCTCTCTCTCTCTCTCTCTCTCTCTCTCTCTCTCTCTCTCTCTCTCTGTCTCTCTGTCTCTCTCTCTCTCTCTCTCTCTCTCTCTCTCTCTCTCTCTCTCTCTCTTTCTTCTCCACCCACAAGCCACCCTGGAAAAGCTGTGAGTCAGAGATAGGACTTCTTGCCTAAATCCCCTTGATTTTTCACCCCTCCCTCGGTGCGCTCGCTGGTCGCCTCCATCTCCATCTCACATCTGCTTTATCTGAGCCATCAAATCTGTGGCTACAACATAATCACCATCACACAGTGGTTTGACTGCTGCCCTCGGCCAAATCAGCCACCCGCCTGTCACTCTTAAGTAAAGAGCATCACGCGGCTGGTCTTCACACTGACCTTTGTGTAAGAGGATGTTTTGTAGCATTGCACTTGGATCTCGGACCTCTCCACACACATGTATGTGTGTATTTGGATTGTGAATGTGTGCATATGGTGCTGCTTCAACAGGCGCTTTTGGCCCTTTGTGTTTTTAGAGAGAAAGAGCTATTACTGGTATCATTTTGCCCTCCAACAGTGATTAATAGTGTACATGCATCGTAGAAGAAATGTCATTTTTAACTGCCAACACAACACTGAAAAAAAATAGGTATAGAACCATTTTCATTAATAAACTGCTAGTAAACAACTATACATTTATTTACAACATTACATTTTTTTTTTAATTAATTATGAATTTTAGTCAGTGTGTAGTCTGTATGTTTGGGCATAAAATGATCTACATAGTTACAAATCTCAAAGTCCACTACAAAGGGAGATATTTCGTAAAAAAAAAAAAACCTTTTCAAGAACTACAACGAACGGCTCGTTTTGACTACAAAGTTGTTTTCCTGCATTTGTGACATCACAAAGATAATCCCGCCTACTGAAATTTGACTGGTTGCGTGTGGGGAGAACACTTGGTTGAGCACTGCACGTTTCAAAATCAAAACTTTCCTTATCCGATAATGTTTGTGACATTTTCATTTCATCCTGCATGTAATGGACTATGGTAGTAATAAATTCAACTGTATAACAGTTTCACTGCAATTCATTTTATAATGTTGGAATTAAAGAACAATAAACATAATACATATTACCATTGCACTTATCTGTAAAGATAGGTGCAATGGTAATGATAAGATTGATATGGCAATATTGACAGATTTGGTAAGGGGCGGGGCAGTAACGTCGTCTAAGCATCCATCCTTTCATGGATGACAGCTAACCAATCACAAAACATTTCATTTTTCGGAAGGTGGGCCTTCATCATACTTGTAACTAATCGAGCCATTTGTGTCAGGCTGGGGAGAAAGATATTGAAATAATGTAAATTATGTGAAAAATAATGGGATTTTCGAACCACCAAGCATGAGAGCATGTTCTAGTACACCCCCAAAACAAAATCAAGACTTTGTAAAAGAGCATAATAGGACCCCTTTAAGTTGCAGTGGAAAAAACTACTATTTGTCTTGCCAAGGCTAATTTCCATTTTTTTAAATGCAGCTTATTTAATAACAACAACAACAACAACAATGAAAATAAAATGTATGTGTAATTTCTTTCAATTTCATTTCTAGTTCAAGCTGTAATTGAGCAAAAAGTGTGAAAATATTATTTTATACATAGTAATAATACTTTAATAATTATTGTTATTAGTAGTATTGTGATTAATGTTATTATTATTATATTGTTGTTATTAATATTAATGTTTTTATATATTATGTTTTATGTATTATCTGTTAATGTTGTTATTATTAATAGTATTGATTGTAATATTAATTATTGTTACTACAAATTATTATCCAAATTTAGTTGGCAGTTGTATTTTTTTTCTAATTGTTATGGATAATTAGTAATTTTAAGACTGAGAGTCTGGATTTGGGGTAGGGGTAAAACAGTAAAATATTCACATAAACAGAGGGATTAAAAACAAAATGGCATGATAAAAGTGTTTTTATATATATAACAGTTTCTGTTCATTTTGATATATAACAGTTTCTGTTCTGTTCTGTGTTGGGGAACTAAACCCAATACAGATTGTGAGCTTGAATGCTGGGTATATATGGATCTGTCGTGTGTTTGGACGGGTTCACGACACGCTGATGTATGTGTGTGGAGTGTGTTGAGAGAAAGACGTCTGTGGGTTTGCTGGAGGTTTATGTTGCTTAACGGCAGCCTGATCCTTTTCCAGCTCTCTGATGGAAAGCCCCTTTCTGTAGGAGCCAGTGACCAACCACTAAATTTATCCTGCTCACATACAGAGATTGAATCCCAAACCCAGTCGGATCAGCCCGCGCCTGAAATACGGTACACAAACTCAGAGTGAAAGAGAGTGAGACAATTTATAGTGTGTCTCTTAATAGCATCATGCTCTCTGCAGCTGTAAATCCAGCGTTTCAGATGATTGCAGGACAGAACGAGAAGAGCCTGACGAAGTCCGGTCTGAATTCTGAAGACTGTTTTGGGCTTATGTAGTTTGGCCAGTTTTAGGAGCAGTTGTTAGGTGTTGACTAATCAGATCTAATGGAAGGGCCTGCTATAGCGCAGTTTGACCAGTGTGGCGCTGTAGAGCAAGACAGTAATTCAATCCTCCCGTATGCAATCCAATAGAAAAAGACACACTTTTGAGATGTGCAAATGAAGCCGAAACAGTAGAGTGTGGGAACAAAAAATGCTGTCATGTGTAGTGATGGGAGAAACAACGCTTTTCAAAGCTTTGAATCAACTGAACCAAACGATTCACTGATTCTAAACACCACACACTGGCCACACCTACAGGAAATAATAGTATAAATGTAATGAAAACTCAGACCAAACATGCATAAAAACGGCTTTTAAAAACCCATTGCAAATATTATAGTATAGTCTATAAATTGCAATTAATTCATCAAATAACATAATTAAATAATAAGTGTCTGGTGTGTGCTTTTATCAATTTTAAGGGCTTTTTTATTTGTTATAAGCATGGCTTAGCCAAACCAATACGAGACTATTAACTACTCTTATTCCTTTTAAGTATATAAATGTCTCATTAAATCTATAAGCACTTGTTCAGTGGCCAAATCATCTGCATGACGATGGTCCCCTAGCGTTTAACCATTTAAATGTTGAAACATTTTGAAACGTAACAAAGCCTCGTTTACTAAAATCATGTGACTTTGGACAGTTTGATGCATGCTGCAAACCACTCAAAACATTACATTTGACATCCGTAAAGGTTTTGAAGATTCATGAAGCAGTTTTTCAAAAGTGGCCACACTAGTCCGGTCTACAGGCCCCGATATACTCATGCCAAAGTTATTTTTCATGCTTTGTCTGGGGGAAAGGAGGTTGGTATAAGCAAGCAATGCTTTACTGTTAGCAAACATTTCGATGCTGCTGAGCGTGGTGTTTAGATGAATGTGTAACGCTGTGCACACTTTGTTTTCAGTAATGAAATAAACACACAACAGAAAACAGCAGTTAAGAAAGCATCTGATCACAACGATGTGGGTGTGCACCAGCTCTGCAATCGTCACTCATCATGTCATGTTTATTTAGGCTATAGCACTTTATATAGCAAGCAGCTTTATAGTATTACACATGAAAAATGCTTTCAGTTAGAATTACATCTTGATTTCTGCTCTAAAACAGCTCTATATGTATAACTCAAAAGCAGAATAATCAACCAGAGAATGATAATTTGATCCGGGGGGAGTTTATTCCTGAAAAGAGCTGATTTGAATTTTGCTGTGTTTTTCGTTTACGTCGGAGCGGAGCTTCTTATGCAAACAAAGCTCATCCGAGTGTGCGTGTTAGTGTGAGTTTACTGCGCTGGTGATTAGAGGAGCTTCAATCCCTCAGAGGATCTTGTGGAGAGGCGTCAACAGGATCACATTTGATTTGCAAATAGTTTTGATAAGACAAAAGTTTGTTGTTTTGTCTTTTTTGTTTTAAAAGGCCTTCAAAAGCTGCAGTGGCTTGGTGAAATGGCTCCTCGGCTTTTTAGCTTTTCCCAAAGATGAAAGGCAAAGGCAGACAATTTCCATTAGCGATGTGGCTTCCTCCGGTTGCCACAGCAACATTGCCGCATCCGTTGTGATGTTTCCAGATAAAACTCTCAAAATGTAGTGCTATTATTGTGCATTAAAGCTGGTGCCATTACGGCAATTCACACAGGCACATTTTGTCCTGATAACCTCTCATTGCCGTCTTATATATGGTATTTTCCATCACAGAATCCCTGTATGAAACATCAGAAAAGATGGACAGAGAAAGAAAAGAGAAGCTGTGGTTTATTCTTTTGTGGAATAGAAGGTGAGAGGAGGTGATGAATGATCTATTGTGTCATGAAATGAAGTTCTGAAGTGCTTTAACTGATTGCTGAGCATGAGAGTCAGGCCTCTTTTACACATACTGGCTTTTTTCTGTGGATCTGCTGTCATACACACTCTCCCCTGATCAGACAACCAAACCAGCACCTGTGAGAAGAGAACACTTCGTATATATGGAGGGTGAGAAACATTCAGCTGCAACATCAACTGCCTTGTATTACACTGTGATATACATCTTTGCATATTTCGATTACGTCATCGGTTCACAGTGTTATTATTTTGGGGCATTGATGTTTGCACAAATTCACAAGTGCAATATGATTGAAATACGTAATCTTTACTTAAATCTTGAATATCATTTAATGTGTCTTTGCTGAACAAAAAAAATTATAAAATTACTTTTTTATTATAAAACATTACAAAGCAATCTTACCATGTAATTGCTGTTCTGGTATCGGTTCTTCATTAGTTGGCTTTCATTAGTGGCAGTCACACTTAAGACTGCCAAAATGATGTTGCTCAGTATGATTGTAAAGGCAATTAATCTGCAGATTCTTAAACCACAGCAAATTATAGCAAAAATCATACAGTTTGCACTCAGGAATAATTCACAGAGAAATTAAAACTGTCATATTTTAATCACCTTAATGTCATTCTTCCCTCTGTTATTCACTGATTATCTTTTCCTCAGTTATTCATATCATATTTTTTATTTAACTTGAGCACGAATCTGTTATCAGAGCTGCAATTGAAGTGAGCACTATCAGTGAAAACACAAATCCATCATATGTCTTAAGAAGTCTCAGAATTAGTTATACATTTACATTTAAGGTACCTTTATGGTGCTTTTGTGTCTTTTTTCAGCTTGGCGAGATAGATCACATCAACTTTCATTGTGTGAACGAGAAAAGCTAGGACTTTCTTAAGGACTTGCTTAATATGTCATTATGTGTTTCATGGATGAAAGAAAATTATACAGGATTCTGAGTGAAACATGAATGATTAAATGATTGCACTATTTCTCAAAGGTAAAATTAGAGAACAAAACTACTGTATTGCATTACGAAAATCAGCTTTTTCCTTCATTCAACCCTTTCTTATTAGATGCAGATTTAATATTGCAGTCTATAAGGAAATGTGTTGCAATATAAAACGCAATGAAAGAAAAGCAAATATCTTTAGCGTTTCTGATTGTGACATTGGGTGTGTGTTTTTGTTTGTTCTTTTGTTGTGCTTGTTTACACTCGTTTTATAGCTAATCAGGGGAAATCAGCGTCTGCCGCTCAGACTGAGACTTCCACTGAAATGTGTCAGGAAAGCTCAAAGTAACTCCTGCCACAGAGGTCTTTGATGAATTATGAATGGCAACAGATTCTCGTATTGATGTTTCCTAATGAATATGCATGAGCGCTTACTCCCATTGTAAGCTTTTTATTTTTGTCGGAAACTGGACTGAATATTTCATTCAGTAGAGGTTTATAATTAATCAGATTTTTCCTTTCAGCTGTTTACAATTGTTTGTTGGAATAGCAGGCATATGTGCATTGATATAAATGTTTAAATACACCACACCGTATATGCACACTTATTCACACACACACACACACACACACACACACACACACACACACACACACACACACACACTTATTCACTCTCACACACACACACACACACACACACACACACACACACACACACACACACACACACACACACACACACACACACACACACACACACACACACACACACAGTTATTCACTCTCTCACACACACACACACACACAAACACAAACACAAACACATACACAAACACATGTATCTACGCTCTAATGCCGACAGTGATGTAACCCCTCATGGTTTCAGATGAACTAAAAACAAACACAGTCTCTTTCTCGCTCTGTTACGTGGTCCCTCTGTATGTTTGCTTTGTTTCATGTTGGCTTTGTCCCTTGATGATGCTGTGACACAAACACTGATATTTATTTACAACAGCCTTTTTATAGCAGTTATATGAAGAATGCATTTCTCTAAATTCAAGAGTCAAGATATTAAAATAGGATTTAATTTTACTGTACAGCACCACAAAATGTTTACCACACTGGTTTTTGATAACTTCGTAAAATTAAATATTGAGATTATAACTTCAATCTATATAATTAAAATACAATTGATTCAAATATTTTAAAAAATGCATAATTTTACAAGAAAATTAAGTGTTTCATCATGCTTCCTAGAACAGAAGTTCCATTAAGTACAATTAAATCAGAATATTTAGACCATTTTAATATATTTGATTTATTTAATATTTATTTATATTATAATATGTAACTATTTGACTGTTTCTGGAAGTTCTTCATATGTTGCATGCATATATTAAACTGATAAATGTTTTAGAAAACAAGATGGTTAAACACTGAGATACATCTTTAATTTGAAAGAGCTGATTATTTGATCAAATCTGGCTCAGTCACGGATCAAGTTTGTAGAAATCTCAGGTTCATTTCCGTCCTGATGTTACAGAAAGGGAAGAGAGTTTAGTGGGTGAGTTGTTTAACTTTTAATTAGACCGTTTTCACCAGTTATACTCTTTGAGGCTGATTTGCAGACTGGTTGTGAACATGTTTACATGCATTTTTTGTGAAATTTATTTTCACATGGCTTCCTCAAAAAAAAAAAAAAGCTCCTGAAAATAAAAACACGTCTTGAAGTGCTCTGAACCTTTTACATAACATGCGAATGCTGCACTTAGATGTCACCCATATGCACGTAAGTAAGGTTTGATTTAAGTTATATAGCACATAGGTTACATAGTGCTTTAAAGGAAACATACATTACACAGAATAATATACACAGTAAAAATAAAGTAGGAAAAGACAAAGGAAATAAATTACACATCATAAATTAACCTGCATTTTTTCTGCAATGTATTGTTAGTTTGTCACAGGACTGACAGAAGAAGGAGCATTACTCTGCGTCTCAGACAGAAACAGCACTGTGATGGAGATTTTATGAGGAACAAGATGTAGGGCTTTGGCTCAGCGCCTAGACGGAGAGCACAGGACGGCCTGACTGAGATTTCTTTTAGAAAGCCTGCACTCTCATTCAACCGAATGTAGGTTAGTCATCACGGGTTTCCCTGCAACTCATCTGCTGTTTAGCATTCAAGTGCTTTTTAATTTAGTAAAAAGCCATATTCATTCCCACTGAAGCATTTTGTTCACTCGGTCACAGATTTTGTGTTCATTTCGACTTTCGTTCAATGACTCAAAAACCACTCTGTCCAATTTAAAGCGTTAGAGGGGATCCCAAACTCATTCCTGGAGCCCCCCAACACTGCATATTTTACATGTCTCCTTTATCAATCACCCCCGATTCAACTCATCAGCTCATTAGTAGCATCTCCAAGACATGAAATGGGTGTCAGACAAAGAAGACATGGGGGCTCCAGGAACGTGTTTGGAAACCCCTGCCGGGGGTCAGACCAAGTCATTAGACCAGTAACATTTGAGTTCAGGAGCCAATTGAATAAACTTAGCCACCATGTTAAAACTGTGTCTTAATAACTAGTTTGACCAGTTGCCAAGGGTCTTACTTTTCCAATACTAATAAGACCAGTATACCTTTTCATAACTGAATTAAAAAGTTATGACCAGTATTGAAGAAAAAATTACATGACTAACTTTTTAAGACTAGTCTAAACACTTTATGCAACCGGCGCCAGGAATCATTCATTGAAGGAATAGTTCACCAAAATGAAAATGGACTAAAAATGTACTCACCCTCAGACCATCCAATATGTAGATGAGTTTGTTTCTTCATATTGAACAGAACAGATTTGGAGAAATGTAGCATTATACAATTTGCTCACAATGGATCCTCTACAGTGAATGGGTGCCGTCAGAATGAGAGTCAAAACAGTCTAAACACAATAATCTACTAGTAATCCACACCACTCCAGTCCATCAATTAACG
The DNA here is from genome assembly GCA_027564155.1 of Gymnocypris eckloni scoliostomus. Classification (NCBI taxonomy): domain Eukaryota; kingdom Metazoa; phylum Chordata; class Actinopteri; order Cypriniformes; family Cyprinidae; genus Gymnocypris; species Gymnocypris eckloni. The sequence goes on along the minus strand of CM050425.1, from coordinate 14,539,226 downwards.
TCTTGTGAAGAGGAAAGCTGTATTTTAAGAAACAAATCCATAATTAAGACCTTTTTAATATCAGACCATTGCTTCTAAAATACCTAGATTTGTATCCATTAAATTGCTTTCTCTTGTGAAAAAGCCATTTAGTCTGAATCAGAAGAGAAATATGCACAGATTAATTTACAAGCCAAAACAGCTCTAAGCAAATAAATTGGTGGATTTTGATGTGAGAGGATGACAGGGGATGGACTTTTCACTGGAGGAAGCATTTTAATGGATTATGGACTGGTATTTTAGTAAGAAGCAACGGTTTGACGCTAAAATATTATGGATTTGCTTATTACAAACATTCAACTTTTTGCTTCTCAAGATGTTAACTCATGGACAGGTGTGGATTACTTGTGTATTATTGTGCTGTTTTTACCAGCTGTTTGGACCCAGTCACTGCAGAGGATCCATTGGTGAGCGAGTGATGAAATACTAAAATTCAATCTGAAGAAACAAACTCATCTACAGTACAGGCCTGAGGGAGAGTAGATTTTCAGCCAGTTTTTTCATTTCTGGGTGAACTATTCCTTTAAAAACAACCAGCTCATTTGTCATTTGTTGTGAATCAGAGCTGTATGCAACCCGACACTACAGGAAAGTAGAAAAATGTGTTTCTATTTATTGTCTTTTGTATTATTTTTAAGCAGCTCTCATCACATTCAATTCACACTGCAAACTCAACAGTCTGCTAAAACATGACTTGTTTCTGCAGCGGTGTAGATTTAGAGGCTGTACAACTCTCGCCGGATAGCAGTGCAGAACACAAACTAAAATGTTTAATGTGATAAAGGCTTCAAGGAAACCGGTTTTCTTGCTTGTAATACACAATATCTTCTACCAAACAAGATGTAATCCTTGGACAAAGATGACAAGTTTTCCATCCTTCAGAAAATCCCATTATATGGAGACAGCTCAACATTGCTTAATGTACCAAATCAAGAACCCAGGAACACAACATCTTTAAAGCTATTCGTAAACACTGTCTACAGGCGATAAGATCACGCCATGATCAAAACACAAAGCCAAAAGGACTTTTCTTTATAGCCAATTGGGTTTCTGTAGGAAGCAAAGTTTAATGTTAAACTTTTAGATTCGGCCGGTGGGCTCAACCATTTGTCTTTAGACAATGTTTATGATCAATAAGATGCTAAATAAAGTTGGTCTGGCGAGGCCAAAGTATTAGTATATGTTAAGCTGTGTCTATATAATGGATCTGGATGGGTAAGAGGCGTTAAAGTAAAGCATTGTGTTTTGATTATGGCATCGTTCTTGCACGCAGATGGTGTTTATGTTCATTATGCTTTGAGAGGAATTCTGCGGTCATTGCTTTGGTACATTAATCAACATTTGTTCGTTTTATAATGAGCTACACAGAGGAAGAAAATGTTGTCTTATTTTTTGGACTGGTTGTTTTGGCTGTAGATGGTGATTATGTTGAGACGTGTGAAATTTGGATGTTTTTGTGGTATATTAAGCCACATACTTTAAGTTATTTCAGTGCAGTGTTTATCTGTGGAAAAGTGTAGACGTTTAAGAACCCGCTAATCAACAAAATATAATGAAAAGGATTCGGTTCCAGTGTTTCTTATAACATGGAAACCGCTTCTGAATGGGAATTAGTTCTCAGTTCCCATAGTCCCTGTGGTGATAAAATACGACCTCTTAATAGCCAATTGCGTCTGGGAAAATGGCCAAGCCTGGACTCTGAAGTGCTGTAAAGACTGATGTGAAAGGTCCAGCCGGAGGCATCCGAGGAATTAAAGCATATGCTCAAAGCACTTTATTTGTTAAGTGTCACGTATTAGCAATCTTTAGACTTGTGGAAAGGTTGACAGATTTCGACATCAGATTTCGACCTGAGCTTGACCTGAAACTCTCATCTCATTCCTGACCTTTACCCTCCGAAATCACAGCAGACTGTTTAACGCTCTCAACATTTTATTGTGATGTCATCTTCCTGAAGGCAGCAGTTAAAATTGTATTTTATTCTTGCAGCCACAAGGGTTCAGCCATTGCTTTTCCTTTTAGAGGCCTTTGTTTAATGATGAAAATGTTATCGCTCGAGATCTTAGTTGTGTTTTATCTCTGTCTCTTAAAGACACAAATGAGAAAATTGTTGTCATACTATGATACAATCATTTGATGAGATATACATGAATTCATATTGAAATATCCAACGTTTGATTGTAGACTTAAGTATCTTTGTGAATTTAAGCATATATTGAGATGTTGATGAGATTTGTATTGAAACACTGAAAAGAAGAATACTTTTCGTTTTTTGAGGCCTTTGTTTAATGATGAAAAATGTTTAAAAGGTGAGGAATATTGTATTGCTTGAGATCTTTCCAACATCTGAATCCAGAATCTAGTCTGTGTTTTTCTCTCACCATTTGCATAAAAATCCCTGGCTAAATTACCTACTGACAAACTCCAAGGTCGTCTAGTAATTGAATTGCTGTCCGAATGAACATCTCTAAGTTTACAAGAAGAAATCAATTCAGAATTCACTGTTTAAATCCTTTTTGACCACCGCTGAGCACCGTACGGTCACTGTTGCACTTTGCTGTAATTTGCATGCATATTTATTTCTGAAATGCTGGAAACTACAAAAGAACAGTATTTCACAACTGCTCCACAACAGCCAGTGGGAGCTGTTAAAACTAAAAAGAAAGAGAAGAAAAGCACATCAACATTTGAAATTATTATAGCAGTGATGGGTATGAGATACGATTTTAAAATATGTATTATATACATCAAAATATAAATCAAGCAACTTTGTTTACCTTATGTAAATAAGAGGTTGCATTAAGTTATTTCTCCACATTTTTTTATATCCATAATTTTGAGAGAAAAATGCAAGACAGAAAACCATTTCAACTATAGTGCATCTGTTTTCCAACTTTTATAATCTAGGTTTTATAATCTAATAAAAAATAGGATATTATTAAATATTTAGTTATTCTCGTTATACCATGAAGAAATCCCTATCTGAATTAATGAGTTTTATTACTGAGGTGCCATTTAAATGTATTCTTACAGGTCCGAATAGGGATTTATGTGTTTTTATCTCAGATATTGCTCCTTAAATTATATAGGATACATAAAAATAGACACAAATGGTCAGAATTTTAATCGCTGGCTTTTTTATCTTGAATCTGAGCATAGTTTGTGAGAGGAGATGAGGTTACTGTGGTCTTTTGCTAAAACTTTTGATTTCACTGATATTTAGGAGAAAACATGATTAAAGATCTCATTTGTGATTGTTGTGAAACTGAGGTGTTTTGTATGATGGCTCACGATCAGGTACATAAATGATCAAATTTCCATTTCACTCAAAATGTATTTGCTGCTGATCAATTGAAAAAGGCCTTGGGTTGTTATCTGACTGCTATCAGCAGAACCATGACACAAAGTCATTAGAGGTGAAAGATGTGAGTGCAGTGTCTCCTGGTTTCAAGTTATGAATTAACAATAGATGCAACCTGTTTGATTGTACAAAGATAAACAACAGTACAATCATTACCATAATATCGAGGAAAAACATTTTGGGTAATTCGGATTGCAGGAGAACATTAACTTTGATTTGAATACAAAGCAGCAAACATTTATTCATGCATATTAAACAGACAAATGCGATTTTATTGGCGCAGATCTAATTATGGAGCGAGGAATCATTAGAGTCATTACAAACACGGGAAATGCTGCCACATGCACACTTTACCTGAAGAAAAGGCTTCTTGTTTTCTATTTGTTCTCCTAACGCATGTTTGGAAATGTTGCTGTGGATATGAAATGACTTTTGTGGCATGGGTTATTGACACATTGAGAAAAAGACATGGGTTTATGACACGCCATTCAGAGCGGGCGCCTGCTGTGAATTTGACACCGTTGTGAATTGTGTTTGATATTGCGGAGACATTTTGTTGGTACGAACACCTGGTAATGATGTTTCGCCATGTGTCTCGGATAATGCAAATGGCTGTATATCTCTTTTTCAACACAACACCTCATTACAGGTGTTATATCGTGACAGTGGTATTCTCCATCCCAATGCCTAGAACAGAAACAGTATGGGCTGTTGTGAAAATGTTTTTGATTCATATATGCAAAAGCACCTGCCCATTTATAGAGGTTTTTCTGCCGCGTGGATTTACAATGCAACTTCCAGGGGATTTTTTTAAATACATTTTTCATAATAAAATAATACAAATGTTAATAAATAAGTTGTAATAAATAAATTAGGGCTGTCAAATCAATTTATCACAATTAATTGCATCCAAAATAAAAATGTGTTTACAATATATGTGTGTACTGTGTAATATAGGCCTTTATAAATACAAACACATGCAGCATGTACAGTATATATTTAATACATTTTATTTTTTTAGATGCGATCAATCAATATTAATTGATTTAACAGTGAAGCAGTAAGTAAAAAAATACATTCAAAATGGTTTATACAATACATAATCCAAATGGCATAACTAAAAAATTAAATACAATTATATTTCTTAGAATTTCATCTGAAAATATAATATACATACATGCATAAACTAATAATCGGACAAACTTGGACAATAATTCAGCATATCATATTAAATATAATATTAAATGAATGAATGAACAAACAAACAAAACATATTTTATGTATTTATATTCGTTTTTTCTGCAAAAAATATATATATTAGATTTATTTGTTATCTATAGATTAGAGTTGTATATATTACAGTATATACTAAAATATTGCCCTGTCACATTTATGTATGTAGGTATGTATGTATGTATATTAATATTATTTTAGTTCTTTTTTACTTATGCATGCTTACCTTTTGGAAGGTGACTTCAAAATACATGAACCTCACACATTAGGTCTCTGTGTTTCTGCTCCGAATCAGCCAAAAGGAAATACAAGTTCTTTCCTTAAATGTAGCCAAATATATTCATTTCATGTAATATTTAAAGCGCAAGAGAAGCTGTGTATTTCATAAATGGATTTAACTATAGCGGCAGTTCATAAAAATAAATGAATAAACAATACACCATTAATAAGATGCAGTTCATTGAAATCTCCCAGTGTTAAGAAACTCTGTGCTAGACTGTCCTACACTTTTACAGTGAACTACTAAGTCGTGTTTTATTGTCTTTGTTCATGTCTAATCTCACCCAGGGCACAGAGTTAGTCAGGACTGTGTCTAGTGGCCCTTGCAAACCGTGTTATTCACGTCCACCGTCCTTCTTCTTAGTCCGAGGTGCCACTTCATTCTTTCAGCAAGTATTTATAATGACAGTCACAGATCACACGGCGCTGAAAATAAGACGAGAGATTATGTTGGTGACACCGTGCTGAGACCGTCAATCACTCTGCCTCGGACCCGGTGAGAAATATTAAACCCAACACGTTTGCATGTCTGCATCAAAACACCGGGAGGGTGTATTACGTGCTAGACACAACAGAAGTGATAGCAAAGGTTCAGCCCTCACTGCCCTGCATTCATTCACTCTGATGGGTTCAACTACCTTGACTCTTTGCAGAGGACAGACTCTGAATGAGGTGCATGTGTGTAAACCGTTGTCCTGTGGACTAACTGCAAGCTTACAAAGAACAGTAAGCGTATTATTTAATAGCTGTGTGATAGCTCTGTCAATTTCTTAAGTTTAGTGATTGAAACATGAGCTAGAGATTTCTGTGAACGGCGTGAATTACAGTACAATGTGTTTATAAAGTGGTCAAATCGATCGCATGTTATTTTAACGTGAGCTAGAATGAACAAGGCCATTGCAAAGCATCTGTATCAGTCGTTTTTCTTCCGTTTTCCGGTAACGTGATTAAAACCTGCAGAGACTGTGAATCAGAGTCGAATCGAGCTCTTCTCGCAGTCACCGAAGAGAGGACCGCCTCATTTGAAAGTGATTACAGCGAATCACATTAGTGTAAGTGAATAAAACCTGTACACATACAACACATTCACTATGAGCTGAAACAATATGTGATTTAAAGGAGTAGCTCACCAAAACAATTACAATACGATGGAAATATACTCACTCTCAGGCTATCGAAGATGTAGATGTGTTTGTTTCTTCATCAGAACAGATTGGACAAATTATAGCATTAAATCACTCGCTCGCTAATGGATTCTCTGCAGTGAATGGGTGCCGTCAGAATGAGAGTCCAAACAGCTGATACAAACATCACAATAATCCACAAGTAATCCACACCACTCAGTCCATCAGTTAACATCTTGTGAAGCCAGAAGTTTTGTAATTGTAAGAAGCATCGCTTTTGTCAAATAGAGTCCATAATCCATAAAAACACTTCATCCAGTGAAAAAGCCTATTTTTGGCTTGTGGTCCAAGGTCCATTTTTGGAGGTTGTGGTCTCACATTAAAATCCACCAACTAAACTGCTTTCACTTCTGATCTGTGCATATTTCTGTCCTGATTCAGATAAGGGAACATTTTTCCACTGGAGATAGCAGTATTATGGATAGAAGACTTGCTTAAACCTGAAAGCAACAGGAAGAAAAAAAAAACAGAAAACAATGCAGCTTTTCACTTCACTTTGATGGATAAGAATTTTATGGACTGGAGTCTTGTGGATTATTGGTTTTATTAGCTGTTTGGACATTTTGACGGCACCCATTCACTGCAGAGAATCCATTGGTGAACAAGTGATGTAATGCTGCATTTATCTAAATCTGTTTTGATGAAGAAACAAACACATTCACATCTTGGAGTAGATTTTCAGCAAATTTTCATTTTTTGGGTGAACTATTAATTTCTTTGAACTGTTAACATTCATTTATTCTGAAAGGATTAGTAAATATTAGTATGTCTCTAAAATGATTATACCTCACCAGTCCAACAGTGAGCACAGTCTTTTTTCTTGAGCTAGACTGTAATCACTGAGCCTCTTTCTCACCATTTCAACTTTCTGTTTCTCTTCTGCTTTATCATGCGTGCAGTAAGATGTTTCGAAACTCGCTGCTTATCAGCTGCCAGTGCAGAGAGAAAGTGAGAACGCAAGAGTGAGAGAGAGTGAGGTGTAGCTGAGGAAGGGAGTGTGGGGAAGGAAATGTTAAACAGATTAAAATAATTGAAAGCCAGTAAAACATTCCCCAGAGGGGTAAATATGATTACTGATCAGTCTGCCATGACCACTGCAGATTTCAAAAGAATAACACATCGTGATAGAACAATTTTGTCACATTAATAGAGCCAATGGTGCTTGAACAATCACATTCACAGATACAATTTTTAGCTGGATATGTGAACAGATGGAGCGATAAACACACTACTGTTCAAAAATTTGGGGTCAGTAAGATTTTTGTGATTCAGAATTATTATATTTATTAAGCATAGATGCATTAAATTGACCAAAAGTGTCAGTAAAGACATTTATAATGTTACAAAATATTTCAGTTTCAAATAAATGCTGTTCTGTTGAACTTTCTATTAATCAAAAATATGAAGCAGCACAACTTTTAACATTAATAGCCATCATAAATGTTTCTTTAGCAGCAAATCAGCACATTAGAATGATTTCTGAAGATCATGTGACACTGAAGACTGGAGTAATGATGCTGAAAATACAGCTTTGTATCACAGCAATAAATTACAATTTATTCAATTTATTTTAAATTGTAATAATATTTCATAATATGAGTATTTTTATCAAATAAATGCAGTCTTTGTGAGCAGAAGAGACTTCTTTCAAAAATCTTACTGATTATTATAGGTCAAGTAGATATTAGATAGATACATAGTAAGACTTTTAGCACTATAACTGAACTTGTTTACATTAATTAGTTTAGTGTTGACAACTAGTTCATCGTGACAAGTTATCAATTCATTATCACCCAGAAATAGCATTTGTTTCCATATGGTCAGGTCTGTATATACCCGCCATGGAATGGTTGAATCTCGACAATCTCCCTGAATGACGTTATTGTTGTTGTGACACTTGATCTGCGGGGACTTTATTTTAAGCTATTGAATTCTGCAGTGCTGTGTTGTGGTTTTATACCGTCTCTGGTGGTCTGTCTGCTGTCAGTCTTCATGTCTCTCCATCCTGCTGTGACTGTGCAGGGCATGATGAAGCGGTGTATGCCGGTATTCAGAGAGTCCGGGATGGTCTTTCTCTGTGGAGCTCCTGGTATGGATGTAGATATGGAGAGGAGATATGGCGACACATTTCTACACACAGGTGACAGGACGCTGAGGTGTCATTTCCCCTGATGAGGAACTGGACGACCCAGTCACACTGCTGTCAGTGTTGGTTTATGATGGCTTCAGTGTTGGGGAGCTCTCCAAACTACAAGGTTGTTCAAAAAAAAAAAAACTTTGTTTAGGGGGAAATAAATCTGTTAATTATATTTATTACAATGTTCTCCAGAATACTTCATTCTGATTGGTCGGTTGAGGGGTGTTTCTGTATAATTTGCATATTTCACTGTAGTCCATATAGGAATTTGACAGTTCTACTTTAATGTGTCTCATATCAATCCGTCTTCTCTCTGTTTTTATATCAATGCAAATTCAAATTGTTCATATGCGTCTTGGAACTCAAAGCATTTCCGCATCTCAACAAGGCCGTGTGAGCCAAAAATAAACACTGAAGTCCTCTGAGGCCATTTTACTACAGTGAACATAAACTTTTTCGATAGATAAACAGAAGTGTAGGAGTATGGATTACTAAGAGTGGCTCTAAAAATCAGTTTTGGTGTATTCATTAAAAATTAAATAAAAAAACAAGAAATTTTTCAAATAAAATTGAATAAGTAATAATTGACAAAAACAGGCATATAAACTGTTTGAAATTTAGTTAAATCTAACAAAAAATAATAGATTCATAAATGTTTTAAAGAAAATGAAAACAATATTTTATAGAGGTCTTGGACTGCAATTATGAATGAACTTGAACTCAGGTTCACAGACTCGAGTACAGTCGAGATAAAAAAGACTCTCTGAGATTGAAAATCTCTTTCACAGTAGTGCCCTGGCCACAATGGGTAGCAAGAAAAAAAAATACCAAAAAGATAACAACATAAATAATAAATAATCACCAGAAAAGGTCAAAATCCAAATGTAAGTTTGGGACCTCTGGTTGAGTTGACTCTGGTTCAGAATGAACTTTTCTTTAAGCTTAACTTAAAGCTTTATTTTCCCAAAAGCTTTTCTTTTTGTGTTTGCCAGATGAGTTGAAAAATATGACATTGGACAGTGTATTAATTTATCGTCCAATTCAACTTTTTACCATTAATTCAATGAACCTTTTTAGTATGCCAGTTTATTTGTCAGTGTGAAAATTAATTTATTAATTTACATTATTTACATTTAGGTACATTTAACTGCATTTTAAACATGAATTAAAAGTTTTTATGTATGTCTTTTAATTTTGAGAAGTGCCATTTTACACTTTTATTCTTCAATATAAAAATTGACAATGGGATTCATTTTAAGTCACATACCTAGTCCTCCATACAGGAGACACCAAGGAACAAGGAACCATTAGAGTTTAGTTTTTTACGCTGTAAAGACAATTTTTCTTAGAGAAAGCTTTACGCTGATTTACAAGCCAGAATATATTTTTTATATAACTTGTGGGGGAAAAGTAGCTTGTTGCTGGAAAGCTGCACTATTTTAGTTGTACTACTGTCACGCTTCTGAAAATTGCATTGAAGTTAGCAGCATCGCTACTTTTAGCTAGTCGCTCCCCAACGCTGATCACTCTCGTTTCGTTTGGCCAGAGAGGACGGTTCAGGCGGGCTGGCGCCCTGCTGGGAGCGGAGAGACAGGGTCTCTCATATATCTGCCCCACATCTGTCGCTCCGCGTCTCTGTGGGTCTCAGGTGTCTGCTGTGCTGTTTGTGTCTCTGGAGCCTCTCGGTTTGCAGAACTTTCACCCCTTCAGAACTCTGACCCGCAGAGCCTGGTTTGATGCTGGACACAGTACGTGCACGTTGTTTTAGGCTTGTAAGAGAGCATCCCAGTTTTTGAGCTGGTTTTTAGTGCATCTGAGCTCAGTCTGTATAGAGCATCAGAATTTTTATGGAATAGTTCGCCCAAAAATGAAAAATTGCAAATGTAATCACCCTCAGGCCGTTTAAGGATGTGGATGATTTTGTATTTTCTCTAAACAGATTTGGAGAAATTTAGCATGACAATACTTGCTCACAAATGAATCCTCTGCAGTGAATGGGTGCCGTCAGAATGAGTCCAAACAGCTGATAAAAACTAATTTGTTTTAGAGCTGTTTTTGCTTTTAAACGGGGCTTGATCTGTGTGTATTTCTCTCCTGATTCAGACGAGATGACTTTTTGCTGGAGTAAGAAATATTATGAATAGATGACTCAAATATTAGCAGGGGGTTTAAGTCAGAAACAGCTTAATGATGGATTTGTTTCTTACAAATATGCATTTTTTCACTTAATAAGTCATTATTTGACTGGAGTGGTGTGGATTATTGTGATGTTTGTATCAGCTGTTTGGACTCTCATTCTGACGGCACCCATTCACTGCAGAGGATCCATTGCTGAGAAAGTGATGTAATGTTGCATTTCTCCAAACCTGTTGAAGTAACAAGGCCTGAGGGTGAGTACATTTTCATCAGCTTCATTTTTGGGTGAACTATTCCTTTAATCTGACGGTTCAGATGAAAGCCTCCCAGTTCATTGAGTTCCTGTAGCTCAGCTTTTAGTGGATGCGGCGCTAACAGCGCCAAGGTCATGGGTTTGATTTTTAGTCGCTTAGGATAAAATTGTCTGCCAAATGCAAAAATGTTGGCTCTACCAAATTTGAGCAGCATCAAGCATATTTGAAATGATCCTTCAGTCGGTGTGATGGACTCTCCTTGCTTTGGCAGTGACCAATGAGCTTTTTCTCTAAAGAACTGGCAAGCTGCTGTCCTCTTCGAATCTGATCCAAACTCATTTTTCCTCAACAAACACAAAGCCACGTATCTCAAATGCTGATTGTTATGCATGAGCATTTGTTCCTCCTGCACTTAAATGACTAATGAAACTAGAAAGTGGAGGCAGCACTGTTTGTCATTATTCAATGTATTATTGAAGTGAATTCATTATATTATAATTGTTTTCGTTTATGCAGCACTCCAGAGATTTCGATAAGCTTCCTATTGATTTCCTGCACAAATAGAGTCCCATGATCCATAAAAGAAATCCTGTAAATACCAGGGATTTCAAAACTGTTATTTAAAGGCCTGGAAAAGTCATGGAAATTATTAAAAGCCTTAAAATGTTATGAAAAGGAATCTTGGAAATGTATTCTCGACTATTGATTTTCTTTGTCAATGCAGTCTTTATAAAATAATTTTCATTTTCCAGTCAGTCATTGCAAATGGCAGAAAATATCATAAAAAAAAATCACGCAAATTGGTCAGAAATGTGCAAACGTTGCATGAATTCAGAGAGACATGTCTGCAACAGTCATTTAGTCTGTCATCTCTTTTCCTTATTTAATCAGTGAGTGTGACAGACAGAAAAGTGCCAGAATTCACCCAAAAACTGTTGATTGATGAGACAACCCTGAACAAAACCTTTGAGTCCGTGGATACCAGAGCCAATGGAACCAATGGAGAATGAATACAAATGAACCTCGCAAAGCATATCAAATAAATGTCATTAAAATAAAACAATTTAAATGGAACATTTTATTGAGCCTTGAGGACAAAAGAAATCCAAATTGTCTCAAAACAAATGTTTGCATACATGTTTTTGTTGAGTATCATTTGATGCTTGAGGTTTTTATGGCTCATATGATATAGGAGAATATGGAGTTCATACTTGAGGAGTAAAAGGCATCAAATGTTTATTCAGAGGTTGAAACTGAGCAAAATATGACATTTGGTGCATGTCTAATAGCTTGGAATGCAAATTAATGTGACTTTTGTAACCGTATAGCAGATTACTTACATAAAATGCCTATCAGTTGTCACTCTATATCTCCCAATAATGTAAGATGGCATTTAAATGTTTAGTTTGATGATCCAAACTCTGTTTTAAAACATATAATGCAGTGCAATACAATGATGAACAGAGAGACGCTCCTCAAAAGCCTGACAATAATATGTATAATCAAGGAAACTGTCCAGCAAGTGTTCATTTTTAAATATTACTAACAATCCAAAATGCATTCTTACATTTACTTCATAAAAATCAGTAAAGATTTCACAAGCAGAAGGTGGATGTTTGTACAATTGAACTAAAAGTCCTTTTACTTGTTCAAAAAGTCTGCACTATCAGTTAGATGACAGAAGGCATGTCGTAGATTGTGTGCAACAGGTTTTTCAGCAAAGTTTGGATCAGTTTAGAGGCAGTAGAAGTTTGTCTATGAAATATGATACAGCAAGCTTTATAGTTAAACCTTCAGATTAGATGCAGTTGTAATAAACTCATAGTGCAGCATTAGCATGTGATTTTAATGATAGAACATGATCTTGATTTGAGAGAGAACCACTGACTGTTTCTTCCTCCAGCATGACACCAAAGGCATGAAGGCCTCCAAAAAAAGCCCCGCTGGCAGTGCGCAGGCCTGAAGGAGGGGAGGCTCTGAAATAAAAGCAGCTGTTCCCCAAGGCTTGCTGAATACACGTTGTGTTTATATGTGCCTCTGGAGAACTAAGCAAACCCCCTGCAGGACAGGCAGGACACTACAGACCCAGTCTGTGGATCTCTAGCCCTCCTCTTCCTCCGGACTGACACGCAGTCGGTGAGTGGACGAGCGATCGGCTGGGTTTATCTGGAATTAATGTGCAGGAAACGATGATCATTGTTAGAGACTGTGGTGATTGATACATTACTCTGAAAACGAGCGCTTGCTCTGTAATTATAAAGATTTGCTGTTTAGGATGAGAGTGATTCCGTTAATGATTATTTTAAACAGCATAATGATTTATCATAACTTACTTACTAACCTAACTAGATGCCTTTTGGTAGTGTTTTGCTTCTATATATCTTTATTATTTTCTATGTAATTTATTTTAATTATTATAATTATATGTCATTATTATATATCATTTTATGTAATATTATATATATATGTATATATCAATATTTAATACATAGAACTTATTATAACGTAATTATTAATAATTATTAATACTATTATTATTATTATTATTATAGTAGTAGTAGTAGTATGTCGTTTTATATACTATATAACATATGTATATATATATTTATTTATTGTGTTTAATACGTTAATGTTATATATTATAATAAACATTAATTAATTAATTATAACATAAATTATTATTAATATACTTTTCATCATCATCATAATCATCCTTACTATCATTTTATATGTACTTTTATAAATGTATATAATTATTTATTCATATTTAATTTTTTATATATTAATATTAAGTTAATTATGGTGAGTTTATTATTATTATTTTACCCGTCATCAGACATTCAAGAACTTTTGAAAGAAACTGGTATGAAAACAATTTGATTTCTTTCTTTCTTTCTTTCTTTCTTTCTTTCTTTCTTTCTTTCTTTCTTTCTTTCTTTCTTTCTTTCTTTCTTTCTTTCTTTCTTTCTTTCTTTCTCTCTCTCTCTCTCTCTCTGTCTGTCTGTCTCTCTCTCTCTCTCTCTCTCTCTCTCTCTCTCTCTCTCTCTCTCTCTCTCTCTCTCTCTCTGTTTTTGTTTTAAACCACTATACATTAAACGTGTTTCAACTAATCTCAACTCTCTTGTTTGTGCTGTGAAGACTGAAATCCTGCGGCTGCTTGAGGGCAGCTGTGGTGTTTCTTTCACAATACCTCCTCTCTCTCTCTCTCTCTCTCTCTCTCTCTCTCTCTCTCTCTCTCTCTCTCTCTCATCTGATATATTTTACCCAGTGGATGATAAAATAGATGAACAAAGTCCCACAGACTGCACTGAAGGAGGGCCTCGAGTAGGAAGTAAACCACCTTAGCAACCGCTTAGCAACACCCTCGCAAACCCTCAGTCAACTCAAGTATCGTTTCAGTGAGTTTTGGTGGGGCAGATCTAGTTTTATACTGTTTCTGCAGTGTTTGGTAATAAAAGCGTTTTCATTTTGCGGTGGAATCCCATATTGAGCTGTTTATTGAATCGGTCATAAACCTGCTTTGCTTGAACCGCCAGCAATCTTCCTCCAGACTCTGAGCTCCATCTTAATGACTGAGAGCACAAGCTTCTCATTAAGAAGTTGTTTGTTTCTTCTGTCCTGAAATTGCCTGTAAATGTGTTTGCCCCCCCCTTTCTCTTTTACCTTCACTCCTTCTGCAACAAATAACAAAATTGACTTTGCAGAAATTCTATTTCACTCATTTAAAAAGTTGTTCTACGTGACAAACATTGAACAAGGGATTGTTTTGTTTTATGAGAAGGCATTTCAGGTGATACCTTACTTTATTTTTAGAGGCATTAAAATGTCATGATTGCACACATTGCATGCTAATTGAATTAATTGCTAAAGCAAAACAATGACTGTATAATAGTTACAAACTTCAACAGAATTTTACGTAAGTATCAGTGTTGGAGAAGACAAATGTTTTTCATAATCTAGTTTACTTCCATAATGTGACATATGATACTCAACAACAATCGAGACCAATGCAGGGACTTGATTTTATGTGTCAGGAATTGAATGAATGAATTATACAAAGTTTTTGGTTTAAAAGGTTTTGTGATATCAAACTTAAAGGAAAGCAGTTTTACAAACAGAGCAAGTTTGCAAATATCTTTTTTTATTTGAAAAAAAATGTAAATGTGCACGAATGAATCAATAAAACCATTAATCTTAAAAAGTCTTTAAATCAAAGACGAAAGTTTTAAAATCATAAATTAATTGCATGAAATGTTGTATGCATTGCAAAACAACAACAAAAATCCTTCAGCTCTCTCAGAAACCTGACTCCACCAGCCAGCCCGGTTTAAAATAAGTTAGATTTATTTTTGCGTCTACTTGGCGCCTAGATTACTTCACTTTCGTGTCATGTGAGCTCGGGTCTGTACATAACTCATTACAAGATAGCCTCAGATTGTTGAATGTATGATCTTAGTTTTGTATGAATCCCAGCTGAAATATATTTGTTCTTTTCAATAATAACCTGAACTAAAGCTGTTACCAGGCTTATTTTGGGTGGTGGATGTCTGTGGTTGCTCATCCTTCTTGACAGGTTGATGGGTTTACAGCAATGCCCCCCCACACCAGCACGGTTAAAATAGAGTACTCTTGACCCGCTGATGTTCTGCACCCCCACACATGATCATGCATCTTATGACTGCTGTGCATTTTAGAAATGTGTTCCGGCTTCAGGCCTGGGCGATTACAGCTATTCTGATACTTTTTTTACCCATTTGGGGATATTGTATATTTAGGACTGGTGATATAGCTTCACATTTTTATTTTATTTATTCATATTTTCAGTACTTGCTTCAGTATATCAATATTTATGCATTTCCTTTGAAATGGAACAGCATTTTTTTAAACATGGGTATATTTTATAATATAGCTCTAAAATGAATTTTATTTATTCATATTTTCAATACTAGAATCAGTATCTCTGTATTTATGCATTTCTTTTGAAATGGGAAAAAATGATGTAACCAACAGTTATTGTTTCAAGTGGATTCAAAATGAAGAACAAAATTTGAAAACAAAAATCTACTTCAAATAATCTAGGCATTTTTCTCCTTAGAACTATATTCAAGAACTATATTCACATCATTTTCATTTAAATGTCAGAATTCAATAATACATTTGAATAAGTGGCCTATGTATTAACAATAATAATTATTAATAATAATAAATAAATTATAAAAACATTTGAATAAGTGGCCTATGTATTAACAATAATAATAATAATTATTATTATTTCATTTACATGCAATTTACTTTATAATACAGATCTGCTAAAAATGTAATAATAATATTTTATTATCTATAATAATAATAATAATAATAATAACAGTATCATCTTTTTTCTTATCAGTTGAGAATACAAAGGGTCTTTATTTTTTTATTATATTTGTTTTAAGTTTTTTTAGGTTAACATATAATTATATGATCTCTGTGGTTCCAAAAAATAAACATAAACCTTAGTCCTTGTGATAATCAAATGAAGAGCAAAGTGATGTGGTGACTCCCAGCGAGAATGGAAACGTTGAACCACCACCTGATAAAGTAGGAACTCCTAGAAACCACCAGCTCAGAGACTGGATTTGATCAGGCCACGTGACTCTATTCTGGTGTGTAATGCTCACTTTTCATGATCCTACAAATTCCCCATCGATAAAATCAAGCACTATCTTGCATTTTGACACGCTGAAAACCACTCTTCACAGAAATATGCCACATTACTGAAGTAAAGCGCATGATTTAGAGGAGGTGCAGCATCGGGCTGGAAACTCAAAACCCACAGGAGATGATGCATGAAACTCCACAGTGCCCTTGAACAAAGCACTTAACCCCAGGACCCTCGAGGGAGATCAGAAGTGTGCTTTAAGCTTTAGATAAAAGCTTCTGCCGCATTACAAATAATTAAGTAAGTCAATGAAATTGCCAGATGTGACACTGGAATAACGTATAGGAGCACTAGTAATGCCTGACCAAACATTGCAGCATTCGGAGCCATTAAAGCAAATATTTCATTTACAGATGATTTAAAACACTGAGCAAGTTTCTACACAGCTGCAGAAGTTAACCCTAAAACAGCACCTGATTTATATTTGTGTGTCTATTTCATAAATGTTTCAGTGCCATAAATAAGTCTTTAAATGGAAGGAAATCATTAAAAGTTAATGAAGAGTCCGTTTTGCTGATCGTGCTGCAATACAGCATTTTATATCATGATAAGCCTCGCTGCTTCTACTGCAGACAGTCGCCAGCCATTACTGCGCTCTATAATGGATGTTATCCGATTAGAACTGAGTGAATCTTACACAACCTGACAAGAAAATGTTTTGGTGATTTTTCAGTCCAAAAGCAAAAGAAACATTTTGAAATTATATTGTGCATAAAGAAATTGAAGGAGATATTGCTGATATATTTGGCATAATGAAATATTATTTTTTGACAATTAAGTACATTCTCATTACTGTCTTTAGAAATATATATATATATATATATATATATATATATATATAGTCTAGTATATAATACACACACACACACACACACACGTTTGTTTTTGTGAATTGTGGGGACATCCCATAGGCATAATGGTTTTTATACTGTACAAAACATATTTTCTATTGCCCTACACCTAAACCTACCCCTTACATGAAGCTTTCTGCATTTTTACTTTCTCAAAACTCACTCTGTATGATTTATAAGCGTTTGGAAATATGGGGACACGGGGCAATGTCTTCATAAGTCACCTTCACTTTTTTATTATTTTATTTTAGTTATATCGTAAAGTTTACTTTGTATATTAATGCGTATTGGGGAATAAATGTGTAAAATTATATATTTGGGAAAATTAAGCAATAAAACAATCTAATTCATTCTAATAAATAAACATTAATAAAATATATTGTTTCCCGTTTTGGTTGAGGGGTGAACGATTACTAGGAGACCAGATGCTGTTTATTATAGTATTACTAGTGAACTTTTCAAATAGTTCATATTGCTTATGTTGTTTATGTACGTTTATTTAAACAACTGTTTTGTAGATGCTTTTTAGTTGAACAAGCTTTGTGTGTGTGTGTGTGTGTGTGTGTGTGTGTGTGCCGCGTGTGCGTGTGCGTGTGCGTGTGGGTGTGGGTGTGTGTGGGTGCGTGTGTGTGTGTGTGTGATATAATTAGTTCACCTTCATAAGCCAGCAGCAGATTCTTACACTTATCCTGAATGTGTTTCGTTTACGGGCATGTGATCAGATCCCGGCTCAGACTGTCACTTTAATGAAGACACCAAAGCATTTCCCACAATGCTGCTGTCAGTGCTGTGAATGGTTTTCTTAATAACGAAACACAAATAAACCCCATACCACATTTCATATTCATGCATTTGCTAACACATCCAGAGCACAATCATTTATTTTAATTGCTTTCTTCAGAAAAAAGATATTTCTTCTTGTTGGTTGAAAGTGCTTGTTAGAGCACCTAATTCTTCTATTTCAAAGCATGTCTGATCTGTTGGAAAAGTCAATGCTGAGAAAAAAAGCTCTGATCCAAAACCCAGTGAAGTGCCACACAAAAGTGCACACACTGGTAGGCTATATTTGGTATTTTAATGTTACAAATATATACTAATAATATTGTGTACAATTATATAATGACAATACTTATCTGAAAGGCTTTATACATAATTTATTATAAAATTAGTCTTAAGGCATTACTTATACCTTGTAATGCACATTATAAAGTATTTGTATTATCTCATGAATGATTGTAACCACAGATATAGTACCGTAATACTTAATTATTCATTGTTGCACATTTAATAATGCATTAAAACACATGACAAACAAACCTTCAAATATTGTAATGCATTTTAAATTTGGTTAGTTATTTAAGAAAATATATAATGCATTACAACATATAATATGGATATGTTATGATAGGAGAATATTTGGCCGAGATACGACTATTTGAAAAAATCTGTAATCCGAGGGAGCAAAAAATCTAAATATTTAACGTTGTCCAAATGAATCCTTAGCAATGCATATTACTAATCATAAATGACGTTTTGATATATTTACAGTAGTACATTTACAAAATATCTTCATGGAACATGATCTTTACTTAATATACTAATGATTTTTGACATAAAAGAAAAATCGATCATTTTGACCCATACAGTGTATTTCTGGCTATTTCTACAAATATTCCCCAGCGACTAAAGACTGCTTTTGTGCTCCAGGGTCACATATTACAAAAATGCTATTTCAGTCTTTCTACTTAAACATTTCATGTTTAATTCAATGTTACTTGCTGTTCCTTTGTAATAAAGTGTGAAATTTACTAGCAATTTCTGAATGAAAAATACTTTCTTAGTGGACACTGAAATAAAATGTTCACTCAGAAATCACTCACAAATAATTACAAAGCAATGACAAATTAAACATGACATTTTGAAAGACTGAAATTATTTTCTTCTCAAGTAACACGTAAAAAGTAATTGTTGTTTTAGTTTCACCTAGTAAAATATTATTTATTTGTGTTTGTCAGACTTTGTCTTCCTCTGCCTTTGTCCCCTCACCCTTATATGGTCCTTCCTGTTCCCCATCATTAGTTGATTAGTCTTCGTCTGTATCTTGATTATGTCCCAGGTGTTTCCAGTCATGTCTCCCTATATCTAGTCTGTTCTGCCCCATGTTACTGGTGGATTATTGTTAATGTCATGTGTCCAAGCCGTAGATGTCCTTACCTGTGTTCCTGTCTCTCCTCCGTTTGTCTCTCATTAAATACCTCGTTTGTCAGAATCCTCGTCTCCTCGTTCCTGGATCCCCGTGTACCGTGACAGAATAATCCACCGCAAACGACGATGGAATTCGCCGCCGGCGTTCTCGCCCTTATCCGGCGGGATCTCTCATTTGTGGAGTTCGCGGAATTCTGCGGGCTCGCCCGGTGACGGAGCTCCACGACGCGGCAATCCTCCATCTATTTCGGCTCGGGGCAAAGTACCAGCGCCCTATGGATCTCCCAGACACTACAGGATTGTGTTGGAGAGGATCTACGGTGTCTGGGAAGTTACCGGTCCCAGTCGAAACCAGCCCACGAGTGTCTCCGCTGGAACCGCCGAGCTCTTCTTCGTCGCTGGTTCTGCAAGCTCTTCTTCGCTGGTTCTGCCCAGCTCTTCTTCGCTGGTGCCGCCCAGCTTCGTCTTCGTCTCGGCTGGTTCCAGGCGCCGCCAGCCAGCGCTTCAGCGCCGCGCAGCCGCGCTTCAGCGCGCCGAGCCCAGCGCTTCAGCGCCGAGCCAGCGCTTCAGCGCCGCCGAGCCAGCGCTTCAGCGCCGCCGAGATCCAGTGGCTGCTCCCGACAGCGCCCTCCGGTGCCTGCTCCGAGACTGCGCCTCGGTGCCTGCTCCGAGGCTGCGCCCTCCAGTGCCTGCACCTCGCCAGTGCCCTCCAGTGCCTGCACCTCGCCAGTGCCCTCCAGTGCCTGCACCACGCCAGTGCCCTCCGGTGCCTGCACCACGCCAGTGCCCTCCGGTGCCTGCACCACGCCAGTGCCCTCCGGTGCCTGCACCACGCCAGTGCCCTCCGGTGCCTGCACCACGCCGGTGCCCTCCGGTGCCTGCACCACGCCGGTGCCCTCCGGTGCCTGCACCACGCCGGCGCCCTCCGGTGCCTGCACCTCGCCAGCGCCCTCCGGTGCCTGCACCTCGCCAGTGCCCTCCGGTGCCTGCACCTCGCCAGTGCCCTCCGGTGCCTGCACCACGCCAGTGCCCTCCAGTGCCTGCACCACGCCAGTGCCCTCCAGTGCCTGCACCACGCCAGTGCCCTCCAGTGCCTGCACCACGCCAGTGCCCTCCAGTGCCTGCACCACGCCAGTGCCCTCCAGTGCCTGCACCTCGACAGCGCCCTCCAGTGCCGGCTCCTCGTAAGTGCGCTTCAATTTCCCCGCTGGTTCCGTCCAGCTTTTCCGAGTCAGCGGCACCCGAGTCAGCGGCGGCAGCCACGCTGGTCCCGTCCAGCTCTCCAGAGCCCCTGCTGGCCCGTCCAGCTCTCCATTGCCTCCGCTGGTCCCGTCCAGCTCACCCTGGCCCACGCTGGTTCCGTCCAGCTCACCTGGGCCTCCGCTGGTCCCGTCCAGCTCACCATTGCCTCCGCTGGTCCCGTCCAGCTCACCTTGGCCCACGCTGGTTCCATCCAGCTCTCCAGGGCCTCCGCTGGTCCCGTCCAGCTCACCATTGCCTCCGCTGGTCCCGTCCAGCTCACCTTGGCCCACGCTGGTTCCGTCCAGCTCACCTGGGCCTCCGCTGGTCCCGTCCAGCTCACCATTGCCTCCGCTGGTCCCGTCCAGCTCACCTTGGCCCACGCTGGTTCCATCCAGCTCTCCAGGGCCTCCGCTGGTCCCGTCCAGCTCACCATTGCCTCCGCTGGTCCCGTCCAGCTCACCTTGGCCCACGCTGGTCCCGTCCAGCTCACCTGGGCCTCCGCTGGTCCGTCCAGCTCACCATTGCCTCCGCTGGTCCCGTCCAGCTCACCTTGGCCCACGCTGGTCCCGTCCAGCTCACCTGGGCCTCCGCTGGTCCCGTCCAGCTCACTTTTCCCTCCGCTGGCCCTGTCCAGCTCGCCCACGGCTCCTGAGCGCCCCCTGGGGGGAGCTTCCCAAGAAAATTTTGGGGGGGGGCTACCCTCCATGGCCACCCGAGCACCCCGCTCCTCCATGGCCGCCCGAGCACCCCGCTCCGCCATGGCCTCCTCAGTTCCCGGACCCTCCGTGGCCGCCTGATCCGCCATGGCCGCCAGAATCCCCGGATCCGCCATGGCCGCCTGATCCGCCGTGGCCGCCGGAATCCCCGGATCCGCCATGGCCGCCGGAATCCCCGGATCCGCCATGGCCGCCTGATCCGCCGGGGCCGCCTGAGTCCCCGGATCCGCCGTGGGTCCCGGAACGGGCACCACCCTGGAGGTCACCTGTCCGGTCTCCAGGTCCTTGAGGCCTCCAGAGTGCCCACCCCCCCTCCCCTTTCGATGTCGTACGGCGCGGGACGCGCCTATTGGAAGGGGGGGGTAATGTCAGACTTTGTCTTCCTCTGCCTTTGTCCCCTCACCCTTATATGGTCCTTCCTGTTCCCCATCATTAGTTGATTAGTCTTCGTCTGTATCTTGATTATGTCCCAGGTGTTTCCAGTCATGTCTCCCTATATCTAGTCTGTTCTGCCCCATGTTACTGGTGGATTATTGTTAATGTCATGTGTCCAAGCCGTAGATGTCCTTACCTGTGTTCCTGTCTCTCCTCCGTTTGTCTCTCATTAAATACCTCGTTTGTCAGAATCCTCGTCTCCTCGTTCCTGGATCC